>QLTV01003516.1:1290312-1335312 GCA_003457575.1 Thermophis baileyi
TCTATTTTATTCTATTCTATTCTATTCTATTCTATTCTATTCTATTCTATTCTATTCTATTCTATTCTATTCTATTCTATTCTATTCTATTCTATTCTATTCTAAAGAGATGTCTATGTGCATACAATGGAAATTTCTTTAAGATCTTGCTGATTAACATGGCATTTGAAAGACACTACAAAAGAATTGCAAGAGTTCTAAACAATAGCAACACTTACTTCACAGCATGCCTGTTACTTGCACAGTGAATGAAGTGTTGCAAAACTGATATATTTGAATTCAACATTAGCATAGATGCTTTGAGAATCTTTTCCAAATCTCTTCCTCATCCTGTTTCTCTAAACCAGAGGTAACCTTTGTAATCTCACCAAATGCTTCTTTTTCTCCGTGCCCAGGTCAGAAAAGCGTGACAGAAGCAAGGCAGTTGTTATTATTGTGATTCCGTGGTGTAATTCCAATTAAATTCTTGCTTATGTAGTTCTCAAAATAGCCATTTTGCCCAAGGAGGTCTCAAGATGCTCACAGAAACTTTGTGGTTTGTAGAACCACAAGAAATATATATATATATATATAGGAGGGAAAAAGGGAAAGAAACTAAAGTGAATTAGAATAGAAACAGCACTTAGACCTATATACTGCTTCAAAAACAGCACTCTCTAAGCTGTTTACAGAGTCAGCATACGAGGACTGAAATAAGAACATGATACCTCCTTCATAGTTCAGACTTCAGCTTCTAAGCTATAGTATGCTTTCGTTTAAAAATGACATGTTGCAAATTTTTAAAACTCTTACTAATCCTTAAGCAATGATGCACTCTGATGAGTCCTTCTGCAGTAAGAATCCTTTACTGTTCCCAATATCTTGTAAACAACCACACATGACCTAACCTTAAGTCATATAATAAAACTATAGATTTACCAAGAATGAGCCAGTGGCTAAAGTTTGAATGAACTAAATCAGTAATTCACAGTATACATTTGTTTGTTTTTCTAGTAGAGTACAGTATTTGATTTTTGCTGACTGGAGAACTGGCTGTTGTTATCTGACTCATAATTTAAGTGAGAACGAACGAATACCATGACAAATCATTCATTTCATTTGGCAAAAGGAGCAAGGCAGTGTCCAGAAGATGCCGCATAAAAGTAGATTCTGGGAGATTGTCAGTCCCACTGAGAACGGCCTTCTGTCTGAATTTTGGCAGGATTGGGATTGCCAAAGAAATTGCCACCAGTCTTAGATGGAGCAGCCATCTTGGCACCATCTTGGCAGCAAGACGTGAGCTCAATTATTATGCTAAACATTCACCAAACATTCACCAAAGTAAAATCCCAACTCTTTCATAATTAGGTGGAATTTGCCAATATAAGAAATGCATTTCTCTGTTGGAACAACTTTAACGACTAAAGCAACCTGGAAACTGACAATCTTTTCTCCAAAGGTTGGTCAGCTCTCCAAAATTTAAATAATGACAAGGTGGAACATAACTCTGCCATGTAATGATGGCAGAATTGTGTACCACCGTGCTCAAGTGCTTGCTGTAATTGTTTCAAAAATCCACAAGTCAAAAGAGAAAATCAGTAGCCCTCCAAATCTTTTTTAAGGGCCTTTTGATACAGTACTCAAAAAGTCTAGTCTAGTTTTGAGAAACAAAAATTAAAGAACAGAACAGGAACAGAACAGAATAGAGTTGGAAGGGACCATGGAGGTCTTCTAGTCCAACCCCCTGCTCAAGCAGGAGAACCTATACCATTTCAGATAAGTGACTGTCTAGACTCTTCTTAAAAAACCTCCAGTGATGAAGCACCCATGATTTCTGAAGGCAAGCTGTTCCACTGGTTAATTGTCCTCACTGTTGGGAAGTTTCTCCTTAATTCCAGGTTGCTTCTCTTTTTGATTAGTTTCCAACCATTGTTTCTTGTCCTGCCCTCTGGTGTTTTGGAGAATAATTTGACCCCCTCTTCTTTGTGGCAGCCCCTCAAATACTGGAACCGCAACTGAATTCTAAATTAACAGCATTGTTCTATAAAAAGGCATTCTCACAAGCTCCAAATTCAGGAAAAACAAATACATTAATAATCCTGGCTCCGCCTACATGTGCATCATCACCCCAGTCAATTTTTCATAATTACTGTGGCCCTTCCTTTAAGGTTAAATGAAGCCCTGGGCCACCAAAACTGTTCCCACTGCAACCCTAAAAATTTCATTAGGACCAACTGGCAGTAATTGCTCCATAAAACAGATGAGGCTAACCTGACTTCTCATATCAGACTGATTTCTTGCCTTGGAAGCTAACAGGGTGAGCTGTGATTGATATTTACTATAGGTTTCGGGGAGCTCCATTTGTAGGTTAGACTGAAAAATAGGAAAAAACATCTAGAAGAAGACACTGCCAAACCACTTCTGTATTGTTGCCAAGAAAACCACATGGGCAACAAGTCAATCTCAATTTGAAAGTTGTCTTTAACTTTACAGATGGGCTGTATCTTTTAGTTGCATTGTGATTTGCCTACAAGCCAAATAATATGTTATATTGAAAGTTTATACTTGAATGTCCTGTTATTTGGGTTCTTTTTTTTTCTTTTTCTTTTTTTAAGCTGGGGAGGAAAAAAAAGTTAACATTCTTCTATTCATTATATTGCTGTAGTCTGAACATAGAGCTCATTTACTGTATTTAAATAAAATGAATCTACATAGACCAGTCTTTCAATAAGAAAATACAATATTAATCATCATGGCATTTCTGTTAAAATTGTGTGTCTTGGCAAGAAAAGGGTCTGTGATTTAAGAAACAAAGACTCCAAGGCTTGATTTCCCTGGGAAAGGAATTTTCAGGAGACAAGTCAAGCCTGCCGCATGCTGCTTGCAGAGTTTAAAGCTTGTGCTATGTAAAATTATGGGAAACTTAAGAGAAAATAGGCTGACTCATCTTAGCTTATTAGTGCAGAATCTTTTTTGGAGTAGCAGGTTAATTTTAAAATTGCCCTTGATGATTTTGAGGAACCTTCCTTCAGATGTTTGCTGATACTGTTTTATTTTTTTTAATGCAGTAAACATGCCCCAGTGATGAATTATAAGCAGTAGAAAGGAAAATAAATAATTCTACATCTCAATAGTTGGAGCAATATAGCTGGGTTTGATCAGAGGTACTGGATTATATTGATCAGAGGAATGGAACAGATATAATTAACTGAGCTGTTCTTTTCAAATGAAGAGTTCCATGAAACTGAAAACATTTTCTAAATAAAATAAAATAAATAAAATAAACAATGCTTTTCCATTAACCCTGGAATTTCAAGACTTGTGATATTGCTAGTTAATATACATTCTTATGCCTTCCAAATGTATTATGCTCCAACTCCCATCATATATAGCTTGCTATCTGGAATTATGGAGATACCCTTTGGAATTCCTCTACCCATGCAAGCAGATCTCATAGGGCCAAGTTTGATCTCTATGGAATGATCATCTGATGAAGGCTTGGAGCTGGGTTTTTCCCATCATTCTCCCATTCACTCTCCCTTTCAGTAGAACTTCAGTCTTCTTCACCCTTCTATGCTTTTAGGAAACTTATAAAAAAACATTGTCTTTAACAGAATACCAGAGTTGGAAGGGACCTTGGGAATTTTCATGTCCAACCTCCTGCTCAAGCAGCAGACATACCATTCCAGACAAGTGGCTGTCCAGTCTCTTCTTAAAAGCCTCCAGTGATGGAGCACCCACAACTTCTGAAAGCAAGCCGTTCCACTGGTTAATTGTTCTCACTGTTAGGAAATTTCTCCTTAGTTCTAGGTTGTTTCTCTTCTTGATTAGTTTCCATCCATTGTTTCTTGTCTTGTCTTCTGCTGCTTTGGAAAATAGGCTGACCTTTTCTTCTTTGTGGCAGTCCCTCAAATACTGGAACACTGCTATCATGTTTCCCCTGGTCCTTCTTTTCACTAGTCTAGACATACCGAATTCCTGCAACCGGTCTTCATATGTTTTAGCCTCCAGCCCCCTAATCATCTTGTCTTCTCCCCTGCCCTGAATTATTATTGCACCACAATTTTGTAAGATCTTGTAAATTTTCTCTATTTTTGGCATGCTAAGCCTTGCTTTGTTTAATCATGGTTTGTTAAGTTAGCTTTAATTGGTTTGATTCAAATAACAGGATAAAGAATGATAAAACACAATGTTGAAAAGAGAGAGAAAGAGAGAAAGAGAAAGAAAGAAAGAAAGAAAAAGAAAGAAAGAAAGAAAGAAAGAAAAGAAAGAAAGAAAGGAAAGAAAGAAAGGAAAGAAAGAAAAAGAAAGAAAGAAAGAAAGAAAGAAAGAAAGAAAGAAAGAANNNAGAAATATATTGATAGTAATTTGTGAGGCTGTAAAACAGAGGCTATTCATAACATAAAGTTATACAATGGTACCTTGCTTAGCACCATTTCTGATTAAGTAAATGATGTTAAATTGACATGCATTATGTCACTTGTGGCATATTAAACTAATGATTAGTTTAATCTGCCACAAATGAATTCATTTGCATCAATGTACATCAGGCACATGAATGACGCCTTTATTCAAGTGATGTCATCATGCAAATGACAAAAACAATACAAATAAAACCACTTGTGTCATTTGCACTGCTGTTTTAGCTTTGAAGACAAAAGGGTGCTTCAGAACTCACAGAGATTTTATTTTATTTATTTATTTATTTGTTTGTCAAACATGTACAAGATAGCAGGTATAGGTATAAACATAAACATAATCAAAGTGAATAGAGATAGATGAGGACAATAGGACAGTAGGACAGGGACGGTAGGCACGCTGGTGCGCTTATGCACGCCCCTTACAGACCTCTTAGGAATGGGGTGAGATAGCAATAGCAATAGCACTTAGACTTATATACCGCTTCATAGTGCTTTTACAGCCCTCTCTAAGCGGTTCACAGAGTCAGCATATTGCCCCCAACAATCTGGGTCCTCATTTTACCCACCTCGGAAGGATGGAAGGCTGAGTCAACCTTGAGCCGGTGAGATTTGAACCGCCGAACTGCAGCTAGCAGTCAGCTGAAGTAGCCTGCAGTGCTGCACCTTACAGACTGCGCCACCTCAGCTCTTTTTCTACAGTAGACAGTATAAGGTTAAAGTTTTTGGGGTTTGGGGAAGAAACCACAGAGTCAGGTAATGAATTCCAGGCATTGATCACTCTGTTGCTGAAGTTGTATTTTCTGCAGTCGAGTTTGGAGCGGTTTACATTAAGTTTGTATCTATTGTGTGCTCGTGTATTGTTGTGGTTGAAGCTGAAGTAGTCATTGACAGGTAGGACATTGTGGCAGATAATTTTATGAACTACATTTAGATCGGTTCTAAGGCGACGTAGTTCTAAGTTCTAAGATTGAATGTAACACCTGCCTGCTAATTCTTTAAGGAGCTGCCTCTGAAGGTGCACTTGAAAAAGGTGTTGTAGTCATTTACTGACACCCTTTTTTCCTTTTGAATCTGAAACTGTCCATAGCCCAAATATTTGTATTGCAAAGAATCATTCCTCTCCGACCATCGTTTTATTTGTAGGAGAGAGGGCAAATGAAATGAAACCAAATCTTTGGCTCAAAACTGCAAATCTAGGTAGGAGAGAATTAACTAAAGATGTATCAAATATGATGTGGCCGTATTCATGCTCTGCTGCTCTACATTGGCAAATGTGCTTCTGACAGTGATACCCAAAACCTGTTGTCATTCTGATGTAATCAATCGGACAAGTGACTGTGCTGGCAAGAACTGAATTTGTGTTTTCCATCCAAATCAGTGTCATCAGTCAAGCAAGCCCTGGAATTTCTGAGATGCTTAGAAAACTCCCACAGATGTTGCCTTTATTATAGCAAACTTTGTAATCCTTGCAGCTTTATGAGGAGCTTCAGTCTATAAAAGAAATTTACGTTGTGGTCATGGCACAACAGTCGAATTCAAAAGAGCTGCTTGTGCAACACTTAATCTTCTTATTAATGTGTGTATGCCTGTCTCATGCTTTGATGCAAAGTGCTGGCTTCAGAGGTAGCTGTGAAAAATCTCTAAAATGCATACAGTCATATTAACATAGCATGCAGATTGTTTGACTGATTGATTGATTGATTGCAATAATGGTTTGCAAAACATAAACTCCAATAGCAAAATTTTATACTAAATTATAAAAGCATAAGCAAAATAACAATAACAGAGTTGGAAGGGACCTTGGAGGTCTTCTAATCCAACCCCCTGCTCAGGCAGGGGCTTATACCATTTCAGACAAATGTTTGTCCAATCTCTTCTTAAAAACCTCCAGTGTTGTTCCAGATCTACTATTTGTACCAGTTTTCATGCAAAATTTATGCATTTGCGGTCTCCCCTCAAATGAGAGGACAACATATTCTTCTGGGCCCCTGCCTGCTATGACCAAAATGCCCCTAATCAATTTAAGGGAGCATCTGAACAGAAGCTATCAAGGAATAAGGAGAGCACGTGAGGTAAAAATACTGTAGACTTGGCACATTTCTTTGGTGAAATCATCAATCTTTCATTGATGTGCCAGGGGTAATGTTCAGAAGGTCATTCATTGGTTGGCCTGGGGTGAGGGGAAAAAAACGTAAATCTTATTTTTGTTTTATTTACATGTAAAGTCCTAATTAAAACTAAATATGATTCATTACTACCGTAGTTAGTTGGTCAGGTGAGTTCACATATTTGCCCTAACTAAAAAAGTGCCCCTATTAATCAGCTGTCAGGTTTTGAAATATGTAATTATTTTAATTAAATATATACACTGTGTGCACAATTATTAGGCAAGCTGTATTTTTGAGGATTACTTTTGTTATTGAACAACTACAGTGTTCTCGGTCAATCCAAAATGTTAATAAACCTCAAACCTGAATATTTAAAAAAGTAAAAGTGAGGTCACGGCTTTCTTAGGAGAATATCTATGTGTGCACAATTATTGGGCAATTATTAGTGTGCAGAATTATTATGCAACTAAATGAAAAATGAAAATTTTCCCATCTCACTCATTTATTTTCATCTGTTAAAGTGAGAATAATAAACAAACAACTCAAAATTTACAAATAAACATTTCTGACAGTTCAACAAAATACCAGTGACCAATATAGTCACCCTTCTTTTCAATAACAGTCATAAGCCTTCCATTCATGGAGTCTGTCAGTTTCTTGATCTGCACAAAAAGTTGATGATCAACTTTTTGTGCAGCAGCAACCACCGTCTCCCAGACATTGTTCAGAGAGGTGTACTGTTTTCTTTCGCTGCAAATCTCCCATTTAAGAAGGGCCCACAAGTACTCAATAGGGTTTAGGTCAGGTGAGGAAGGGGGGCATGTCATTATTCTTTCATCTTTAAGGCCTTTACTTAAGGCTTTACTGGCTAGCCAAACAGTGGAGTATTTCAATGCATGCAATGGAGCATTGTCCTGCATAAAAATCATGGAGGTCTTGAAAGATGCAGACTTTTTCCTGCACCACTGCTTGAAGAAAGTGTCTTCTAAAAACTGGCAGTAGGTTTGGGAGTTGATTTTGGGTCCATCTTCAACCCAAAAAGGTCCAACTAGCTCATCTTTAATAATACCAGCCCATACCAGTACCCCTCCTCCACCTTGTTGGCGTCTGAGTCGAAGTGGAGCTCTGTGCCCGTTACTGATCCAGCCACAGGCCCATCCATCTGGTCCATCAAGAGTCACTCTCATCTCATCAGTCCATAAAACCTTTGAAACATCTGTCTTCAGATATTTCTTGGCCCAGTCTTGCCATTTCAACTTATGTGTCTTGTTCAGTGGTGATCGGGTTTCAGCCTTCCTTACCTTGGCCATTTTTTTTGAGCACTGAATACCTTGTATTTCTGGGCACTCTAGGTAGGTTGCAGTTCTGGAATATGACAGCCCTGGAGGATAATGTGTTCCTGGTAGCTTCACTTTTGCCCTGTTGACTATTTGCAACAAATCGTTTTATGTTTCTGTGATCACACCCTAATATCTTAGAAATTTCAAGAGTGCTGCATCCCCCTGAAGGACATATTACAATTTTTGATTTTTCAGAGTCAGTTAAATTTCTTTTTTAGCCCATTTTGCCTGCGGAAAAGAAGCTGCCTAATAATTATGCACACCTTGATATAGGGTGTTGATCTCCTTAGGCCACACCCTCCCTCATTACACGAATACACATCACCTGATATGCTTATGCCAACTAAGCATTCAAGTGTATACAGGTTGGAGGTGGACAATATTCATACAAATGATGATATGGTCAAAATACTCACTTGCCTAATAATTGTGCACATGGTGTATATATAAAATCAGCAGGTGCCAAATGCCATAAGCTTGCCTTTATGAGGTTTTTAAAGGATATTTCTGAAATGATGATTCCTGTAAGATCAGACTAGATCATTCAAAGCAATGTTTTGCTTTCAACAATAAAGCTATTTAATCAATTTATTAATCAATGCATCAATCTACCAATATATACGATGAATCAGTTGAATTTTCTTTCTAAAGCTCCATTATTTGTAACAGCTGCTACCCTTCAGATGTTCTGAACTTCAGTTCTCACATTTCCTTGCCATTCATTGTACTGTAAAAGGTTGGGTGAGAGAATACCATATTATGTATGATAACAGAATAATAGAATAACTGAGTTGAAAGGGATCCAACCCTACTCAATCAGGAAACCCTATACCATTTCAGACAAATGGTTGTCCAATCTCTTCTTAAAATCCTCCAGTCTTGGAGCATCCACAACTTCTGGAGGCAAGTCATTCCACTAATTAATTGTTCTGTCAGGAAATTACTTCTTCCTTCTAGGTTGGTTCTCTTCCTGATTAATCTTAAATTTCAGTTTTTAACCCTATTTATTATTATTAGAATCAAGACTAAGTTACACTTACTAGGTCAGGCTCAAAATATATAGGTGCCTGAGAATGAACTTCAAATTGTGGCTCCAGCACAAGATGTTTAGATGTATGTTTTTGTTGTTAATGTTATTATTTTAGTTATTATTAGTTATTATTTGAGGGGCTACCACAAAGAAGAGGGAGTCAAATTATTTTCCAAAGCACCAGAGGGCAGGACAAGAAACAATGGTTGGAAACTAATCAGAGAGAAGCAATCTGGAATTAAGGAGAAATTTCTAATCTTAACAGTGAGGACAATTAACCAGTGGAACAACTTGCCTTCAGAAATCTTGTGTGCTCCATCACTGGAGGTTTTTAAGAAGAGACTAGACAGTCACTTATCTGAAATGGTATAGGTTCTCCTGCTTGAGCAGGGGGCTGGAGTAGAAGATCTCCAAGGTCTCTTCCAGCTCTATTCTATTCTATTCTATTCTATTCTATTCTATTCTATTCTATTCTATTCTATTCTATTCTATTCTATTCTATTCTATTCTATTCTATTCTTATTCTATTACATAAATGTGTATGCCGCTCAGCTTTCAAAATCCATTGCATAGAAACTGCTGTGCAGTTAATAATCCAGCTCAAATATAGACTCTGCAGAAATGTATACATTGGCTTCTTAATCCTACCGCATGGAAGGGAGCAATCTTGGCGCCATCCAATTTGATTCTGAAATAAGATTAGAATGAGTGGACAACAATATTGCATGAAGCTGGATCTCCCAATTGCTTAGTTCTTTCCTGCTGTTCCTTTACCTGCATTGTATGTTGCGCTTCATATAAAAAAGAAAAGAAAAAGAAAAAAGAAAAAGACACAGTCCTGGCTGCCATCTTGTTTGAGTCTCTAGGCAGATGCTCCTAAGTGATGAAGCTAAACAGATTTTATAAGCCCTGAAGCTACCCTTGGAGTGTCAAGAGTCAGTTGGAGCTGGGTGGCATCAAAACTGAATAAATAAATGAGAAAATAATTTTAATACTGCTGCAGCTAACAGTGACTTAAGGCTGTAGAACCCAAGAGCTGGGGACAAAATGAAGACAAGATCATAGGGTCATAGCAAAGAAAAATGCATCTGTGTCATCTTTTTTTGCTGTGATTGGTGGAGAAATCCAGGAACAAATTTTATATCCATTTTGCTTCATGGATCTTTTCATTAGTAAGACCAAGCCTGGATTATTAAATTCTCTGCAGGCAAAGTATGTTCTGTTCAACTAGGCACATTTTTTATGCTACTACAAATGTCAATATAAACAGTCTCCTGAATATCATGTTCATGTATTTATCTCAGCATGTTATTGCTAGTGACAGATAATAATTTATTAAAATAGTTCAAGACTTAATTTCAGTTCTCCATAACAGCATTTACCTCAGGGGTACAATATGGCTCTAATAACTAAGTTAATGACATACAAATAAGCCCATGGAACCTTGAGACTTAAAGTATTTCATAAAAAGGCTGAGTTTAAATGAGTTCCCAAATTTGTTGTCTTTTGTTCAGAACTACTTTTCAAGGACTAAGAGCTGAGATTCTCAACCCACTTAATCATGGTGTGTAGCAAAGTTCCACCCAAGTTTCATTAAACCCTCTGTTTCTGTCTACTGTAGAGGAACCTATTTTGACAGACTGCAGCATTTCCACTTAAGGAAAACAAAAATCAGCGATTGAATTTTCTGGCATTGCTACTAGCAGTAGGTTCCTCCTCACTGCTGAGGGCTTTCTTCTCTTATATTTTTTCCTCCCCAAAACACCAGAACGTTTCACTCAAACAGAGTAGGTTTCAGAAAGCATTTGGAATAATCTATCTTTTTTTTAAAAAAAAATATTGTTCTATCATAGAGAATAAAATACAGAACAGTAGAACAAACAAACAAAATGAAACAAAGCAAAAACATAAGCACATAACAACAACAAAAAGAGAAAAAAATAGTGTACAAAAAAGTAGGAAAAATGTTCAATTAGATTTAACATTTAATATGTAGGATCCACCCTGGCTGCTAAAAGAAAAAAAACAGCAATAAATTATCCTCCCCTTTTACACACACACACACACACACACACACACACACACACACACACACACTCATGTTTTTAAAACCCACAAGGTTGAATGTAACTGTATTTATTATTTAGGTACGATGAGAACATGACACAATAGAAGTAAACATATATACACAGTCCATGTAATTTTTAGTTCAATTTCTATGAGGTATGGCAGCGGCCTCACAACTGGATGTCCAATTCAGCTACCCAGGCAATCCCCTCTGGCATTGCTTCATGCAGATCTTCTACAGAACCAGAGAACGCATGTCATGGGCAATCCTGCACAATATGTTTAATAGTTTGCATTTCAGCACCACAGTCACAACAAGGGGAATCTTCCCATCCCCACTGATACAGGGCAGAGGCACTTCTTCCAGTATCACACTTAATTCTGTTCAATTTCATCCAGACAAAGTGAGGCAGGTGAAAATGAGGTGGTTTGGTAGAGGAATCACTAATGGTCAGGCTAGAAGAAGGTACCTTGGACCATTCCTCTGTAAGTATATAATACATATAGAAAAGGGCTAATGCTCCCTCAGTTGCTGATTTCGATACATAAATGCACTCTCAGTTTGAGGAATACCATTATTAGGAAATTGACAAATTATATAAGGGGCGCCCAACCACCCACACTGAGAACATCGGTTTGGGCTCTGAGTATTTCTGTAACAGAGTATGCTGCTCCAGTATGGAGTGCATCCATACATGCGGGGGGGAGGGGGAACAGAATTGACATTGCTGTCAGTGGAGCAGTACTCGTAGTGCAGGATGCCTTAAACCCACACCAACTGAGAAAATGTCTCTCTTGTTGGTATTGTTCCACCTAGGATTAGGAGAGAAGTAGCAGCAGATGCCGAGAGAACCAAACGAGAGAATGGTCTGTGGCCCCCTCTGAATGGATACATGCCCCAAACTCATTGACTTAAATCTAGGAAGAGTTTTATGGTAAGAACAAATATTCTTGAAGGCACACAGGAGCAAAACCAAATAAGAAAATGGAAGAAAGAATTAACGGAACAAGGAATAATTGCAGAAGAGAACATGGCTGAGGGATCTGATCTCCCTTAGGTCACTTGAAGGACATTGACTAGATTGAGGGTGGGAGTGCCTTATCAGCTCTAGTACTTTCTACTCTGTAAAAGAAATGAGGTTTTCTTTAGTAACCTCATAAAATGAGGTTTACTTTAGTAACTTCAAAAATACCAACAAGAGCAATCTGAAAGAAATTCTAAAACATCTTGAGAAAAAGGATAGAAAGCAAGAGACACTTTCACATGGAAAGAATTAAAAAAAAAAAACACTGCATGGCAGATTTCTGTGGCACTTTAGCCTTCATAAACATGTGGCCTTTGGGTGGAACCATTCTGTGAAGCTGTTTTTGAAGTGGCATGCACAGAATGTTATATACATTGTAAATTGTATAAAACCTTTGTAATTAGCATCGTATTTCAGCAGATCAAAGGTCTTACTCAGTCCAGGATTGTGCTTCCTGAGTTAGGGTTGGGATTAAGAATAGATTTGGGTTAGGGTGTCAAGATGTCTATGAGCTAAGAGCATTTTGCTATCCATGTTCAGTTGATACTCAATAGTATGTGATACTCAGCTTGGTGCATTTTCCTTTCCTTTCCTTTCCTTTCCTTTCCTTTCCTTTCCTTTCCTTTCCTTTCCTTTCCTTTCCTTTCCTTTCCTTTCCTTTCCTTTCCTTTCCTTTCCTTTCCTTTCCTTTCCTTTCCTTTCCTTTCCTTTCCTTCTCTCCTTTCCTCTCCTCTCCTCGGCTGGCTTCCCTCCCCTCCCCTCCCCTTCCCTCCTCTCCTCTCCTATCTCATGATCCCTCTTGTAATCAGCTACTGACAGTAGAACCCTATCCATGGTTCTACTGTGGTTAGGGCATTTCCCCCTCAAATTTACTTCATTCAGTGCTTGATGACAAATAGTGATAGTGGTGACGCTATATTATGAAACGTGTAATCAGAAGGGAGATAGGGCTTTTCCTTTCCTACAATTCAGAAGACATCCATCCTTTTACTAGGGCCTTTTAGTGTTGTAACATTCTTATGTTGTTGGTTTTTGTGGTTTTCATGGGTAGATTACATGTTATTGCTTATTACTATAATTTTGCAAACCACCAAGAGCCACTGGAATTATGTGTCCTATAAACTCATTATACACATAAGCATTAAACATTTTTTGCCATTTTAATTTTCCTTGATCCTACTTTGGAGTGATCAGTTTGAAGTTCTTCATGATTCCTCTTTGATTTAGCAACCAAAGGTAATTTGGCACCATCAGCAAACTTTACCTCCAACCCAGATAATTTATGAACAGGTTAAAAAGGAATGGTGCTATACATACCCTTAGGGTTCCATTGTTGCCATACCTGCATTATGAGAATTGATCATTGATTCCTACTTTCTGCTTCCTGTTCTTTAACCAGCTGCAAACCCAAAAAAAGTCTATGAAAATTCTCAGTCATCCAGGTCATGGTTATCCCAAAGGTGCTTTTCAAAAGGCAACTGGACTTTCTCCATTTTTCCTTGAAGATGTTTTGCTTCTCGTCCAAGAACTGAAGACACTTCTTGGATGAGAAGCGAAATGCCTTCAACAAAAAACAAAGAAAGTTCAGTTGCCTTTTGAAAAAGTACCTTTGGGACAACACAAAAGAGAACCTATTTTCTTATCTATTGGTTGCTCAGTTTTTCAGAACTTTTTGGTGAGGAACTTTGTGAACACATCTTTTTAAAAATTCCAAGATTTTAAATTAAATTTTAATTAATTTAATTAAAATTTACCAAATTTCCCCAATCCATCTTGGCTCTCAAAGACTCGCTCAAGGTTAATGAAACAGGGCTTCCATTTGCTGAAATGGTGCCTATTTTTCTTTGATATTCCAAATTATTTAATCTTTAATCATGCTTTCCATTAATTTATTTAGACCAGATGTTAAACTAACTAACTTTTACAGAATCTCCTATTGAATCTTCATGTTTCAATTTTAAAAAAAACCCACCGACCTTTAAGGATAAATATTTAAAAACTTTGGGATAATTTCCTATTTACAGAGAAAGGCTTGCATTATACCCAAGAGTGGGCAGGCGGGGTCACCAAAAAGTCAAGATAGCTATCATCTATTGGAAATCATTGCCCTTTTTAATGCCTTTTCTCCACTGAACTCAGAGTCGCATACATAGAAAGTAAGTAACCCAGTTTGTCATGACTATAGCCTCTGAGGTGGGTTAAAAAAAAAGAGGCCCAATAAATAGTCACTTGTTTTCTGATCTTATTCAGAATATAATCTGGCCTGATTTTAATAGATGCCCTTCAAGATACGTTTACATCCTCATCAATAACACAATTACATTCCTATGTAAAAAAAATACAAATATAAATTCTTGTGGGTTTTTTTTTCCAGTTAATGCCTGAGCCTGACTGATTTTAAGTGACAAGCCTTGTTGGATCTAAAATAGTGAATGTTTGTTTTAGACTTACAGAGCTAAGTGTCAACGTTCTGACTGATGAACCCAACCAAAGCAAGCACAGTTTGAGACGATCCAATCTCTGAATGCAAAACTTTATTGAGTACATCATTTTGACACTGATGAGAGCAAAACCAGATCTAGCTAATTCCCACGCATACATAATTAAAGTATACAATTCACCCCCCTCCATTAGTGCAGGTCACATTGTCCAATTGAGTGTCATTGTATTGTTATGAGAAAAAGTTTTTGGTTTTGGCACCTGCTGAAGTGACCTTGGCTCTCATGGATTGTCTTCTTGATATCTGGAGTCTACATTCCATCTCACCCTTCCCTCCCCCCGGTTCGTTGGCAAACTGATAAGTGATAACAGCAACTAAGCACACTTCGAACTTGACACTAAGCTCTAGACACACATTGTACAACTCAGGTTTATCTAAAACAGATTTTTTTTCAAACTGTTTCATGGAATTCTAAGTGGTGGTAGGGACTTCATTCAAATACAGTCAGTTTAAAAGACCTTGAGTCAACATTGTTCAATGCAAAGCCAGGTGATGTGCTTGCCTTTATCACTATTAGGAATAAGACTTTATTAAGGTGTCTTTAGCACTGATGATGCTACCTAGTTTAGTAATGAAATGTCTGCAAGAAAACTACCAAGCTTAGAGAGCACCAAGGATTCCACAGTTCAAGCATGAGCTACAAATATTCTCTTTTATTAGTAGTATCTTTATAAGAACACCTCTAACCATATGCATTGAAGAAGTTGAATGAATGGTCCATGCCCTCCTCTGCTACAATTGTTAGCCAGTCTGTTGCATTGTGTTGCAAGGACTTGATTCTGCCTCTACTAACTACCATGTTAAGTCAGAAGGTTTTATGCTTCTTCTTTTAACTGATATGTCAATGACATTTTCTAGAAAAATTTTGTTCAGTCACTGCTTTAGCTAAATGGGATTGTATTGATCTGTTGCGTTGTGCAACATGGATATTACTGTGTAAGATTTTTTTTTTAATACTACTGTTTTTTAATTTCATTATTGTATATTTTATGGGCACCAATCATAAGTACAAACATTCTTATCTTCCAACACCCTAATCAGTATATCATAGTGACTTACTCTAGCTTCATGTGGGTGGGAGGGATCAATGAATGAATGGGTGGAAGGATGAGATTGCATGGCAGTAGAAGCACTGCTGAAATTACTATCAAATTGATGAATATGTAGCTGAAAACACCCAACCAGTATTAATTGTCCCCCAATTCAGTTATGTCCTTAACATTGGATGGGGATTTTCTGCTCAAGTCGTTCTAGTGATGTAATCAATATCCATCTTTTAACTTATGGAATTTATTTTTAACTTTTTAAAAATGTTCCTATAGAAAAGGAATGACGCCAACAAACTTTGGTGAAACAGAAGTCTATTTTTTTTTCCAGGAAGAACATGAAAGGGCAAAGGAGGAGGAGGGGGTAGGAAATGTGATTTAATAAGTGATACCTAGTAACATAATTATATGGTTTTAAAACAGTTCTAGCTCACTTGTCTCAGCAAGAAATGCTGGTGCATGTGAAAAATAATTTATATTGCTTACTACAGGTTTTTAATCCTGGCAATGCTTCTCTTCGTACAGAGAGGTGGGAAATGCTTGCATCATGGTGATTAATTATATGTATTAGCACAAAGACACAACATGTTTTGGATCCTGAACAGGGGGAGATGCGTGTTTATTGTTAAAGCAGCTCTCTCTCACTTAAGTGGGGGTGTTGATTATTGTCAAAAACTTGAAACAACCTGCTGTTTAAAGCCAGGTATCTGTCAAAAAGTATAGCGTGATCCAAGTAATGAGGATTTTTCCTCCCCCCCCCCCCCCGTTTAATTTCCTCACCATGTAGGGGGAAAAATTGAGTTGCCAGCTGCCTCTTTGCCAAAGAAAACAATAATCTCTTTTTAAAGGCCTTTTATCACATGGGAGTATGTCCACTAATATTGTGATTGTAGCCTTGGTGTATATAGTACTTAAATAGAATTACATGAACTATATGCTTTCCTTTAATTAGCCCAATTTGTGAAGGGATGGGTTGTATTAAAGGGGCTTACTCTGTTTGGCAACTACTTCCTCCTTTAGGTCATAATCACCTGATCACACCACAGGGAGGTGATTAGGCAGTATTGGTCATGTGATTACGCAACACTGAATGTAGGTATCAGTGTATTAGAGTACCATTTATCTTTTGGTATTCTAGGGAAGGATATTCAGGCACAATTGAGAAGAATGGGCCCTGAATATATAGAACCATGTATTGTTTAGATCTTAAAGGTCTTTCAGGATGACTTCCTATATGGAGGTCTTCGGCTGTTAAACGGGTGAAATTATAACTATTGCATTACTCTACTATCACTAATGAAATGGAGAAAGCTTTGTTTTTTTATTGTTCTAGATCATGGGTGTCAAACTCGCCACGTCACGTTGTCACGTGACGTATCACAACATTTTTCCCTTTGCGGAGCTGGGGTGGGCGTGGCCTGCGCGTGATGCATCCGGCCCACAGGCCGCCAGTTTGACACCCCTGTTCTAGATAATTTCCAATTTCAAGAAGAAGTTTCAAGAAGTTGGTAATTCTCTCAAATTACCTAATGTGCATGGTTCTTTTTGTATATGTGTGCATGTTGATCCATTTGATTGCAATAGGAATTGACTAATCAAGTTGTCACTTAAGTGTGATGTTGTGCGCTGAGGGAGAGTGACGGGTTGAAAGTCATCCAGCCATTTTTTATGACTAAAATGGTACTAGAACTCATAGTCTCCTGGTTTCTAGTCTAGTGCTTTAACCCTCCCTTTTTTTACGATCCTGTAATCCCTTAATTTGACCATGATTCTCCATTCTTTGATCATATCACCTGTTAAACCCAACATGAAAGTACTGGATTCCATAAAAGCATTTTAAGGAGAAATTGGAGGCTGAAGTACGTAGTTCATTTCTTGCATCATCCATGATTTTGCATCCTAAAACTACAGGTAGATGTCCTTTGAGATCTCGTCCAACTCCGGCTTCAGAATGTAATCTACCAATTGGCAGAAGTGTTAGCAAAATGGATTTTTTTTCCTTCTTAATTTGCATGCATTTATTTTGCTGAAACACAACCAGTGTTACAGATAGCAATTTTGCAGAGTAACAGAAATATAATCCAAGAGAAACTAAAAACAATGAAAAAGCTTCCTGCCCCTTTCTCATATTGTCAAATCTAAAATTTGACAGTATGAGAAATACAGTAGAAAGGAGATGGGAGAAACGAATATGGTGAAGGATGAAACTGAGTCAATGTAATTGCATGTAGGCTAGGCTTTGTGTCATATAGGGGTGAGGATTAAAGGTTTAAGCCAAAAGATCCAAGAAAGAAATAACATTTAAACAGAGAGTTGAAAAAGAAAGTGGAATGTATTACTAAAAGACACAGTGATCAGTAATTTAACTTTTTTAGAGAGCAGGAATAATAGTAGCTTAGAGATCAGGGATGTCAAACTCAAGGCCCGGGGGCCGGATCCGGCCCATGGGGTGCTTAGATGTGGCCCATGGGTCTGCCCTGGAAACAGCAAAGGATCAGCCTGCGGTGCCTCTGCCAGTGAAAATGGAGCTCGGAGAGCCGCCCGTGGCCCTCCCGAGCTCCGTTTTCACTGGCAGAGGGTTGCAGGAGGCCGTCACAGCTGAAAATGGAGCTCAGGAACCTGTTTTCACTGGCAGAGCGCTCGGGCCACCACAGGCGCCCCCAACACGAGTGACATCGGCCATGCCCACCCTGGCCACGCCCACCCTGGCCCCCCAAGGTCAAACACAACCCTGATGCGGCCCTCAATGAAATCGAGTTTGACACCCCTGTTATAGAGTGTATGTAATTCTAAATTCCACTTTGCAGACTCCAGAATTGGTACAAGCTTGGGGTCCTTGATGGTGCCATTTTTTCCAGTTTCATCCCTAAACATAAGAGCTCAAAATACTTTGAGAAAAAGAAATCCTTTCCAGAAATAAAGGATTAGGTTTAAGGTTTCACATTTTAGAAACAATATTCAAAACTCTGATGTCATGGTTTTTTTTAAACATGGCAGTGCCAAAATATTTTAATTGTTCAGGTGGAATGTATAGCGTAGATATTAGCCAAAAATCATAACCCTTTAATTATACGGTTCTTGTAGTTTTATGGATATAAATTGTTCTGTGCTTCATCTCTATATTTACTCTATATTTGCAGAGGGATCACAAGATGTCTCAAAATAATCACTCTGCTTAATTGGAGCTAAATTATTACATGAGGCGTCTGACTCTACTGCTTTTTTTTTAACATTGTTTAAGCTAAATTGAGCTTAGTCTGTGATGGCAGTCTAGTTTCAAAATTGCAAGTATAAAGGAAGGCAACATCCATAACACACACAATTATGAATTTCAGAAGTAATTTTACAACTACAGTATTCTTTGCATTCAACTATAAATGTGAAGAAATACATCATGTAATTTTCCACCTGAACCATTTTTGACTAATTAATACATCCTCAATTCATCCCCAAACAGTGGATCAGCTAAACTGTAGTTAATTTACCTTTCTCCGGCTTGATGCATAGCTATATTTACTTGAATTTCCAGCCAGCATCATAATTAGCCAAGCGGGCTGGTGATTTTGAGAGTTATTCAACTCTCAAAGGTGGGCAAGTTGGACAAAGGTGAGGTTAAATTTTGGATATTCACAAATTTCCAGAATTGATAGAAATATGAAGTTCTTTTTTCTTGCTGGTTTCTGAGATAGTTAGACCTTTCAGGACATAAAAGAGATATGGCATTCTAGCAGTTGCTGATGAGGACTGGCCAAAGCCTTAGAAGGATCCTCCAGTTCATGGGAGTACATAGCTGTTTCACAAAGCAATACTATATAGCAACCATGGGTTTGCAAAATATCCCCTATCGGTTGCAATTGTGGGTTTGCAGTTTGAGGATAGATGAGTGAGTACAATATTAGTACAATATTGATTCATGACCCTTTTTAATGTTCATAAGTTCATATTTTCGCATTTCTGGATTCACCTACATTTTTAAAAATCAGGTGGATATTAATCTTAAAACAATTGTTCAAATATTTTGAGAGTTTAACAGATTAACAGAGTTGGAAGGGACCTTGTAGGTCATCTAGTCCAACCCCCCGCCCAAGCAGGAAACCCTACACCATTTCTGACAAATGGCAGTTCAATCTCTTCTTGAAAGCCTCCAGTAATGAAGCTCCCACAACTTCCCAAGGCAAGCTGTTCCATTGGTTGATTGTTCTCACTGTCAGAAAATTTCTCCTTATTTCCAGGTTGAATCTCTCCTTGATCAGTTTCCATCCATTATTCCTTGTCTGGCCTTCAGGTGCCTTGGAAAATAGCTTGACCCCTTCCTCTCTGTGGCAGCCCCTCAAATATTGGAACACTGCTATCATGTCTCCCCTGGTCCTTCTCTTCACTAAACTAGCCATGCCCAGTTCCTGCAACTGTTCTTCATATATTTTAGCCTTCAGTCCCCTAATCATCTTTGTTGCTCTTCTCTGCACTTTTTCTAGAGTCTCAACATCACAGCTGTATCTGATATACTGTGAAATATCAGACACAATGTAAAATATAGATTAAATTAATATATAATACTTTCTCTCTCTCTGTGTGTAGGTGTAATCAAAAGAGCTGGTTTAGTGTAGTGGTTAAGGCACGGCTAGAAACGGAAAGGTCATGAGTTCTAGTTCTCCTTTGGGCAAAGTCAGCTTGGTGACCTGGGAAACCACTTCAGAAAACGTCTCCAAAAAACTGCAGGGACTAGTCTAGGCAATAGCCAGGAATTAAAAACTGACTTGAAGGCACAAAAAAGTAGTAGTTTATATCAAATATACATGGGCCTTACCTATTTCAGTGTTTGCTTTTTTTATATGTAACACTGGTTTCAGCTTTTCTAGGAATTAAAATAAAAACCAGCAACCAAAAAACAAGAACACTGTAAGGGATAGTATGTTCCAATTATGTTTCAGTCAGAGAGAAATGAGGTTCTTTCTGAGTTCCTCCTAAAAGTGAGTGCCTCCTGGAACACATGAATAACTCAAACTACTTTGGTGTAGTGGTTAAGATGGGGACCTAGAAACCAGGAGACTGTGAGTTCTAGTCCCACCTTAGGCATGAAAGCTGGCTAGATGACTTTGGGCCAGTCACTCTCTCTCAGCCCAACCCATCTCACAGGGTTGTTGCGGTGGGGAAAATAGGAGGAGGAGGGAGTATTGTGTATACTTTTGCTGTTTTGAGTTACTTATAAAGTAATAAAGGTGGGGAAACAAATCTAATAAGCTAAAATTCCTACTTTGGCTATATGGCACCTACTGCATATCATGGGTAAATATGATCCCGGCAGCTTGAATCATCTATCATTCTATCTGAATAGTTTGAAGTATGTATATATGTATGCAGTGGTGAAATCCAATTTTTTTTTTACTACCAGTTCTGTGGGTGTGGCTTGGTGGGCGTGGTGTTGCTTCGTGGGCGTGGCTTGGTGGGCACAGCAGGGGAAGGATACTGCAAAATCTCCATTCCCACCTCACTCCAGGGGAAGGATACTGCAAAATCTCCATTCCCTCCCCACTCCAGGGGAAGGATACTGCAAAATCTCCATTCCCTCCCCACTCCTGGGGGAAGGATATTGCAAAATCTCCATTCCCACCCCACTCTGGGGCCAGCCAGAGGTGGTATTTGCCAGTTCTCCAAACTACTCAAAATTTCTGCTACTGGTTCTCCAGAACCTGTCAGAACCTGCTGGATTTCACGTATGTATGTATGTATGTATGTATGTATGTATGTATGTATGTATGTCTGTATGTATGTATTTAATTTATTTGCCACCCATCTCTTACCCAATGACTCTGGGTGAGTTACAGCATGAAACCATTAAAATCGTCCATCGTAAAAACAACAGCAGATAAAAAACATTAACAGATAAAATCACGGGCATAAGATGACAAAGACAGGAGCCGGACACATGGGGAGGATGGGAGGTGAATTTTAATTAATCAACCACCTCCAGTATGAAGCTCTCCCACTGGGTCCCAAGCCATTTGGCAGAGCCAGGTCTTAAGGCTCTTACGAAATGTCAAGAGGGTGGGTGACAATCTCATCTCAGGGAGTAAGATGTTCCAGAGGGCAGGAGCCATGGCAGAGAAGGCTCCTGGAACCGGCCAGCCAAAATTCCAAAGTAATTCATTGGCAGTTTATATTATATCAATGTCATATGCTGAACTATTAGCTGATTTAGCACTTCTCATAGATACGGCTACTGTTGCAATGACTGTGTCTTGTTTCCTAGGGACAGCTGGCTCTGGAACAAGTCTAAATTGGTCCCTGAGCTGACCCAACAGAACAAGTCTTCTGTTCTTAATCAATTGTGGGTCTGAACCATCAATGAAATCCTTTCTGGATATAGTTTCTGCCGATAAAGGACAATTTCTGAATTTGAAGCCTTCTAAATGGATTGGATAATAACTCTCAAACTTATGAATTCCAACTCAACTACAAGAGGTCGTGTTGGGGAAAGGTGAAGAATAGACTGCATGCAAAGAACCTGCTGAAAATATAATAGGAAGGCTGAAATTGGGCCAGCAGGTTCTACCTCTCTTCTCCATCTACTATATATATTGAGTTATTTATTTTTTACCATTTATATTCCACCTGCCTGCCTATAGTCCAGATTTTCTTAATATTTCTAATATGACCAGCTGTTTTAAACACTGGCATTTCATCTGGGAAGTTAGCCATTAAATCAGCAACATTTTAAACCTCTTCATTCTCTTTAAACAATAAATTGAATCAGACAGTGACTTTTACATATTCCCTTTTTCACTTACATACATTTAGTCAATGAATATGCCTCTTGTAGATTCCTAGATGTGTTGCTGTGGCTTCTCTCTGTTTCTTTTTGTGAGTTTATATATTTTATCTTGCTATCTGATCCACAAAGTTGGGTTTCTTCTCTTCTCCCTCTCTTTCTGATTCGACTGCCTAATAACACCTTTTTAAAAGCAATAAATCACTTTACCCGCTGTCAAGTTGTGTGTCAGCATTTGTAGCTTCATTAAAAATCTGCTGTAAATCTTCTTGGAAACGTGTTCTACTCACTTCAGAGTAGCTTCTGGATAGGCATCTGCATGGAGACTTATTTTAATTTTGCATTTTATAGATTACTGTTTTTTCCTAGCCAACATAGGAAGAAGCTACCCCAGTGAGACAGGCTGTCTGGAAGTAAGAGCCCCTTGATTAAATTTCAAGACTGGCTGGCTAAGTAGCTGAAGGCTGGATCTTGTGATTTGGAATAACTTGAGTGCTGATTCATTTTTATTTTATTTATTTTTTGCTCTGTTCAGCAAGTTTGTTCACGTGACAGTGAATTGAAGAGAGGGGTTGACCTTCACTCTCAAGACCAACAGATGGAGATACGTAGGAAGAAGCTTGCAGTCGGACTCTAGTAGTAAGCTCCCCAATTAACTGATGAACATCTGCTAAAAGCCACAAATTACACAGCCTCTCTGCATGTAAACAAAGATTGCACAGAAAGCATGGAAACTGACCTTTTTCCTTTAAGTGTACTCCCACACACATAGACAAAGCATATATTTATTGTAAGCATGTTTGTCATTTAAACAGTCTCAAGTGTGATTGCAACTGTAATGAGCTCTTCAGTTGTACATCACCATGGATCACAAACAATGACCCAACCTCTAACATATCTATTTATCTTGATTTCTCTCACTAGAATAGAATAGAATGGAATGGAATGGAATGGAATGGAATGGAATGGAATGGAATGGAATGGAATGGAATGGAATGGAACGGAACGGGATGGGACGGGACGGAACAGAACGGAACAGAATGGAACAACAGAACAGAACAGAACAGAATAGAAGACTTAGAAGGGACCTTGGAGGTCTTCTAGTCCAACCCCCTGCGGAGGCAGGAAACCCTATACCATTTCAGACAAATGGTTATCTAATCTCTTCTTTAAAAGTTGTGGAGCACCCACAACTTCTGGAGGCAAGTTGTTCCACTGATTAATTATTCTGTCAGGAATTTTTTTCTTAGTTCTAGGTTGCTTATCTCCTTGATTAGTTTCCATCCATTGCTTCTTATCCTGCCCTCAGGTGGGACAATTACCTTTGACCATTAAACTACAGGTAGTTCTCTACTTACAACCATTTGTTCAGTGACTGTTTGAAGATACAACAGCACTGTTGAAAAAAGTGACATATGACTTGTTTGCACACTTATGACCATTCCAGCATCCCCATGATCGTGTGATCAAAATTTCAGTGTGTGTTAACATTCGTTAATATTTATCTAAATCTATCTTTAAAGAATTGAATCTCATAATATATTTTCCACATCTATTTCTTCCATATTGTAATTTGTAAATAGATTAGGAAATACTTTGAAAAAGCTGTAAAAGTGGTTAGTAATTTTTGTGTTTGTTTTTGTTTTATGTATTTTTTGTATGTTTGTTCTATATGTTGTTTTTAACGAAAAACCTAATAAAGATTATTTTATCAAAATTTCAGTGTGTGACAACTGGCATGTATTTATGATGGTTGCACTGTCCCAAAGTCACATTGTCAACACCTAAAGAGCCCAACAAGACCTTTATGAACAGGGTTGTTTTCATAATTTGAAGGAATTATAATTTCATAATTGCATGAATAATTTCAGGAATTATATTAGTTTAAAACATGGTAATGCTGTGTCCAGATGCTTAATGCAATATTTGATTATTATATGATTTCTTTGCTTATACTGTAGCATGACATGCACTGTTGTTATTGCACAACGATGTACAATAAGTGTAGTTAGGTATAAATAAACATACCACTTCTGCTTTAAAAGTATTCTACCTGCTATGGAAAGAATGTATATGCAACTTTATTTTATATATACCCCCCAACCCAGAGGTGGGTTCCTGCCGGTTTGGACCGGCTCTATAGAACCGGTAGCGGGAATTTCCCCCCTCTTGCTGAACCAGCAGCAATGGCCGGCTGGACATGCCCCCGAACCGGCTCTCTCGGCAGCGCCGTAGGCAGCGCCATCTTGTTTTTTGCTTCTGCGCACACGCAGAAGCTGGTTTTTGCTTCTGCGCAGAAGCTGGGTTTTTAGCATTGTGCATGTACGCGCAGGGCGTGCCCGCATGGCGCGCAAGGCGCAGGTGCCCACGTGGCGCGTGAGGAAGCGAACTGGCAGCGAGGTAAGCCAGAACCCACCCCTGCCTCAACCCCGGTTTAGGGGAAAGTGTATTTAAAAGTTAACTAAACCTTATATAATATATATAAAATAAAAAACAATTAAATTATATAAAATTATATAAGCATATAATGTTCAAGGTTCTTCAGGTATACACTGAAGTACAACAATCTTATGAACTCATTTACATGTTTATGAAAATTAGATCATGTTTGAAGGTACTTATGCCTAAGAATGCTTGTTAGAGATTGAGAGACATAACACTTGCAGTTGATAGATAAAAAGAATGATAAGAATGTTCATTGAGAAAACAAACACCCCTAACTTTGGTTTCTAAATCTTATGTTTCCTCCCCTTTTTCAACCCTCTGTCTCAAAATCTGAGATGGCATTCACCATATTGCATTTTATTCTTCAAGGAACTGAATGCAACATTAAGCATAATTCTGTGCAACCAACTTCTCAAAAGGTTTCCCCTTCCCACTTCATCTGTATCACATGAAAAAAAAAAGGAAACCCAATGGGGAGGGGAAGGAGAATGAGTGTAACCCTGATCAAATTGATTAAACCCAGTAGGGAAAAAAACCACCCTAACCAATTATTCTGAGTCAATAGAAATTTATATGCATGGCAGGGCACCACCAATTGAGAGGATTATAGAATGTGTGATATAATTACACAAGAGACTCAACCTGCAAAGCTTATTATGGAGGCTACAACTGGCCAGTTGTCATCATTATGCAGTGTATTGTACAATATCTTGGACAGCAGTTGCACAATGGAGGCTCTGTTAAACAACCTTCTACCTTTCAGTTCTCAGCCACATCTCTTGCTGCATGGACAAGCAGCCGCTATTCTGTCATCCATTTGCAAGCCTTGAACATGCATAGCATCCTGTAACTCTGCCAGGATTCTCCCCCTCCCCTTGCTAACACAGGATCTGTGCCTTTGACAGACACACAAGAAATCGAAGCAGCCTAGTACTGAATGTTGGGGAAAACGATGCACCTGTTGAATTTCAACTAATCAGGCAGCTGTTAAAGATATGGATCATCTATTGGCGAGCCTGGGAGTTTTAACATCTAAACACCTTGACCATTTTATTTTATCTATGTACAGTATCTATGCCTCAATACTTGAAGACTCTAGATCAGATATAGGTAATAAAATAGTACTAAAACAGCACTGCGTTGTAAAGTTTTAAGACTAAAATTATAACTAATATAAAATACTTAAAAATACAGTTATACAGATCAGCTTCTGGATCTGACAGTGATTTGCTAATACTTCAAAAGCTTACTAAGATGTAACCTGGAAATTTTTCCTTTACACCTTTGATTTTACTTACGAAATGGGAAATCAAGTGGCTGTGGTTTCTCCTGAGAAACAGGTAAGTTTATTTCATTCCGTTTCTATATCTGTTTCCAAGAAAATGAAAAATTGCATGAAAATGGTAATTTTAATTTTGCTCTCCTGTTTTCTATTGCATTTAAAAAGCATTTTAAGTACTATTAGTATTTGAAATGGAATTTTTTTGTGATGTTTGCTCAATAAATGCATTTTTCTACCCAGTTGCTCTTACAGAGTATTTTATATTCATTTCTGTAGTTCAGCAATACTATGATGCAGAATTCAGAAGAATGCAAACTGATTGTAAAACTGCATTCGGGTCTAAGTTTACATGAAATACAAACTGAATACATGCAATATTCAATAAGTGTCTTTTCTTTATTTTTCTTCTCTCGTCTTTCTTTTATTCTTCCCTTTCATCTGCTCCCTTCGTTGCCTGAGGTAGTGATCATGATATCCCATTGTAATATTCTATCCACTCATATTTTTTTACCCCTAAGAAAAGTTTATCCAAAACACATTGAGCATTTGATAGTTTCAATAGAGTTCTGGCTTTGAAGGAAAGCATCTGGCCTTTGGTTTAAGCCAGTCCTTGTTTCCCTGGATGGTTTTTATAAAGCCCACTCTGTATCCATTCAAGCTTGAAGCTATGGGCTCATCTGAAAGAAGGGTCCTCTTTATTAAAACTTGGGCTGATTTAAAAATGTGAGTGTCAGATTTCCAGCTTCCCCTTCACATCTCCACAGTCCCAGATTGGTTCTCTTTATTCATTCATATTTATTTATCCATTCATTAATTATATTACGCTCATATGCCTCATTGACTTGAAACTGCTTACAAACGTAGGATATGTAAACAGAATGAAAATATCTCAAAGAGAGATAGGAGATATTAATGTTAAATGTGCAAGATGGCATACCCATAGTAATCAAATCAAATCAAATCTAAAATCTTTATTGACTGTCATAGACCAGCAAAACCCCGTAGTAAAGTCCTGTGTACCAGTCTATCCCTTGGCAGAATCCAGGGCCAATCCAGGAACAGAAGGACTATGGGTGACATAATACCAGAGTTCCAGTATCTGAGGGGTGCCACAGAGAAGAGGGAGTCAACCTGTTCTCCAAAGCACATGAAGGCAGGACAAGAAGCAATGGATGGAAACTAATCAAGGAGAGAAGCAACCTAGAACTAAGAAGGAATTTCCTGACAGTGAGAACAATAAACCAGTGGAATGACTTGCTTCCAGAAGTTGTGGATGCTCCAATACTGGAAGTTTTTAAGAAGAGATTGGACCGCCATCTGTCTGAAATGGTTTTGTTATTCTGTTATCCAGTCTACCCTTTGGCCCAATCTGTCTAGTGACTGTGCTGGCCCAGCAGAAGGCCTGCCCACCCAAAGCCACTGTCAGCCAGGGACAAATATAGGATGTCCTTTCAGAAGTGTAAGGACTAAGGCAAGCAGCCTTCTCCTCTGCTTAAGGCACTCACCCATTTTGTGTTTCTAGAAAATGCCCTATATGCCATATAAACCCATATAACTTATGACCAACCCAAACCATCCCTGCTAGAGACGTTATGGTCACCATCATTAGGAATTCACTTTTTTTTAACAACACTTTTATTAAAGGTTATAATTACAACAATAAGAACTCGCATAAACAGAAAACTGAAGTGTAAGCGAGCAGAATTATCTTCCGGCATTCTCCTTATGGAGCTGAAGATCATGCTGCTTTGGGAAGTGTTGCATATAAACTGTGGTTAACATACAGCACGCAAGAGGAAGAGAGCAAAACCAAGCATGCCAACTTTCCAGTGCCAAATATCTCAAAAGGGGAACTTTTTTTTGTTTCAACCTCAATGGCTCACTACAGTTTAAACAGGCCTGTCACACTGGCGACCCCCGGGCCAGATGCGTCACGTGCAGGCCACGCCCACCCCGGCTCCACAAAGGCAAAACATGTTGCAACACGTCACGTGACGCGATCAAGTTTGACACCCGTGGTTTAGAAGCTAGAAACTGAGGGAGATGGAGGAGATTTACACATTATCTAAAGGAGGAGGAGGAGGAAAAGGAGGAGGAGGAAACAGCACAGCCTGAAAGAACAGCTATTGATTTACAGAAAGTCCTCGACTTACCACAGTTCATTTAGTGACCACTCAAAGTTACAACGGCACTGAAAAAAAGTGGCTTATGACCATTTTTCACTCCCATGGTCACGTGATCAAAATTCAGATGCTTAGCAATTGACTCATATTTATGACGGTTGCAGTATCCCTGTGGTCACATGATCCCCTTTGGCAACCTTCTGACAAGCAAAATCAACGGGGAAGCCAGATTCACTTAACAACTGTGTTGTTAATTTTATAACTGCAGTGATTCACTTAACAAATGTGGCCAGAAAGGTCGTAAAATGGAGCAAAACTCACTTAACAAATGTCTCGCTTAGCAACACAAATTTTGGGCTCAATTGTAGTCATAAGCCGAGGACTACCTACTGTATATTTGTCTATTTATTATGAGCTGCGGTGGCACAGTGGTTAGAGTGCAGTACTGCACGCTACTTCTGCTGACTGCCGGCTGCCTGCAATTTGGCAGTTCGAATCTCACCAGGCTCAAGGTTGACTCAGCCTTCCATCCTTCCGAGGTGGGTAAAATGTTGGGGGCAATATGCTGACTCTGTAAACCGCTTAGAGAGGGCTGTAAAGCACCGTAAAGCGGTATATAAGTCTAAGTGCTATTGCTATTGCTATTATTACATTTATATCCTGCCTTTCTAGGCACTTAAGATGCTGCTTGCATCTCTATTTGATCCTCATAGCTGCAAACTGTGAGATAGTCTGAGTTGAGAGAAAAAGAGAGAGAAAACACTGCGAGACTGCAATATTCAATAAGTGTGAATTCTCTGTTCCTTTATAAACTGTTGCCTGCCAGCAGAAGACTTGTTGAACTTTAACACACTTAAAAAAATAAAGATCTTCGTTAAATAATCCCTCTTCTAACAATAAGAAAACACACATAGCAACATCTAAATACAGAAAATCAACAAGTACATAAACAACAAATGCTTCATAAAATTATCTTTTGGGAATGAACTGTTATTACACTACCTGAAAGTTGTTAAAACTTCACAGTTGTGATTTGGGAGGCATGTGCTCACTCAGAAGAAAAGCTTCAGGAAAATACATAAGGGACTACACTGTATTTGTATGAGTGAAACACCACAGTGTGGTGTGGCCTTGTAATAGTGTGTCAGTCAACCCTGTTGGCCTCTAAGAGACGCCATTTCTTTTCACTCCCTGACCATGAAACATGGCCAGTCCTGGTGCTCTTTTTTGGTTCTTTTAGGGTATCAAAGCAGAGGTGGGTTCCTACCGGTTCGGACCGGCTCTATAGAACCGTCAGTAACGTGGCGGCCTGGGTCGCTGGAACCGGCAGCGACCCAGGCCTGCCACGCCCCCGAGCCGGTTCTCTCCGCAGCGCAGTAGGCACCACCATCTTGTTTTTTGCTTCTGCACATGCACAGAAGCTTTTTTAAAGTACTGCGCATGCGTGTGGCGCATGATGCGTGCACGCCCGTGCAGCACATCCCTGAGCGAACCGGCAGTACCTGAATCCGGAACCCACCAATGTATCAAAGGTCATGAGGACCCAGACCTAATTAACTGCTCTGTATACATGTTGCTTGGTTGCCTGGTAGACTCAAGAAAACCTGTTTTTGACTTTGTGGTTTGTAAAACGTGCTTCGTTTATTGTTCTCATACCTTTCTTAAACTAAAGAGCAATGTTCTTTAAGGAACATGTGTCAATTGTTAAAATAACTAGGTTCATTAATTCACAGGCAATTCACTGACAGCCTGGAAGTTTATCAATAGATATCATGGGATACCACGAGTTGGTTTCTTCTTCTGGTGATTGTGACCTTCCCTGAAAGAAGTCTGCCTGTTTTGGTTGCCCAGCTGTCAAATCTCAAGTTTATAATAAAGTAAGTTGAATTAGACAAAATAAGGCATTGTTCCATGTGTTTAACTGCCCCTCATTTTGCTGTATGTGATTTATATCTTACATCCAAAGGTTACAACTTTGGACTCCAAGGTTTAAATCAACATAGTTTAATTGGAAAATAATTTTAGTTTAATTTCCAAATCAGATTGACTATTTCAATTGAACTTTCTCACTGAACTGCTTTGTCAAATGTATCTATCTATCAAATGATCTAGTCTGGTGATTTAATTCAAATGAAGACATGGACTAATCTTCCAAATCAAATCTTCAAATCAGCTCAAATGTCTGAATCAACTTGATGGAGCTGCTTTGTAACAATAGCAATAGCAGTTAGACTTATATACCGCTTCATAGTGCTTTACAACCCTCTCTAAGCGATTTACAGAGTTAGCATATTGCCCCCAACAATCTGGGTCCTCATTTTACCCACCTCAGAAGGATGGAAGGCTGAGTCAACCTTGAGCCGGTGAGATTTGAACCGCTGAACTGCAGCTAGCAGTCAGCTGAAGTAGCCTGCAGTGCTGCACTCTAACCACTGCGCCACCTCCGCTCTGTACCCCCATAATATTGAGATGCAACATTAAATAGAAGGGCTTGAGTTGAATTTGTGACATGAAATAAAACATTATTTGCATTATCTTTGTTTGGCTAGTTCCATAAACATGTAGCATCATTTGTAGATTTGACAGCTGATCTACATTTCCTGCTTGCCCTTTCATGATGGAGCATCTATCATTTGGAGAGACCAGAAACACATGATGTGATCCTTACCCTACCCCTAGGCTGCTGGGAAGGTGACCTCATTCCACTCTACATCCAAAGGAGCGTTTTCCCCTTTCTCCTGGTACAAACAGGACAGTCTGGTCCACCTGCTACACTTACTTCCATCATACACAAATGCTTCCATTTCCTTGGCTGGTGTGTGTTGGGACACTCCTCCCATTCCCTCTCTCTCTCTCTGCCTTTGATTTTCATATTATTATTTTTTATTTATTTTTATTTTATTTTATTTCTTTTGCTTTGCTTCTGCTTTTGTGACCCTTTGTGTTCTTTTGATTTTCTTATTATTTTGTTGGCCCAGTTATTTTGTACTGGATTGCTGATGAAAAGCTGGACATTTGGAAGTTTTATTTTTTTAAAGTTTCAGTAACAGAAAAGTGCAGTTTTGTCTCTTACCTGGGAGGAGGGCTGCCAAGCTGTTTCTTCTAGCCCAAATGACTACAAGAACTGTAAAATCTGTCCTTTTTTCCCACTAGCCTCCTCAGTTGGCACTTGTTTTCCTGTCATGGATGGGTGGGTTCAGTGGTGTATTAACTATTAAGCAGACTAAGCACGTGCTTAGGGCACCAGGCCCAAAGGGGGCACCACAAAGTTAAGAAAGAAAGAAAAAACCCAGTATGTACAACAGTATGTACAAAGGAGGGGGGCACCAAGATTTGTCAGTGCTTAGGGCTCCAGTGAGCCTTAATCCGCCACTGGGTGGGTTAAAAAAAAAGTGAGGAATCTGCCAATGGGGGCCAGGTTAACTGCATTTTGGACAGAATGCTTGGCCATTCCTGTGGTCAACATGGAGGAAGAGGTTGATTCCTGAAAGGGATCTCTTAAGTGGCTTTATCTCCAGCCAGTTATTGCCCAAGAGACAAGCAGACTGAAGCCTGGAAAAATAGCAGTTAGCAGTTAGACTTATATACCGCTTCATAGTGCTTTACAGCCCTCTCTAAGCGGTTTACAGAGTTAGCATATTGCCCCCAACAATCTGGGTCCTCATTTTACCCACCTCAGAAGGATGGAAGGCTGAGTCAACCTTGAGCCGGTGAGATTTGAACCGCTGAACTGCAGCTAGCAGTCAGCTGAAGTAGCCTGCAGTGCTGCACTCTAACCACTGCGCCACCATGGCTCAAAAACCCTGATGCAGCTTAAAAAAAAAGCAATTGAGTATCATGATTGCTTCCCTGCTCCCCGGTAATGGTGGGCAAAATATTTTATTTCAACTCATATCAGTTTTGCTTCAATTCACTCCTTGATTCCATCCTGACAAATAAGTAAAAGTAAAGGTTTTCCTTGCCTAGTTGTGTCCAACTCATCTCCCTTTTCTAGCCAAGAGAGCCAACGTCGTCTGAGGATGCTTCCATGTCATGTGGCATGTATGACCATTCCGTGGTCATATGCCGAGGCACCAGTGGTGGGTTGCTGCCGGTTCGGATTGGTTCTCCCGTACCGGTAGCGGAAATTTGCATCCGCTCGCCAAACCGGCAGCGATGGCCGGCTGTCCACGTCCCTGAACCGGTTCTCTGGTCGCCGCGGCTGGAAAAGAACCCTCTGCGCATGATGTGATGTAGGCGCACACGCAAAATGCGCACTTCCATCACGATGCGAACCGGTAGGGAAGGTAAGTGGAACCCACCCCTGCGAGGCACATGGAATAGTGTTACCTTCCCACCAAAGTGGTACCTATTTATCTACTTGCATTTGCATGCTTTTGAACTGCTAAGTTGGCAGGGGCAAGAATGGGAGCTTACCTCGTCATGTGGTTCTTGGGTCTTGAACTGCCAACCTTCCGATCGACAACCTGGCATCTAAACCACTAGTCCACCACACACACCCTTGACAAATAATACTCTTCTAAATTCTTTTGATGATTGAGTGTGCTCAAATGAGCATCAAACTGTCTCTGATTTCCATTGCTTTTCCATATCTTAAATCTTCAACTTCCAAGCTGGGAGATAGAATGCTGCTTTTTTTTTTTTTACTGTGGTTTAAAACTCTAGCTCTTCTGCACTCTTTTTTTTTTAAAGAAAAAAAATGCTTAACTTCACTCTAATTAGCACCGAATAACAAGAGTCCTTCAGCAGCACCTCTTTTGCCAACTTTTAACAAGTTGTCAGGAAAAGAAATGTGTGAAGAGCAAGCTTAGATTATGTATGCTATCGTATTATTATTTGTTTGTTTATTCTGTTTTGTCTATGCTTCCTTTCTTCACCTATTGTTCAGAACCCAAATTAATCAAATTATGATTGAGAAATTAATGTTTGTGAGAAAAAGAAATAAATTTGCTGTTTTATTCAATGAGAATGAGAAATGCTGAGCTCACAATCTGAATGTGAGTTTTTTCCTCAACTTAAAAATTAACATGCTTTTCTGATGGTAATGTTAATTTTAATAAGCTTCAAATACAAAATCTTCTACATTGTCAATTACCAAATACAATTGAATACCTGACTGGGAAATATCTATGTTACAAATGATGGCTCCTAGAATTCTTTCCATCTGTTTTTCTATCCCCTCTATATCAGTTATGTCTGAGACTGCCTGGACAAGTTCCTGCAGTTTTCTTGGCATGATTTTTCAGAAGTGATTTGCCATTGTCTCCCTTCTTAGGGCTGAGAGAAAGCGACTGGCCCAAGGTCATCAAGCTGGCTTCCTGTAAAAGGCAGGACTAGAACTTCATGGTTTCTAGTCTGATACTTTAACCAATACACCAAATTAGCTCTCTTCCAGGCCTTTAATAATAGCATAATAATAGCATAGTAGCTCTTATCTAGGTCATGTGACCAGGAAGGAATAGGGAGGGGGCTCAGCAAGGAGCAATTGCCAATATTCAAAGACATTGCCCAATTGTTTCTCCCATACAGATTTTAGGTAGAATAATATGTATTTATGGGAGGTCCGGCTTATTTTCATTTATTGGCTTTTTTCCAATAAATGGAAAAACATTCCATTTCCATCACATTCTCTCCTGCTTTCAGAGTGTTGCCTTGTTAGTGGATAGACAGTGTCTTGAGCCTATTTACATACTTTCTTTACATTGGGTTGGAAAGGATTAAAGAATAAAAGATCAGTCCTCTCAAAGGTTTGAATTTTGTATCATTTACATGCTGTCCCAATTGTACAAACGTACAATCTCTGAGCTGCTTATATAGACCCATAGTGTAACCCCAACATACAAAAACATCATCAAAATGTAACAACTAAGAGAATGCACAGTTGCCTCTGCAGCATTACATGCTCCTATGCAGAAGAATATACTTACTGTAGCAATGGATGTTCAAAAGAAATACATACAGGTATCTAAAGTGCAACATAATGTGCTGAAAAAATGTTAGAATCTGAATCCCACAAATGCCAATAGTTCTTATGCTTTTAGAACAGTTCTGATGCTTTGTTCTTATGCTTTTAGAACAGTTAGTAAGTATATAAGTAGGGGTCACCCAGGTCAAGTAGCTAATTCAGATCCCTGGATGCATACTACTTAGCAACTGTGGGAAGGAATAATTTCTTAGCTGGGTTTCTTATAGTTAAGGGAAACTAACAGCTCAATATATACTATACTACATGTGGGCGCTGGGCTGGATTGCAGAGCGCTGGGCGCAGGTTTTTTTTTCAGAACTCAGGGTGCTGTATTTACTTACTATTTTATTTATATTTTATCATTATTAAATTCATAAGAAATAACCAATTGTGTATCTGTAAAATTTCTTTTCTGTTTTTTTATGGTATCCTGGCTTACGAAGAAACCTAGAGTGCTAGAAAATGTAAGCAGATTTTATTGTTAATTCTGTTAGTCCTAATGAAGGTATCATCCAGCCATGCCATTCCTCTGCAGTTTTAGATCTACAATACAGTTTCGTGTTTTTTTCTATAGAATTTGCTTGCTCTGTTTTGCTGCTCATAAGAGGACTTTGCAAAGAATGATTTTACAGGTACTTTTACCACAACAGTCTTGTTCATCATGTTTGTAATTCAGTAAAGTTAGCAAAATTCTGACCTTTGCAGACTTCCTTCTGATTTCATTTTACTTTAATTTTAGTTACTGGAATGGTATACCACCTTTAAAACAGAGTTTGCTCAGACCAGCCGTTCTAGTAACTTTCTTAATGGTGGCAGTCCTAATGTTGAAGCTATTCCTCTGAGAGGGGTATTCTTTCTTTTTCTGCTTCTCATAAATAGGCAAAAATGTCATTTTCCTGAAACTTAATTTGGATCTTTCTCCTACCCGCAGCATCACATTGCTTTATTTATTACACTGATGTTTTGATGTAATTTTAAGCATCTTAATTTTGACCATATGCTACTTTGGGGCTTTTACAAAGACAAAGTCTGTATAATTTTAAAAAGCCCTTTGTAACAGGGAATGTTTTGGTGAAAATCAGTTTAAGCTCTAAAGGATATGTTAGATTGGGTGTTGGCTTTAGTTTTTCCACACAGATACATAAATTCAATCAAGAGGTCATTCTGATGGCTTGTTATTTGACACTTTTATTACTGAGCACATTGGCTGTAGCAGCTCTCTCTATAATTAACTCAGCAGGCCAACGTGGCCTTCATTTTTGCACTTCCAAATTCTTCAGATTCCAACTTGAGAATGTTAATAGAGGCCTTAATAGATTGTGGCTATTCGAATAGTCTTTTGTTTCACTAAAGCAGCAATGTTCAGACAGAATTCCAGTCAGACAATTTCTGGGATTTTGGCATCCTGTCAAGATTCCTGTCAGTGAGGTTCTGTATGTTTATGGAGATTCTCAGTCATCCAGGTCATGGTTGTCCCAAATATGCTTTTTCAAGAGGCAACTGAACTTTTTCTTGAAGATGTTTTGCTTCTCATCCAAGAAACTTCTTCAGTTCTGATGGAATGGAAGGATTTATATACCTTGCAATCATCTAATTGTTAGCTGAGAGTTGTTAAGGCCACCTGGAGATTTATCTGTGCCCTCAGGGTCAACTGAATAGTGCAAATGGGTGTGGAACCTTCTTGGAACTGCTGAAAGGATTGTGTGGTAAACAAGAGATAGGTGGTGATGTATCCTTCCCCCTTGTTGAGAGAGGGCTGTTCAATCTTAATGTAGATGGCCTCTTGGATCAGCTTCTTGGATGAGAAGTGAAACGTCTTCAAGGAAAAACAAAGTCCAGTTACCTCTTGAAGAATCACCTTTGAGAGGTTCTGTAATGGTGGGAAAGCATTCCTGAACAATAGGTTGCATGCCATTATTAATCCTTCTCTGAAAAAAGTAGTCCTGGGGAGATGCCTATCATGTTCTGGAGATATTCAGTTGGTTCAAGGCAAGAAGGAAACTCAGCCTGACTGACCTGTGCTTTCTTTGCTTTTAGTGTGTAGGAACATGCTATGGGCGCTGTTTCAGAATGGCTGCTTTGAGAGACTATTTCACTCATACTATCCTGCATTTTAGAATAGTAGGTTTTTTTCACATTTTCAAAGGAGGCTTCATTATGAACTTTCGAAGTGCTTTTGCAAAACGAAGTGATGCCCTATTTCCAATAAACAGAATAGAAGCTGATGTTTGCAAGGTACAGCAGCCACCTCAACTTTTTATCAAGGCAGAAAGATGTACCTGGGGGGGGGAGGGAAAGACTGATGCTCCTCCAAATGGACATCCACAGTCTGTACAGACACCTACCCAGCACCAATTTGCTTCCTCTAGCTTCTCTTCTTGTGGGATGCTTCCTTCTAATCTTGCTTATCTTTGTCCTTTTTCTGGACAGGTGGAGCCAATTGCAGATGAAGTCGTGAGTTATCCCAACCCATAACTATTATTTTCAAAGAAAGTGTATGGATCATTTGCCCATGGACCTTTTTAGGCTGAAAAGTATGGGCAGACAGGAAAGCTGCAGAGTAGATAGATGTGTAACTGACATCAACCTCAGCAGGAAGCTACTTCTACATTGGTTCAAAACTACCATCCTGAGAAATTTTGAATAAACACTCATCGTTTCCTAAAACTAAGGTGAGAGAATCAAAGCTATTTTTCGTAAAGGAAGAAAATGTTTGATTTGGGGTCAACTTTTGATTAGATGGCCTATTGACTGGATGGGGGAAGCTATTTTAGCCAAATGGTTTTGGGAAATTTTGATAACCAGCTTTGGATAACCAGACATTTTGCTGCTGCTGCTGCTGCTGCCTGAAGACAAGGTTTACAGACTGATCACCAACTTGGTTAAAGCAGTAACCAACTATAATGAATAGGAACCTAACCAATACAGCAATGAGCGATGTCCAGCTTTTCATCTTTGAAGTTTAAAAGTAACAGTAAATTCCTGAAAGACAGTCCTACTTCCTTTTGTATTAGCATGTTAACAAGCTTTGAAAGACAAGAAAGACCTTACAGGAGGACACAGCTGGGTGCTTCTCCAGTCTGGGTCTGTAATCGGAGCCAGAACATGTTCTAGGGTTGGGTCTGTGGCTTGTCTGCTGCTTACAGACACAGCAAAGGAAGGCTGTTGCTGCCGCAGCAGCAACTGCTCAGCAAAGAAATCATAACGTCCTCATCAAACGCGGATGCTTTCCGTACTGCTCAGGAAAAACAGTTGGGATTAATTAAGAAAGGAAATGCCACAATATTTGCAATTACCTCTGTCGCTTAAGGGAAAAAAAACTTTGAACCAATTAAAAAAGTTGTGTGTGTGTGTGTGTGTGTGCAGGGGGGACATTTGAAACAAGAGGAAGACAAGATGGAAATTGATTAAAGGAAGAGGCCAAAATTTGGACGAGGCTAAGCAGTTTGGTTACGGATTAAATCCACTGGACTGGAACCTCATGAACTATTAAAGAAGATGGAAGATCCTGAGGCTAAATGAGACCAAATTCTCACAGGCATATATGTATACATACAAATAAAAACCTATGAAGGGTGGGAAACTATTATACCTTATATTAACCTAAGTTTGAAGCTAAAAAAAAAAATAAGTATAGCATTGTTATGTTGATTGTCAGAATCATGCACCACAGCACAAATTTGATGTAATCAAAGCAGAAATGTTAAGATTAGACAGCAAAATGGAATCAACTAGAATGACTCACTTGATGGCAAAGGAACACTAAATCATCTACTGTACATAAGAAAATCATACAAAAAAATAGCGTAGCCTTCATTATTCACAAAGAATTTTAAAGTTAGTGCTCAAGAACTCCTCCATAACCAAGTGAACTCCGTTTGAGTCCTTTAAAATGTTATGGTGACCAAATCTATGTTCTAACCACAGATGCACCACAAACTGATACGGAACATTTCTATGTTTATATACCTTGTCACATAGCATCCCACCTCCCCAAAACACATCCTATTCATCATAGGTAGGATCAGGGATGACATGATAGCAGTATTCCAGTATTTGTGGAGCTTCCATGAAGAGGGGGTCAACTCATTTTCCAAAGCACCAGAGGACAAGTCAAGAAACAATGGATGGAAACTAATCAAGAAGAGAAGCAACCTGGAATTAAGGAGAAATTTCCTAACAGTGAGGACAATTAACCAGTGGAACAGCTTGCCTTCTTCAGACGTTGTGGGTGCTCCATCACTGGAGGTTTTTAGAAAAAGACTGGACAGCCACTTGTTTCAAATTGTATAGGGTCTCCTGCTTGAGCAGGGGATAGGACTAGAAGCCCTCCAAGATCCCTTCCAGCTCTATTCTGATTGATAAGCAACTGGAACATTAAAGTTGAAAGTGAAACACCATCTGGAAAAATAGGAAAATGTTGGCTTGGTATATGAAACGAAACAAATGACAGATCAATCGAGTTCTCCCAAGAGATGACATTAACTCATAAATACTCTCCCTTATTTGCTGACCAGGAGACAATAACTAAAATAAGACTATGGGGCCATTAATTGGTTCAGAATTGGAAAAGGAGCACACCAAAGGTTGTATACTTCACTAAATGTACTTGCCTCACAGGCAGAATATAGTGTGAGAAATGTTGGGCTAGAAGAAAAGGAAATTAGAATTAAAATTGCTGGGCAAAATATTAACAACTTCAGATAGCTGGAGGTGAGAAAGATTTAAGCAATCTCTTGTTAAATGTGAAAGACAAGGTCATGGTCTTGCTAATTGCAATGCATGGCTGTGAAAGCTGGAGCATCAGAAAGGCTGAACAAGGAACAAAGATGCCTTTGAACTGTGGTGCTGGGGAATTATTTAGAGTACCCTCAACAGCAAGAAGAACAAACTGGAAACATGATACCAAAGTTAAAGTTTGAATATTCTGGATATAATGCAAAAAGATTAGAAAACCCGGATTCTTGGGAAAATTGATGGCAAAAGACTGCCTATCTTCAATGATATAACAAACATGAACTTATAAGAACTCAAAGAAGCAATAATGGACAGTCTGGTGAACTGCTGCCCGTTGGGTCACAAAGAGCTGGAGGTGACTGAAAATAACTGAAACAAGTCAATGAAGTCAGAATGGTCATGAGTGACATAGCCTAATAGATTGTATATAGCTTGAGGGAACAGTGCTGGAAGAAGGGGGTAAGTATAACTTCAATGCCAGTATAGGTTCGAAAGACTTAAGCCAGTTCCACTCATGAGCTGGGAATGAAGTAAAAATAATATCATGGGGAAACAGTAGAAGAAACATTTTACCAGGGCATGTTTTCGCTTTGTTGTTACATGCTAATTGAAAGAGATCTCGGTCTACAGTTTAGGGGTGCCGTGGCAAATTGTCTCTTTTGTTATCCCCTTTTCCATTTTTCAATGAATAAATATGCCTAAAAAACCTTATGTAATTTGGAACTTACATCGCACCAATATATGTCTGTTTTCCCTCTCCAATTTCATTTTTAGAAAACATTTTTTGAGTACGTGGAACTTTTAGCCATGTTTAGATGAATCCAATTCACCAGATAGAATTACTCATATACCAGATCTTTTTTTTCCTTTCTGTTTCTTCTTTGTGTTATTCCCGTCATATCTCAGGATCCGCAATTTTGCATTTCTCCCACCATTTCTTCTGGTCTGCAGAATTGGTGGGACATACACATACAGCTTGCATGTCTTCATGCAAGCAATTCATCCATTTCTTTTTTTGTTGTCCCTGGCACCACCAGCCATTTGGGTTGAGTGCAAGTCTGTACCACCACAGCCTCGCTTGTCTCATTTTGTCTGGAATTGGAGTGACTTTGAAGGCCTTCAGGATATCTTTGTTCATAATATGTTCCAACCACGTGACCCCAGTGGTGAAATCCAATTTTTTTTTACTACCGGTTCTGTGGGCGTGGCTTGGTGGTTGTGGTGTGGCTTTCCCATTCCCACCCCACTCCAGGGGAAGGATACTGCAAAATCCCCATTCCCTCCCCACTCCTGGGGGAAGGATATTGCAAAATCTCCATTCCCTCCCCACTCTGGGGCCAGCCAGAGGTGGTATTTGCCGGTTCTCCGAACTACTCAATTTTTCTGCTACCGGTTCTCCGAACTGCTCAAAATTTCCACTACCTGTCAGAACCTGCTGGATTTCACCCCTGCGTGACCCCCAATGACCATCTGATCATTCACATTTCCATTGTGTGCAGTGTTTTTTTGTGTTTCTTCATCGTTGGCAATTATTTCATATCTCCTGGTGATGGCACATAGTAAACAACAAGAAAATCTTCCATTAATCACAGGGTTGTTGTTTTTTGTCAGAACCAGAAAACCATATTTATCAGCTTGAGAACAAGGCATGTTTTAACCCAACTTCAAACAGCAGTCCTGTGGTCAATAAATCCTAAGCTTTGGAACTGGAAACAAATTTTATTTGGAGAAAGTTTCAGCATTACTTCAAAGCTTAGTAAGCAAAATTATCAAACCCTGATTAAGTTCATTATTTGTTCTAAACTGGATAATTATAGTTTCCTCAAATGAACAAAACAGGAAATTACAATAAATTGAAAACTTCCTGATGTAAATGTTGGGTTCCATGAAAGTCTGTGTGTATTTCTTGATTTATGCACAACAATGTAATTATATTCAATCCTCCTCTCTCAATTGAAATAACCTAAGCAAATTTCTCAGGAGGTTACACATTGGAATAAACCAGAAGAATTTCTCCATTGTATAATATATTAGTAGGGATGACTTGGCATGCACACCTAATTAGAGGCCTAGCTTCTGTGTTACTTGGCAACTTTATGCTCTGTGTGTTTTATGCTTCCTATTGCTCAAGCTTACTTATTGATTTGATTTGACTTGAATGGCCACGCACTTGCCATGCAACTCTGGGGATCTACCATTGAGCTAAAAACAGCAACAAAATAAACGATCGGAAATTAAGAACACCCCAAGCCTGAGGCAGCTCATATAGATGCACAAATAAGCCTCTGAAAACAGGTTCATCTAAACTCCTGTCACAAAGCCTGAGGGGAAAACCAAACATTCAGTGCCTTACAAAAGGCCTGTAAAATTGGGGCCATCAAGCACCATAGGACAGGTCCAGCGATAGAGGACCTGGGTCCAGCCCAATGACACTGTTTAATAGATAGAACTTGGAGTATGTTGAGAGGTAGGTAGAAATAATTGGAAATAGTGGTTCTGTAAATAACCCAATTCTGCCATAAAGGGCCATGTAGGCGACAATCAGCACCTCGAATTATTGTGTGATCAAGACATCAAGGTGTTACATGGACCATCTGTGGCTTCTGAATGGCCTTCAAGGGCAGCCCATGTAGAGTCCATTGCAAAAGAAGGAAAGAGATGAGGCGAGGTTCTCAGAATGTATAATTCTGCACTTAGCACTAAGCTTTACACTTTTTAATTTCTCACTTCCATAGAATTGCATGCAGAAATTCATAGCAAAAGCACCAATACTGAATTTTATTACAAGGGACAGGTTGCAGCATTAAAGTGAGAGGAAAGTATTTTTTTCCCCCAACTCTGGGTGAAAAAAAAAGCTTCTTGTGACAAATTAAGGTTGATGTGTTGATCTGTTACTCTTATTTTCCTGGCTTTTCACTATTTCTGACCATCTTAGATGCTAATAATGGGAACTGCAGTCTAATTCATCTTGAGGGGTGGGAATTACATTAGGAAAGGCTAATACAAGGCAAGGGAAATTTTACCATCACTAGATTGCCGGGAGAAATATCAACAACCTCAGATATGCAGATGATACCACTCTAATGGCAGAAAGTGAAGAGGAACTAAAGAGCCTTTTGATGTGGGTGAAGGAGGAGAGTGCAAAAGCTGGTTTGAAACTCAACATTAAGAAAACTAAGATCATGGCACCTGGTCCTCTCAATTCATGGCAAATATATGGGGAAGAAATGGAGGTAGTGACAGATTTTATTTTCCTGGGCTCCAAAATCACCGCAGATGGGGACTACAGCCAAGAAATTAAAAGACGCTTGCTCCTGGGGAGGAAAGCTATGGCAAATCTAGACAGCATACTAAAAAGCAGAGACATCACCCTGTCAACAAAAGTGCGTATAGTCAAGGCTATGGTTTTCCCAGTTGCAATGTATGGCTGTGAAAGTTGGACCATAAGGAAGGCTGAGCGCCAAAGAATTGAGGCCTTTGAGCTGTGGTGCTGGAGAAGACTCCTACGAGTCCCTTGGACTGCAAGGCGATCAAACTAGTCAGTCCTAAAGGAGATCAACCCTGACTGCTCTTTAGAAGGCCAGGTCCTGAAACTCAAATACTTTGGCCACCTAATGAGAAGGAAGAGAAGAAAAGCCTAATGCTGGGAACGATTGAGGGCAAAAGAAGAAGGGGACGGCAGAGAATGAGGTGGCTGGATGGAGTCACTGAAGCAGTAGGCATGAGCTTAAATGGACTCCAGAGGATGGTAGAGGGCAGGAAGGCCTAGAGGAACGTTGTCCATGGGGTCGCAATGGGTCAGACACGACTTCGCAACTAACAACAACAAGTTTGTAATGAGGCAAAGTTATTAGTCTGGTGTACTTGAAATCCTGCAGAAATGGAATCCAAACTTTTTTCTGATCTGCATTATGTGGACTTCCGTGTCATAAGTCCAAGGTTGTTCCACCATAAGCTGAAAAGTTTTCCGATTGTGAGGACTGTAAAGATTGAACACCACATGTGCTTTCAATAACATCTCTTTGTCTTAAAGAACAAAAGTTAAGAAACATTTCTTCCCAAGTATTTTCTTCTTGGGAATGGTATGCATCTGTGAATATAATTTTTTTTAAATAATACTATGGTAAAATACAAAGAAGCTGAGGGCATAAGATTCAGATTTGCCACTTGGACCAAAAACATGAGAGTTGCCCATCCTACCCCATGGAAGTGACTATGCTACTTCACGTGATCTTGATTTCATCTCTCTGTTAAAGCCAACACAGTCCTACTGTAGGCTGCCTTAACAGAGGGATAGAATCAAGCCAGGGGTGGGTTCCACTTACCTTCCCTACCGGTTTGCATCGCGACAGAAGTATGTGTTTTGCGCATGGGCGCTCACTTCGCTCATGCACGTGCCTACATCACAATGCGGAAATGAGCCTCTGCACGTGCGCAGAGGGTTCTTTTCCAGCCGCGGCAACTGGAGAACCGGTTTGGGGGCGTGGACAGCCGGCCATTGCTGCCAGTTCGGCGAGCGGATGCAAATTTCCACTACCGGCACAGGAGAACAGGTCCAAACCGGTAGCAACCCACCACTGAATCAAGCTCACATGAAGTGTTAATATTGATTTTCAAAGCCTCAGTCACCATATTATAAAAAAAGATATTGAGACTCTGGAAAGAGTGCAGAAAAGAACAACAAAGATGATTAGGGGGCTGGAGGCTAAAACATACGAAGATCTGTTACAGGAATTGGTTATGTCTAGTCTAATGAAAAGAAGGACTAGGGGTGTCATGAGAGCAGAGTTCCAAAATTTGAGGGGCTGCCACAAAGAAGAGGGGGTCAGTCTATTCTCCAAAGCACCTGAAGGCAGGACAAGAAGTAAAGGATGGAAACTAATCAAGGAGAGAAGCAACCTAGAACTAAGGAGAAATTTCCTGACAGTTAGAACAATTAATCAGTGGAACAACTGGCCTCCAGAAGTTGTGGGTGCTCCAACACTGGAGGTTTTTAAGAAAAGATTGGACAGCCATTTGTCCAGAATGGTATAATGTCTCCTGCTTGAGCAGGGGCTTGAACTAGAAGACCTCCAAGGTCCTTTCCAACTCTGTTATTCTGCAAAACATTTTTTAAAATAATACTACGGCAAAATATAAAGAAGCTCAGAGACCTAAGATTCAAGTTTGCCACTTGGACCAAAAACATGAAACTTGCCCATTCTACTCCATGGAAGTGACTATGTTAAGTGTTTTTTGTGGCAGCCATTTAATGAAGGAGGCAACCTCTTCTGTATAGAGGTTAACAAAGATATTAACACAAGCTAGAAGTTTATCGTTCCTCCTCCACTGCATATTTTGCTGCCACATGGACGTTTCTTAAATCTATAAGAAGCAATGGATGGAAACTAATCAAGGAGAGAAGCAACTTAGAACTAAGGAGAAATTTCCTGACAGAACAATTAACCAGTGGAACAACTTGCCTCCAGAGGTTGTGGATGCTCCAACACTGGAGGTTTTTAAGAAGAGATTGGACAACCATTTGTCTGAAATGGTATAGGGTTTCCTGCCTGAGCAGGGGGTTGGACTAGAAGACCTCCAAGGTCCCTTCCAAGTCTGTTATTCTATTCTATTCTATTCTATTCTATTCTATTCTATTCTATTCTATTCCAAGCACCATCAGCATTGTGGTTTGCAGAGCTGCTGTTCCATAGAGACAGCAAATCATGCAGAAGTTAGACATGTCCTTGCCTTGGCAGGAAGTTCTTGTCTTCTCCCTCTCCCAACACTGCTGCAAATCTAAGCTGTGAGGAGAACTATGAAAAGCAGAATATATCCAGTAGGGTTTGCAATGTGGCTTTGACTCACCTTGATGAAAGGCTTGATGCCACACAGACAATTCCATTTTCCTCATCAAAACGATGCATTTTGCATCACTTCAAAAGGCTGGTTCTGATAACCTTGAGGGTTCTGTGCGAGCCTTTTGGAAAAGACAGAGGAACCTCAGAAGTAAAATGAGGTGGTACAAAAGGAAGTTGGTTGGTGCTTCATTTTGCTATTGGAAGCAAGAGGGCAGTGTTGAGGGTGTTTTATTTGAAGCATCTTTGTAACTGAAAAATCCCTTTGAAATGTGGCAAAGTTGTAATATTTAGTACTTGTCGGTACTATCAGAAAAATCAGCTTT
>QLTV01003516.1:1349851-1366692 GCA_003457575.1 Thermophis baileyi
ATAGAATAGAATAGAATAGAATAGAATAACAGAGTTGGAAGGGACCTTGGAGGTCTTCTAGTCCAACTCCCTGCTTAGACAGGAAACCCTATACCCTTTCAGACAAATGGTTACCTAATCTCTTCTTTAAAGCTTCCAGTGTTGGAGCATTTACAACTTCTGCAGGCAAGTTGTTTCACTGATTAATTGTTCTAACTGTCAGGAAATTTCTCCTTAGTTCTAAGTTGCTTCTCTCCTTGATTAGTTTCCACCTATTGCTTCTTGTCCTACCCTCAGGTGCTTTGGAGAATAGCTTGACTCCCTCTTCTTTTAAAAAAAAATTTAAAAAAAAATTGACTCCCTCTTCTTTGTGGCAGCCCCTGAGATATTGGAACAACGTATACTAGATGTTCTTGAAGGCATTTGCTGAGAAGCTTTTGGAGTGAAACCATAACCAAATTTGGTGTTATGTTGGAGATAGCAATTGATATCCAACTCCAGTAAGCTTGTCTTGTCAGGTTGTCAAGATTTGACAATTCAAGAAGCTGTCAAGATTTGATCATTCAAGAAGCTTCTTCAGTTCTGAAGAACTGAATTGAACTGAAGAAGCTTCTTGGATGAGAATTGAAATGTTTTCAAAGAAAAAAAACCAAGAAAACCAAAGATTTTTAGAAAAGCATCTTTGGGAGAATGACTTCTTGATTTTTAGAATCCTAGTGATAACCAATATTGGTTGTCCTAAGGTACATAAACTCTGTATTTGCCCATATCTGACATCAGGTCTGACCCTTGCTGTATGTGCTCTCATGGGAAAGTACAGGTCCAATGTTTGACAGGGTAGCCATGGTGACATTTACAAGCTTCAAAATAGTGGGCATGACCAGGCAATTGAAGTGCTGCCCCTTTCTACATACCTGAAGTGCTTGCAAAGGCCATTAAAGGGTGATGGAGCTTTGATCATTTGGTTGCACCCATTATTTTGAAGCTAATGACCATTGCAGAGGATATCCTGGTTTTTGGTTGTATTCAACTGGTGCATGAAAAGAAACAGATTAACAGGCTTAGGGATTGCTCTGCAGGTTCATGCCTGCAGACTCAAGTCTACAAGAGTCTTGTCAATGCCCAGGAATTTCATGACAAATACTTAGGGGTTCCTTGGCAGAGATCTTTATATAGGAGGAGGAGGAGGAGGAATCACAATAATTAGCCCTAGTGATTGCTTAGTTGGTTATAGTTGCATAGTTGCATAGTGAGGTGAAGGATGTTGCTTTAGAACAAGGCATGAGATCAGCTGTTAGACAATGGAATGAATCATCCACAGCATGTAACTAAACATATTAAGTTGGATCTCCCCATATTTGTGGCACAGTTCAGAGCAGCTTGGATAAAACTTCCGTAAATCTTTGCTTTTCAAGCATTTAATGGGTTGACAACCACATTTTAACCACAGCCATTTAGGACAGAGTTTGGCATGGAGTACACACGGAAACAGTTCCTGGAATCTGTCCATAAGACAGTAAAATCTATCTCTGCAGGCAAAAGGCTTAAGAAAACCTTGACAGTTGTATGGCAAAGTAGCATTTCTGTTTCAGCAGTGGGAACAAGGAAGCTTTTGCTAACAATAGATGCCTAGAAGTGCCAAACTTTTTATGGTTTCTGCTCACTCTTAAGTGATTCCTGCCTTTGCTTCTTCTAACTACAGGAAGATAAATCAGACAATGCTATTAGAACTAACAATTCTAATGAGCCAAGGAAGTGTTATATTATCTTTGACGTTTTCTTGAAAAATAAAAACCTAGAAATACTAGCAATTAAATGTGGGTCAACTTAGTACTCAGTGTGGTATCCACAGGTGCAAATCCTTACATTCCAGATTCTATATAAATGCTCTAGAAATAGAAAGTTCTAGATTTGTCCTGAAGGTTGCATTCCTGGAATAATATATTTTGTACACATCTAGTAAGATTAGGATCAATCTTACCTCAAAGTCTTCTGGAAATCTTATCATTGGCCATGGCGACCATGGTAGTCATTTTGTGAAATGTTCTAAAGTTCTAGGTGTCTGTAACCTCTACAGACTTCTGAAAAACAGATTTGGGAAGTCCAGATTTTGAGTTCAGAGACTGTTTGCTTAGACATGTTTCAAATTATATAGAGTATTTTGTCCTCCAGTTTATAAGCATGCATGAAGCTATAATATGCAGTTGCTGGTACTATCAAATCCGGCACCAGTTAACAGGGATGTCCCCCAAGGCAGCGTTTTAGGACCCACACTCTTTCTGCTTTACATCAACGACCTATGTGATTATATTAAAAGCAGCTGCGTCCTCTTCGCCGATGATGTAAAATTATTTAACACCACTGACAATGCTGCTGCATTACAAAGTGACCTTGACTATGTGTCAGAATGGTCGCGCAATTGGCAACTCCAAATCTCAACTAATAAATGCTCTGTCCTGCACATTGGCAAAAAGAATTAGAATACCAAATACAAGTTGGGAGAAATGAACTCGTAGACGACCCTCACTCTGTCAAGGACCTTGGAGTACTCATCTCAAATGATCTAAGTGCCAGAGCTCACTGTAACAGCATTGCCAAAAAGGCATTAAGAGTTGTTAACCTAATTTTGCGAAGCTTCCTCTCCAGTAACATTGTATTGCTAACTAGGGTATACAAAACCTTTGCCAGACCAATTCTTGAATACAGCTCATCCGCCTGGAACCCACACTGTATATCGGACATTAACACGATTGAGCGGGTTCAGAGGTATTTCACGAGAAGAGTACTCCACTGCTCTACTCACAATAGAATTCCCTATGCCACCAGGCTTGAAATTTTGGGCTCAGGCAATCTGGAACTGCGCCGCCTGCGGTCCGATCTAAGCATAGTACACAAAATTGTCTACTACAACGTCTTGCCTGTCAATGACTTCTTCAGCTTCAACCACAATAATACACAGGCAAACAATCGATACAAACTCAAGGTAAATCTCTTCAAACTCAATTGGAGAAAATACGACTTCAGCAACAGAGTGGCCAACGCCTGGAATGCCCTATCCGACTCCATTGTTACAGCCTCAAACCCTCATAGTTTCAATATCAAACTGTCTACCATGTACCTCACCCCATTCTTAAGAGGTCTGTAAAGGGGGCGTGCAATAAGTGCACCAGCCTGCCTACCGTCCCTGTCTTACTGTCCCCATTTATCTGTATTTACTTCCTTTGTTCATGTTTATGTTCATACCTCTACTTGTTATCTTGTAAATGTTTGACAAACAAACAAACAAACAAATAAATTCATCCTGTTGGACAGATATTGCAACCTGTTAGATGTTTAAACCCAAACCTCTCCTTTCCTGTTTGCAGTTCCAGATAGGTGGTTTCTTGACCCTGTGGAGATCACCATTTAGGACTTCTGGGCTGAAATCAGACTGGTGGATCGTAATTTGTCAAGTCTGTCAAACAACATACCATGTAATCATTATGATTGCTACCTTGCATGGCTTTATACTCGCTTAGATGGTCTATAAGACATGCATATTACTTGTCTATTATTTTACAGAAAATTGATTTCTGTTTATAGAAAAATAAAACAGAGCAGATAGTCCTTGGAGCAGAGATGTATCATATGTTCATTTAAATTATAATAATTATTATTTTGATGCTTAAAATTACAACAGTTACTGCACAATTAAGATATACACATTTTTTTTCCATCTGGCTTCTCTCTCTTTTTATTTTCCTGGTACCTTTCCTATTTGGTAACATATATCAATGGCCATTTAGTTTAGCACTAGCTATTCAAATGGGAATAGCTTTTAAGGATTAGTTCCTGCATTCAGGTTTCCCCCCCCCCTAATTTTCTAGGAAGTAGCTGGGATAGAAGCTGAAACTTTCTGCATACTATCACAAATACAGAAAACAGGAGACTTGAGTTCTAGTTCCGCCTTAGATTCAAAGCCAGCTGGGTGACCTTATGCTTTTCTCAGCCCTAGGAAGCAGCAATGGCAAATCACTTTTTTTTTCTTCTGCGCATGCGCAGAAGCCAAGTTTCTGGCACTGCGCATGCATCGCCATCTTGTTTTTGGCTTTTTAATTTTTTTTTTATTTTTCAGCACTGCACACGCATGAAGCACGCGCGCGCCCATGAGGCGTGGCCACGCGGCGTGGGAGGAAGTGAACCGGCAGCGAGGTAAGTTAGAACCCATCCCTGTCAGGGTTCCGACTGATGCCCTAATTAAATCATGAGCCTCAAGCCAAGCTTCAAAAGAAATCCAGTTATTTATTAGGAGCTTAATGTGGCACGAACCAAGTGAAACCAACTCTAACCTCACTTAATTCATGCCTTCTGACCCTGTTTCCCCCTCCCTCCAAGGTGTGTCATCAGTCACATTCCCCAATGAAGCAATTTCGCGGGTTGTAGAAGTCACTCCCTCCAGTCACTGTGGGTCACCCTGGAGATGACCTTGACGTTGCCGGCTGGAATGTGCTTTGTTTTGACTGAAATGCAAGTTCCTCAATGCAGCTGCGAGGCTCGATTCCCCATCCCCCTGCCTATGGCAACTCGAGAGCAGGTCAGGAATGCTTCGTGAGTTGACAGATACGTTTCGGAAAGGATCCCATTCAAATTCTTTCACAGTTCTAGGAATCTGACTAAATGCAATTCAAAGGTGGGAGATCTAATGTCATCAGGTGCATTGAAATGATAGACTAGACTAGGCCTATATAGAACTGATTCAGCATTTGGGGGGAACCATGTCATTCTGTTTTTTTTATGGTGGTTATGTCATGGCTTACTTGAGGGCTATAACTCAGCAAGAGCACAGGCAATATCAAACACCAACATTTGCACTATCCTGTGACGCCAGACCTTCATCTAGGATTTACACCCTTATTCCCACCTCCAGGAACAGAATTCCACTTAAGACGGTTGGGAACCCCATTTTTGAATGGGGACATGTCCTACCTCCTAGATTCTAGTTGGGGTAGAACAAACATTGTCCCACATCAGGAATCAACTTTTAAATTAATACTTCCAATTCCCTCCTTTAAAATAGGCCCAAATGGCTTTGGAGTGTGCAGTGCTGGATTACAACTTTTACATTAGAGTAATCAAGTAAAGAAGGGTTTTTATTTTAGATAAAAGCAATGACGTAGGGATTTAAAAGAATTGTTTAACCAGAACAAATTATACGAGCTGAGATCTGCATTCCAAAGCAATCTATAAACAGTTTGAACAAACAAGCAGACAGGGAGTTCAAGGGAAGCAGCAGATATAAAATCACCCCAAGTCGAGTATTCAGAACTGCAAAAAAATTAAAAATCAGCTTATGTGACTAAATTATATTCCCGCCAATACTGTTTTACTGGTTCCAGTTTTCTCAAAGAGGCTCTAATCCTGTATCCTTAAGCAAAGTCTTATTTTCTTCAAGGGTTTCCTAAATCCAAGCTCTCTAAGAACAAAAAAGTGCCTAGCTTCCCCTAAATTCCACCCTCCTATGGTTTGGGAATATTTGAAAGGTCCCCCAGTCAGACCTGAAGCCATTCAAAATTAAGAGTCTCCTTAATCAACTGCTTGCATGTAATCTTCAATTGAGAAAATAAAATAATTGTGTTTTACGAAGTCAACCTTAACATGCTATGTGTGTCCAGCCTCAATGTTTAATTAAGAAAAAAGATAAGAATTTTGTTTTTACATAGAGTAATGTTCAATGTTATAATTTAAATCAGGTGTCCAACAACTTGTGGACTTCAACTCCCAGAATTTCCCAGTCAGCATGAATTCTGGGAGCTGAAGTCCACAAGTCATAAAGTTGCCAAGGTTGGACACTCCTGATTTAAACATTCTGAATGTATTTATATTTTACCCAATCATTTCAGTCATCTCTAAGAAATGTAGCAATGTTGGGCATTTGCAAGAGTTCTAAACCCATAACCAGAAGTTCAATTAGTTAATGGTACAACTTTCTTTTAGCTGAGCTCAACTCCTCCTTGATTTCATTAACACATCCATTTAACTCTGATGGCAACAGTATGAATATGGTTTGCCACTGCCTTCTTCTGAATTGCTATTTTGACTTCTAGACCCTGGGTTCTCCTGAGTAAATCATATCCAAATACTAATCAGATCTGATCTGGACCCTGCTTAGCTCTTCAAGATAGCCAAGTTCAATGAAGAACATGATAGAAAGACAACAACAAAATCCAAATCACAGGGTGCCCTCAGTGAGGAGGTGAAAAAGTGAAAAGGGTGGCCTTTTTACCATGCAATTGAACTCCTGCTCCCATGACACCCATTTTAAAAAAAATGCTGGCTTCAATCACATTTGTGGCTGCTTGTTTTGACCAGGGGTGGGTTCTAACTTACCTCGCTGCCGATTCGCTTCCTTCGCGCGTGTGCAAAAATATAAAAATAAAAATTAAAAAAAGCCAAAAACAAGATGGCGATGCATGCGCAGTGCCAGAAACTCGGCTTCTGCACATGCGCAGAAGAAAAAAATTAAAAAAAATTAAAAAAAAAAAGATGGTGGTGCCCACGGACTGGCACCAACCGAACCGGATCTGTGATGTCATCGTGACATCACCAGCGGGTTGCTACCGGTTCGGGCGAACTGGTCCGAACCAGGAGGAACCCACCTCTGGTTTGACCCTCCTGCAGATAACCTGATCACCTTATATGACCAAACGGTCAAAGAGGAGATACTTCCAGGCTCCCTATGACTGCTTCTATACAAGCTGGTCCAGGAATTCACTTAGTGCTAGTGAATATGTTGGTCCATGCTCCTAATTGTTGGAAGAAATATCCATCTGGGTTCAGTTCCAAGTGAGGAGAAAGACACGGGAAACATGGAGGCTGATTCGAAAGATGGTTTATTGATGAACAGGATCACATGGGTTTGAAGTCCTGGTGCAGCTGAACACATGGAGTAGAGAGAGAGTGTTATTTATACCCTCTCTTGGGTTCAAGGAAGCCCTTGAGCTTCCTCTTCCTGTGCAATAAATGTATTTTATTGGTTGTTGTCAGACTCTCAGGGGGCTATGCAGGAGTCATAGCTAACTTTGTAGGCTGTCTGAATCAAGTTTGGTTGAACCTTGGGCTGATGTAATATCACCAGGTGCCATGTAGTGAGCTCTGCTGCTACATGGGTAGAGGGCTAATCCTATTATGTCCTGAGGGTGAAGGCTTTTGTCTTGTGGATAGGCTGGCACCAAAATATCTGCTGGGGGCAGGGAGCTGAGGCTGAGTTTCTGTTTCCTTTAAGGTTTTTATTTCTCTTTTAGGGGAAACATTCTGCCTTTTTTATTTCCTAAAATATTTCATTCTTCTAGGAGAGGGGTGGGTGCTTACTTTCTACATCCTTAAGCAAACTCATCTTTGTCTTCCATACATTGCAGTGGCTTTTCACATGCAAAAAAAGGAGGCAACTTTGAATATTACTAGAAAAACAACAAGAATAAAAGCAGTGCAGATTGGACAGTATTAAAGGCAAAGCAGAAAATGCTAGCAGTGGAACGACCCCAAATTTCAGAACTTCTTCAGAGGCTGTTTCCTATTGTTCTGCCCCAGCCTTAGCAGAAGCAAGAAACAGACTCCTTGTCACAAAAAGCCCCTCTTTATTTACCTCTTGTGAATTAATTGCATTCCCCCACCGAAAAGTCCAGGCAATAGTCCTTCAAAGAGTTAACTGCAGTAACAGACCTTATCAGTTCCTTGCGATAATTGCAAGGCCGTGAGCTCCCAGCCGAAAGGCTGCAAATTAAGTTCTGCCAAGCAGTCTCTGTGGCACGAAACACAATGAGCAAAATCTTCAGAAATACGAACTGTTGTCTCCTATGACAACCACTCCCCTTTCCTTTTATTTATTCCCCAGCCAGGGAGGGGCCATTCAGCGTCCACGTGTGCTTTGCTTCCCGAGTCGACTCCTTGTCCTCCATTGTTCTCCTCTCCTAACTGCTCTGCACATACGTGCATCTGGAACAGGCCTGAGCTGTTCTTCCTCCTCACTTATCTCAGCCTCCAAAGACAGCTGCATCTCTGGTGGCTGAGAAATGTCGGACGGCCCTGGCTCTATCTCTGCAGAGCATCCATCAGAGCCTTCCCCAGACTCCAGGACTGGCCCAAGTTCCTTCCCAACCTCCTCATTGTCTGAGTCTTCCACCAGTTCTGCTGGCAGCTGGCGGGCTACAACACCTATAGTAGAACAGGACTATGGAGGTATATATGGAAACTCCCAGAAAGGAGCAAGAGAGAGAGAGAGAGAGAGAGAAATGCGGAATTTTACAGAATCAGATTTTCTCAGGTACACTTTAACTGCAATACTTATCACATTGTTAGGAAGGGAAGGAAGGAAGGGAGGGAGGTGTAAAATGGAAACCGTTCTTTATTTTCTCCCAATTATACTGCTGGCGAACACACTAAGGCTTGCTTTGGAGACTGTGGCAAAGAGGCACCGATAGTTGAAAAGGTGAGGGCAGACTAGCATTTGCTAAAACAACAAATTCTACCCTCCTAACTTTCATGGGAGCAATGCTAAGTGTGTTTGAAATGAAAGACTGTAATAAGCAGCACTGATGAGAAATCCATTTTGCTTGGCTTTTATTAACAACCTGAAGTTTTTCTGAATCTGCTTCCAGCAACCCTATACCCTCAAGGTGCACAGGATTTCAATTCCTACAATTCTTAGTACTAGGCAGGGATAGTATAGTTCTGCCAGGTACACAAGGCAATTTACATGGTGATTTCACTTTATCCCTATATCGACCAGTAATGGGTTTCACTTACCTTTGCTACCAGTTCGGAGATGTGCGTGCGTGCGCTGCTTCTGCGCATATGCAGATCGTACGTGATGATGTCCGGGCAGGTGGGCGGAGCCTCCCGCTGCCGCTACTGGTTGGCCCAAACCGGGGCGAACCGGTAGCAACCCACCACTGATATCGACCTCTCTGGGAAGTTGGTTGGGCCAAGCGAGTGTTTAAAGGTGACCAGTAGGTTTCCATAGTTGAGATTGGACTTGAAACGTGATCTTCTCAGTTCTATTCCAACGCCTAAACCGCTACACCACATTGGCTTTCTTTTTAATTGGAACTGTATCAAGAATACCTGAGGATTGGCCTCACCTGTCTCAGAACCTCAAGAAAGCATCCTTGGAAAAATAATTGAGAAGAAGTGCTTTGGATCTCACCTGAGAACAGCATGTCTCTGCTGTTCATTAAAGCAGATTTTCCATATTAGCAATAGCAATAGCACTTGGATTTATATACCGCTTCATAGTGCTTTACAGCACTCTCTAAGCGGTTTACAAAGTCAGCATATTGCCCCCAACAATCTGGGTCCTCATTTTACCGACCTCGGAAGGATGGAAGGCTGAGTCAACCTTGAGCCTGGTGAGATTCGATCTGCCAAACTGCTGGCAGCCGGTGATCAGCAGAAGTAGCCTGCAGTACTGCACTCTAACCACTGCGCCACCGTGGCTCTTATTGAACAAATTGTCTCCTCAAAACAGCTACAGGTGTTCCCCCACACCCTGCCCCAGGCTAATGTGGAAACCTAAAACCTAAAACAGGCAGGCTGCTTTAATAAATAGCAGAGAGGTATTATATATGCACAAATTCCAAAGTGCTTCTAAATCATTTTCAAAAGATGCTTATCTCTAATATTTATCCTAAGTAGAGAAGGAACAACTAAAGCACTGTCAGGGCTTAGGAGAGCTAATATTGCTCTCTATATTAATGCTAATATTGTGGGAGCTTTCTATATATTTAGCCAAATGTACCCACAGATCTCTTTTTAGATCTTTCTGCAAAAAACAGTAAAATCATGGTGACATTGTGAACGAGCTTTGTAACCCACTTTTCTTCTCTGATGGAGGTCTCTTTATATTGTAGACAAAACCTATACTGACCTTTTATATCTTTATCAGCAGCCTGAGTAACCATCTGGTTCATTATAATGGATAAAAGCTATCAGATATTTTGAAAGTGTGCTTAATCCTCAGTTGTCCTTATGCTTCTGGGTCCAATGGAAATTTGCATGGCATGGAGAGCAGGACCAATACAGCATTAAACACATGTCAAGCTGTGGTCATGTTGGTGAGCTTCTCTGAAACAGGTTTGGAAACTGGATCCTAGTATTTATCTCTGCAACATGGCCAACCTGAGACCACCTTCACCCTGAGGCTAAGTCCCTGTGGATCACCTTTATGCAACTCAGCCAAGATGTATGTAAATGCACAGTGAATTTCTAGTCTGATCCAGCAGTTTTCTTTTATGGGAGGGATGAATAATCTGCAGACCGACTCCTCTATTCCCCTGTTTGCATTGCTTGCCTTTGGACATTAGTACAGAACATTGATGGGAAAATCTCCCACCATTTTCAGGTAAAAAAGTGATAAAAGGAAGGGAGGGAGGGTTTTAGATACAGAAAACGCTGCAGCTCCGGGCTGGCAAAAGGAAAAAAAAAAAAAAAAGGAAAAAACCCCAACAATTTTAAAGAAAAAAAGAAAAAAAAGAAGGGGGGGGGGGGGGGGGGGGGGGGAGGGATGGGAAGCAGGAAGGAAAAAGATGGAAGGAAGGAAGGAAGGAAGGAAGGAAGGAAGGAAGGAAGGAAGGAAGGAAGGAAGGAAGGAAGAAAAAAGATGGAAGGGAGGGAGGGAGGGAAGAAGAAAGGGAGGAAGGGAGGAAGGAAGGAAGGGATGGTCAGAAAAGACGGGAAGAAGGAAGGAAGAGATGGGAAGAAGGAAGGATTGAGATGAAAGGGAGAATGGGAGGAAAGAACTCAAACTAGGAACTTAGCCCCATCCACATATGACAGGTTCCTACACATTTTGCTTAACCCTTTCATCTCTGTGACCCTCTCATTACCCATCTCTGCCTCATCAAGGATAAACAAGACTAAACCAATTTTGGACTGAAAAGATCACAAGAGAAAAGCAGAACTGGCTGAGTAGACATGGATATGAGTCAGGCAGTTTCGTGTTGTTTCTTAAAAATAAAAAAATCCTGCTCACCTCACAAAATAAAATTCTTTACAAGCTGTGCCAAAGAATTAAACATTGACAAAGCAGGACAAAATAAACATATGTCTATATCTGTATCTCCCTGCTTGAAAGATAACAATGTTTGGGGATTTGTTAATTGAGACAGACTTTGGCGAAATGAAAAACTATCACAGAAAGCAGCTTTTCTTCCTTTTCTTGTATTTTTTTTCCCCTGCAGAAATTTTATGTGCATAATAGCAACGCTGGGTCTATGTTTACTTTTTAGAGATGTCACTTAGGAAGGGAAGATGCCTCTTTGCTACTGAGTTACTCTGTGTACAGCAGCGGTGGGTTGCTCCCGGTTCAGTCCAGTTCTTAGAACCGGTAGCGGTGGGAAGCTCCGCCCACCCACCCGGGATGCTTCTGTGCATGCGCAGAAGTGTTGCGTGCGCGCGCAAGCGCGTGAACCAGTAGCAACGGGTTTTAGAACCCACTACTGGTGTACAGAGTAACTGTGTATGTGCACAGCTCATCATTTTTAATGGAAAGCAAGAGGTGTAATTTTTATCTAAAAGTAGCAAAACAAGGAACATGGTCAAGGGAAAAAAATATACAAGCACAACACTGAGAAGAGGTGCAAGAACTATAGAGATCAAATGTACAGCAAAAGAAGGGAAAGAGGTAAATTATTCGAGGTGTTTTATAATCAATATATCATAGGCAGCCTCAAGGAATTGAGTAAGGAATTGTTGCTTTTCGTGTGTACATTTAGCTTTTTTTTCAACTTGAATAAATCAATTTTACAATGTTCTAATGTGTGGGGAAAAACTCCACTGATCCTATTTGACCATCAGCAGTGTGACAGAATAAATAGTTATGTACAGCAGGAGTCCGCTATTAATGGGCATGTCAGGAATTTTATTATGGGCACACTTACAAAATGGCTGCCGTGGTTTAGCACAGCTAATCACAACCATTTTCCAATAAGCATTTGTAGCATCACAGCAACATTCAATTTATCACTTCCATGATTTTTCTGAGTAGGGGGACATATTTCCAAAAGGCCTGGGAACTCCCTTGCTTCATTTTTTGAGGAAGGTCTACAGGATGGTTATATGCAGGGGTGGGCTGCTGGGGGTTCGCAGGGGTTTGGGAGAACCTCTAGGTAAGATTCTGTGTAGTTCGGAGAACCCCCAAATCCCACTCCTGGCTGGCCCCGGCCACCCCACCCCACCCCTCCCAGGAGTCCCCACGCAGCCCATTTTGGATGCGGGTAAGTGCAGGGCACGCACGGAGGCTCAGGAGGGTGAAAAACAGGTCTACCGCCCTCCCGGAGGCTCAAGAAAAGCCTCCAGAGCCCAGGGAGGGCAAAAACAACAACCCCCCCCCGGCCGTGGTGCAGGAGGCCGACTAGGTCACACCCACCATGGCCATGCCCACCCAGCAACTGGGCAGAGAACCCCTTGCTAAAAATTTTGAAGCCCACCCCTGGTTATATGAGGTCTTCTTCCTAATGTTATTACCATTGGTAGACTCCAACTAAAGCATCACTCCACCTGTCATTGAAGGCATTTTATACCTACTGCCAGGTATTAATAAGAGGCCACTTCTCTGGAGAACAAACCCTTTTACAGCCGCTTCACTGAAATACAGATGCTGCTAAGTGAAGACAATTCCTCCACTTTATCTGCCGTTGGGACATAGGGTCCTCTTCTGCCTTCAAAACCATTAACCATCTTTTCCTTAACCCTGGAAAGTAGTCCTTACAAGATGCTACCAGCCAGGCCAGCTGGACCAAGGTTTTTTTTTTAAAGATGTGTTACTCCTCCATCACTCACCCTTTGTCCTGGCTTGTGACAGGCTGGTTTCCCAAACGTTGGGCCCAGGATGACAGGTTTAGGATGGTTATATGAGGTATTCAGAAATACTCTATGTTTTAACAGCAGCGAGGATTATCTTCGCACAATATTGGAAAAATGAAGAAACACCTCAAGATGAAGAGATAATTAAGAAGATATTAGACTGTGCAGAAATGGACAGACTTACATTGAAAATCAAACAGAAAGAAGACACAGAATATTATCAAACTTGGAATTTATTTTACCAGTGGTTGGAAAAAAGGGGTGGAGAGTAAGAATGGCATTTGTATTGTTAAGCAAATTCAATACTCAGACAACACGATGTTTATTAAGCACGATGGAATGTAATTAATAGAAAATGAATAAAATTTAGTTTTTTAAAAAAGAAATATTATTGGGAATATTTATTGAATGCTAGTTCCCCAGTTAAGTCACACTGTTGTCATTCAGGAATGATCATTTATCTCCCAAGGCCTTCCATGAGTTTGTCTAGTCCACTTTTAAAGCTATCACAATTCGTGGGCACAACCACATCTGGGGGCATCACATTAAATAGGATGATGAAACCTTTCCTTTTATCAGCCCTGAATCTTCTGATCTTGATTAGAGTGAGAGATGGGGGGTAAAAACATCTCTCTGTTCTCATTTTCCATTCCATGCCTGGTTATATATACCTCTAGCATTCTCCCTCTAGCATTTCCCCCCTGCTCTGATTTTTCTCGAAGCGAAAAGAGCACTTCTTTCTGAGGGAATTGTTCTCACCTCTTATCATTGTGACTGCCCTTTTCTGCATCTCCCTTTTTTTGTTTGCAAGAATTAGGACTGAGTGTCATCTGCTATTTAGGATTCGGCAGGATAGCATTAAGGTTGCCTTACTAACAGTGGCCCTGTTTACAAGTGGAATTTGCCTTGAGGCTGCCTTGGGATGTCAGGAAGTTTTGATTACTCACATATATTCCTTGGGACTTCCTGAAAAAGGTCATTTTTTCTCTACATCTTGCTTTCAAGTGCTTCCCCATCTTTGCCCATCATAATGGTCAAACACAGGCTATAATAGAAATAGCACTTAGACTTATATACTGCTTCATAGTGCTTTACAGCATTCGGTAAGGGGTTTACAAAATCAACATATTACCCCCAACAATTTGGGTCCTCATTTTAATGACCTCGGAAGGATGGAAGGCTGAGTCAACCTTAAGCTGATCAGAACTGAATTCCTGGCAGTGGGCAGAGTCAGCCTGCAATACTGCATTGTAACCACTGTTCCACCATGGCGCCACCATCTTCCTGTATGCTTTTCAACCTTGGCAATTTAAAGATAGGTGGACTTCAACTCCCAGAATTCCCCAGACAGCCATGTTGGCTGTTAGACCTTTTAAGAACCAAAACATTGAAGCTAATAGGGGCATATGTTCAAGACAGCTTTCCTTATTGGTAGCTGTTGTTTTCTTTCTTCCCTTACTTATACTTTTCACAACAGTCTATTCATCTGATGACTCTAAAGAGAGTTTAGCCAGCCACTCTCTTCCTCCATGCTAAATGCTGGGATATACGTAATGCTAAGCTGAAAATTTCCACGCATTGTCTTCTGACGTAAATTCTCAATCAATTGGATAAAAGCGAATTTGCTGTTGAAATAGCTTGCAAAGGAGAACAGAATCTGGACAAATTCTCATGGGTGGAGTGTGCTGTTCTTGCACTTGTTTGGTTAGGAGGTGGCCAAGGGTGTGGGTGAATGCCCTGTCTTTCATTACAGAATCATCTTCCCAGCCATCAGTAGCCTCCCTAGTTTCTTGGCTTCCATTAATTCCCAAGATTAATTTAATTAAGATTAATTCCCAAGATTAACACCCCCCCCCCATTTATTGTGCTTTTACAGATTGGGGAACTTTGGAGGGACAGAAAGATACAGAACAGCCCTCTGGAACCAGTTACCTCCTGAGATCCGGACTGCCCCCACCCTATTGGACTTCCAGAAAGCGGTGAAGACCTGGCTTTTCCAGCAGGCCTGGGGCCGTTGATCTCGCTGTTGTAATCCTGCGAGATCCGGCCATGAATGGTGTGCATGGGTTTTTAAATTTTTTTTAAATGTTTTTATAATGTTTTTTAATGTTTCTTTATATTTCTGTTGTAAGCCGCCCAGAGTCCCTCGGGAGTTGGGCGGCATAGAAATTTAAATAATAAATAAATAAATAAAATAAACAGGGGGGAAAATGACTTCAATCATTGAACTCTCTAACAATGAAAGAAGCTAAAACCCAGCCAAGGGAAATTCAAAACAAATTCTCAACTACCCTGAGACTAAGATTAAAAAAAAAAAAAACAGGGTGTCTTTTTCCACAAGTGAAGGAAACATTTGAGAAGCAGCAAAGGATATTTTGATTTTTAAAACATTCATAAGCAATATGTTTCAAGACATTGAGAGCCATTCCTCAATTGCGTTAAGTTCACTGTTTAAATATCCGGTTGCAATATCTTTCCTCTGCCGTGTTTCTGGGTTGTTGCCTCCATCTTATGAGGCAGCCCTTGAGCCAACAACAGTAATGGTTTCAGGGTCTGCCAAATCTAATGAGCTTTCAACATTAGCTTCCGGTCACCTGTAAAGGCAGGATCAGCTCTGTGCCATTACATTACCAATATGAGAAGACGTCCCTTAACCTCTGATTGAAGAACTCTCCACCACTGGTGGTGGGTCTGGCAATGGAGCCTCTGCTGTGTTCAGTGATCTTGTGGAAGAGTTTTGAAAAAAAACACTAAGTACTGTAGGGCAAGAGAATACAGTTCTTTCCAAATCCTGCATTTCCATAAGCCTGCTGAATCACTGTTTATGGTTTCACCACTGGGATGCTTGGAGTTAAAAACTTCCCTTTCCCTTTCCCTTTCCCTTTCCCTTTCCCTTTCCCTTTCCCTTTCCCTTCCCTTCCCTTTCCTTTCCTTTCCTTTCTTCCCTTCCCTTCCCTTCCCTTCCCTTTCCTTTTTCCTTTCCTTTCCTTTCCTTTCCTTTCCTTTCCTTTCCTTTCCTTTCCTTTCCTTTCCTTTCCTTTCCTTTCCTTTCCTTTCCTTTCCTTTCCTTCTCTTGCCTCTCCTCTCCTCTCCTCTCCTCTCCTCTCCTCTCCTCTCCTGTCTACCCTCCCCTCCCCTCTCCTTTCTCCTTCAATCGTGTCCATTTCTCCAAGACTGCCTGGACAAATCCTTGGAAGTTTATTGGGAGGGTTTTTCAGAAGTGGTTTGCCATTGCCTCCTTTCTAGGGCTAAGAGAAAGTGACTGGCCCACGGTCACCCAGCCGGCTTTGTTATGTTCCAACTGTTTAAACTGTGTTACATGGTTCCAACCAGGTCCAGCGTTTGAGTGGGAAAAAGCTCAAACGCTATTGGCTGGTCTGTCTGACAGCTCCCTATAAAAGGGCAAGCTGTCAGACTGCTCTTTGCTGGTTGCTGATACAAGAGCTGAAATAAAGAGCTGTTTTGGAAGTCTGTCTCCTGTCATCTCTACCCACTATCCAACAGTGGCGACGAAGGCTTGGGTTCAGGAGAACCGTGACTGCTTCTTCAGCGATTCCAACCAGCCAGGCAGCTGCCTTTCTGCCTACTCTCTTCCGCGATGTCCAACTTCTACCCACCGGCGCCTTTCGACCCGACCCTGGAGAAGTGGGACTCCTATATGCGGCGCTTCGAGTGCTTCCTTGAGGCAAACGACATGCTGGGTCTGACCGACAACCGTAAAAGAGCTGTTTTTCTCAGTCACTGTGGCCCCGAGGTGTTTGACACCGCGGAGTCTTTGTCAGACCCAACACCGGTCCAGACCGTTCCGTGGCAAGTGCTTCAAGCCACGCTGAAGACGCACTACGCGCCCACCCCGTCCAAGGTCGTCCGGCGATACGAATTTCGGCAGCGAATGCAGCAAGAGGGCGAATCAATAAATCAGTATATCGCCGCCCTCCATAAGGCATCCGGCCATTGCGAGTTCCGCGACCTGGACGACCCAGAGAGCAGCGACGATGACAGCGTCTGCCGCACCGATCGCCGAT
>QLTV01003516.1:1382282-1401098 GCA_003457575.1 Thermophis baileyi
TGCAGTGATTAATTGGAATTGATAAAAAAGAGAGGTGAAGGGATGGAATGGAATGGAGTGGAGTGGAGTGGAGTGGAGTGGAGTGGAGTGGAATGGAATGGAATGGAATGGAATGGAATGGAATAGAATAGAATAGAATAGAATAGAATAGAATAGAATAGAATAGAATAGAATAGAATAGAATAGAATAGAATAGAATAGAATAGAATAGAATAGAATAGAATAGAATAGAACTACAGACCCCTCACATCCTGGACATAAACTGTTTTATCTCGTCCAATGCCATTATAAGGCATTACACACCAAAATAACTAGATACAGGGACAGTTTTTTTCCCTCATGCCTTCACTCTGCTGAACACCTAATCCTCACAGTTCTGTCTTATGTCTAAATATATTCACCCATATTGTGTAGCTGTAGTATTACCTCAGGTATTATCTCAGCTCCTCTACTATCTCTTCTTATTGGTATCGTTATGATTATTTTGTTGCTTTGCATGTACACTGAGAGTTTCAGTTAGCTAAGGCTCACTCATAACTACTTTTCAGTGCCCAGGACCTTACATTTGCTCCTCTTGAAATGGTCCAATCTAAATTTCTGAATTCCAGGTAGCCCCTCGTGTTTCAAACAGGGTTATCTAAACTCAGAACGGGTGCAGTTGTTATCAAATCAGTATGAGTCAGTCTTTTTGAACGTGGCTAAATTTTGCTACACTGCCTTTAAAATTAGGCAGACTTTTATTATCCACTGACGAACCCACCACCAATTATAATATTTATCTTATTTTGTCGCTACCTCGTTTTTATTTTCATTCAGTTGTTTGCAATTCTGCTCTGTGACTGCAATAAAAATAGGCACTCATTAGTAATAAGTCTTATTATTACCCAATACCACCAGTATATTCAGCACTTTACAAAGAACACAAAGAAGGCGCCAAGTCCTGAGGGTTTACAATTTGAAAGTCAACACAAGAAACACAGCAGAAAATACTAGATCTGACGTTTTGTCTGCTTTCAATAAAGCTGTCTGCCGTGAACACCAGAAACAAACATGATGCATGAAAAACATTTTTTTAAAAAATGAATATGTGTATGTGTCTCTACATGTGCAGTATATCTGATGTAAATAGAGGCTGTTGGTGGGAGGTGAACAGTATCAAGATCATAATGTAAAGAGAGAATGTTAGTCACTTCTTCTGCCCCATTTCTGGGGGGGAAAATCTCCTTCAGGTGCAGTTTCCATCTGGAGAGAATCATCCATTGGCATAATTTGAATCAAGAACATAAGAGGGATGGGAAGAGTAATTGTTTAAACTTTCTCCTCCAGCTTGTGTCTCCTCTACCTCCTCCTCCAACTGCAATGGGGAGGTGTCTGCAAGACATGGTCAAAAAATCAAGATGGCGATCCTGGCAGTATGATAGGAAATCAGGGGTGAAATGCTACTGGTTCAGCCCGGTCCGGGTGTACCGGTAGCGGCGGCTGCCGGTGGTTCGGAGAACCGGTAGCGGCGGCAGCACGAGGCTCCGCCCACCTGCCTGGACATCGCTATTTTCCTGTTTTTCACATGGCGCATGCGCAAAGCGTTCTGCTCATGCGCAGAGGGTGAAAAAGCATGTGCAGAGTGCGCACTTCCGAACTGCTAGGGAAGGTAAGTAGATTTCACCACTGTAGGAAATCCATCTCTTTTTTAGGTATGATGCCATCTCAAATGTCTTGACCATATTTTTGCTTTCTGAAAAGCAAATTTTTGCTTGCCCCTCAAATACTGGAATACTGTTGTCATGTCAACCCTAGTTCTTCTTTTATCTAGACAGGCCATACCTAATTCCTACAACCATTCTTCATAAGTTTTAGTCTGCAAGATCAACAAGCCTGTGGAGATTTGTATATTGGGACATGTGGTACAAATACTTTCTGCAGCCTGGATATTGCACAATATGATTTGGCTTCAAATTAAACTCTCTCACACATTTGCTCTTAATATATTTTCATTACATGCATAGTAGTTCTTTGCTAAGTCACAACAATTATCAGCAGTTGCCTCTTTATCAAAAACCTTGTTTCAATGTTTGCATTGAATCACTTCATCATCCAGGAAACTGACATTTTCATATTTGCTAGCCTGGAGCATCAGTAAAATTAAGACTGGCTGAGTACAGCTATAACTAATATCAATTTTCATTCTTGGATAACAGTTTGGAATTGCCTTCAGGAGAAGGAGGCTTCTCCTGCTTTGGATGAGAGAAAGAGAGAAGGAAACTAAATATATAATAATCAACTACTCTTTTTGTCCTCCGGCTAAACGTGTGGTTAGTCACACAAAGAGCATTCAACAACTTTGCAGGTCCTATCCCTGTTTGATTTAAGCTTTTAGGCGACTTAATAGTGTGTGAAAGGCGGAAAAGGTTGTTGACTGGCCCTGCTGTGCATTCCAAGAAGGAAGTGCATTAAATGCAAGGGAGAGATTAGTGAAGAAGATCAGCAGGAGAACAGCACCTGAGAAAGCAATATCCAGGGTGTGGAATGGAAACCTCAATTAGTTGACCCACACCTTAATCATCAGCTTAGTTCGAGGAGAATTTATTTGCCATATAAATAGACTGTCTCCTTAATATAGAGGTAATGCAGATTCAACAAGGCATAAGAGCCTTTATTGACTACATGCCCCATCACCAGAAGTCTCAGTACGTTCATCAAGACTTAAGTCACCCAGTTGGCTTTGTGCCTAAGGCAGGTCTAGAACTCCCAGTCTCCTGGTTTTTAACCTGATGCCTTCACCACTGTACCAAACTTGCTCTTTTATAGATATTATAGAGCTAGAATCTTCAAGCCATTCATGGTGTGCAAATGGGTTGAGATTCATATTTGGCTTTTCATGGTAAAGGAAATAAGCACATCTGTGCAATCAGCTAAATTATGCTACAGGGTATTCTTTCTACATCAGTTCTTGGATCTCCCTCCCTCACAATGGGTCTAGTCGTAGTCAGAAAGGCTGGAACTTGGTCAGAAGGATCTTGAAGGGAAATTCTTCATGATATGAAGAATATTAGAATATTACACTAGTAAGAATTACTAGGAATAATGGATGGAAACTGAACAAGGAGAGATTCAACCGGGAAATAAGAAATTTTCTGACAGTGAGAGCAATCAACAGAATGGAACAGAAGTTGCCTTCAGAAGTTGTGGGAGCTTCATCACTGGAGGCTTTCAAGAAGAGACTAGACTGCCATCTGTTAGAAATGGTGTAGGGTCTCCTGCTTGGGCGGGGGTTGGACTAGATGACCTACAAGGTCCCTTCCAACTCTGTTAATCTGTTAAATACTCGCAGTAAATGCACACAGGACTCCACCCTAGGCTTGCTTGCAACAAATGAAAAATTAGGTTTTCCTAATTGGATTCTCCACTCTCCCCACCCCTGTGCCACCCTCAATTTTTTCAGGGGAAAATGCTTGCCAGATGCTGAGGTGGGGCAAAAAGGAAAATGAAGTTTGGCAAAGCAATGCTTGCTATTAATCACCAGCATCAACATTTTTTTTTTATTGGTGAAGACATTCCATTATCTGCATCACCCATGTTTTTATTAATAGCCCCGTTACATGTTTTCCAACATTCATATCATCTTGACACAGATTTAGCGCAGCTTTGCAAATAAAAAGCAAAACAATCACAAACACAGCAGTCTAAGCTGGAGGGGGGGGAACCTGGAAAACAAAGTTTTGAAAAGTTGTGGTTTTTTTTTTTTTTTTTTTTTTTTTTTTAAAGACTTGCTACCACTGAGGCTTTAGGCTAAAGAGGACAACCCCTAAAATCAAAGTACTCTGCAGATACCTTTTTTGCACCGACAAAGATCCCTGTCTGATTGAAATGGAGGAGGAGGAGGAGGAGGAGGAGGAGGAGGAGTTCAAAAATCATTCTGAGCCATTTGATTGATAGATTCTTATTTTTACTCTTAGTCTACTTCGTCTTGAGTCTGTTGGGTGTTTTTTTTTTTCATACCTATATTATTTGCATTTTCTGCCTTCAATCACAATATCCCCCCCAAAAAAATTTTAGAGATAAAATTTATAGCAGATTCAAGTGTATACAAGCCGAGGTGGCGCAGTGGTTAGAGTGCAGTACTGCAGGCTACTTCAGCTGACTGCTAGCTGCAGTTCGGCGGTTCAAATCTCACCGGCTCAAGGTTGACTCAGCCTTCCATCCTTCCGAGGTGGGTAAAATGAGGACCCAGATTGTTGGGGGCAATATGCTGACTCTGTGAACTGCTTAGACAGGGCTGTAAAGCGGTATATAAGTCTAAGTGCTATTGCTATACAAAGTTCCATTTCCTGGAATTCCCATCCCGGGGGCCTAGTTTGCCTTCTGGTAAATGGGTGTCTTAAGAGTCATTCTGTAGATGTGAGTGAATCCAGCTCATGCTCCAAAATTTCAAAATGTGCACCCAGCCCAAATAGATTGCCTATCCCCACCTTAAATCTAGCTCTATCTCTGGCTTCATCTCTATGAGATATAAAATGAGGAAACCAACACTAAACCACTCCCACACTCCCGAGTTCTTTACATACATTTCAGGCCATTCAAAGACCTGAATTTGTGGCTCTGCAGATGACTGACCCTGAATTCTGACTTTGCAAGCTGAAGCTACAGTTGGATTCCCCTATGTTCACCATATATTTAAACTGCAATTTTATGCACACAAATGAAGAAGAAGTCTTATTAAACTCAGCAGGCCTTATTTTGGAGTAAACATCCCTAAGACTGCCGCTTACAAGAAGTACAAGAACCCTTCCGACAGCAAGAACATCCGCTAGCAACCTCTTTTTTTTCCTGCTACGGTATGTCCTTTTGACATTGCTTTCATCTCATTTACAACCCATACCTAAGGCAACTTGAAATTTACCTTAGCTCCTACACTGAAGAACTGTTCCCCCCTTTAAGCCAGCAACAAACCACAGCAATTCTGCTATGGTTGCAATCTGTTGCACTTCACTCACCATTTGGTTAGTGTTACAAATTGGTCACCACTAGAAAATGGAATTGATCCTTCATTGATTGCCACTTTAGCCTGAATGCAGGCATGCCACTCCTCTGGCCCCTGGGCACTGTCTTTCAAGATCATTTAGCTCGGGCCACAAGTTATTTTAAATTGGCCTTTTCCCTGATACTTCCTGCATCTCTATGTGCTTTCTGGCTGGATCAGCCTGAAGAACAGCTGATCAGAAGTGGCAGCAGAGGGCATGGCTGTCTTCTGAAGCAGGAGAAAGCTTCATATCTGCTCCTTCCAGAGGTGGGTTCCTCCCGGTTCGGACCAGTTCGCCCGAACCAGTAGCGACCCGCTGGTGATGTCACAATGACATCACGGATCCAGTTCAGACGGTGCCGGTCCGTGGGCGCCACCATCTTTTTTTATTTTTTTTATTTTTTTTCTTCTGCGCACCACCACCCTGAAATGAGCCCATCCTCGGTAGAAAGCGCGTATGGCAGGCTCCTCTCAAGGGCCCGAGCGGGACAAACCAATTGGGAAAGGATCAGGGGGGGGGGAGCCGAGGTGGCGCAGTGGTTAGAGTGCAGCAGGTGGCGCAGTGGTTAGAGTGCAGCACTGCAGGCTACTTCAGCTGACTGCTAGCTGCAGTTCAGCGGTTCAAATCTCACCGGCTCAAGGTTGACTCAGCCTTCCATCCTTCTGAGGTGGGTAAAATGAGGACCCAGATTGTTGGGGGCAATATGCTAACTCTGTAAACTGCTTAGAGAGGGCTGTAAAGCACTATGAAGCGGTATATAAGTCTAAGTGCTAAATAAGGTAAGGAGGAGGAATGGAGGCATCTCGGATCGCCTCCCGGATGACTTTTCTGGCAGAGCTGCCTGTGTTGGGATGCCCCGCCTCCCTGCCGGACTGCTGGGCAAAGATTCTCCTCAGAGAAAAAGGAGGAGAGAGCATCGCCTGAGGAAAATCACCGCCGCCCCCGGGTCGCGCACTACTACCTCATGGAGGCCAGGGAGGTGGCGGTGGAGAGGGAAAAGGGGAAGCCCTGGCAGTCACGCCGGGCAAGGAGGAGTGTGTGCCGAGGCTGTTGCCACTGCTGCTTCTCCTTCGCCACTTCCATCCCCCACTCCGGCTTGCCTGTCTCTTTAAATCACACCTCTTCATTGCCACACATGATTCCAACCCCCGTGCTGCCCTGAAATGAGCCCATCCTCGGTAGAGAGCGAGCATGGCTGTCTCCTCTCCAGAGCCGCTGCTGCCGGGCCCGAGCAGGACAAAGCAATTGGGAAAGATCAGGGGGGATAAGGTAAGGAGGAGAAACAGAGGCATCTCGGATCGCTCTCTTTTCCGGCAGAGATGCCTGTGTTGGGATGAGGAACTATTGTCTATTTTTCTGTTCTCTTCATTCAAAATCAGCAACACAATTATTCAAGTTCTAAGCATGAATTGAAAAAGGTTAAATTTATTCAATGAATGAGAAAAATGACAGGTAATGATATTTATGGATATATTGCTCTATATATTGCATTAGTGTTGAGTACATGCAACTATTTCCTTATTGTTCAAGAAAAATCCATTAATTACTTTTAGCAGAAAATAAAGCCTAAACTTGTAGTTCCATAATGATAATAAATTATGTTTTTAACATTCCTTTCCTACAAATCTTCAGACTTAATAAGGATCTAAACCTCAAGAATCTTCCTTAGAACTACCAGATGTTTTTCTAGAAACCAATTTCCACTAATCAAATTATTATTTCAAACATACTTGTCATTATTTCCAATGATGGGATTAATATAATTTCTGACTTCACATTAGAGAAACGCTTTAAAGAAACTAGCACAAAATATTTCATCTTTAGGTGTGCTGGCAATATACCAGAACTTATTAGAAAGGTAAAACATTAAATACAAACAAAACAAAAGTATATGGCTGACTAAATCTATCATAATACAGAACACTCTTAACTGACAAGTTAAATCTATTTTTTTTTAAATAGGATTAAGTTGAAGCTCATAAATGCTTAAATTTTCCTGGTAAGGATAAATTTGTCAAAATGAAGATACTGACCAGGTTATTGTATTTTTTAAAAAGTGTTTTAAAATCTGAAGCCATCCATGTGTGGTGGGTGGAGTTGAGGGCTCATATAGGGTATTAAGAAAGAGAAAGAGAGAGAGATGAGACAAGGAAGGAAGGAAGGAAGGAAGGAAGGAAGGAAGGAAGAAAGAAAGAAAGAAAGAAAGAAAGAAAGAAAGAAAGAAAGAAAGAAAGNNNNCCCCCCCCAAGTACTGGACTCTGCCATTGCCATCGCCCCTAGCCTGCCTGGCTCACCCACGGCTGGCTACACACTCATGCGGGCTAGCATGAGCATGGCTCTCCAGGAGCTCGGCAACAACACTGAAAAGTTCTCCAGTCAGCCGGCAAGAAGAAAGCTGCTTCGTGCTTTCCCTCTGTTGCCCTTCCTGGTCGAAAAGACGTGGCCAGCGGGCTGCAGAAACAGGGTCATCCTCTTGACTGGGGGCCTGGGCGCGTCCTCGGTGAAGCCACCCCCGAGGTCCAGAGGGAAGCCTTTTTCCTGCACGCTCATCTCGCGGACGCGGCTCGGCTCAGCGCACCGGCAGGAGGGGGGTGCTCCGGATGCAACTGTGGAGAAGGCCCGTCAGAGGCGAGAAGGGGCGCTTTTCAGCCAGGAAGGGCAACGGAAGGAAAGCCGAGACGACCACTGCTACCCCATGGCGTCCCGACCTGGATATGGGGCCGGAGTGTCAAAAAAAAGTGTCAAAAAGTCCCAAATTTTTTTGCCACCGTTTCCGTGGGCGTGGCTTGGTGGGGGCGTCATGTGACTGAGTGTGTGTGAGTGACATCAAGTTGGCCACGCCCACTCAGTCTCATGACCATCAAACCCGCCCACAAAATAAGCCACGTCCACAGAACCGGTAGTAAAAAAATGTACAACCCACCCCTGGCTCCTTCATTAGTTTAACCCTCTTCTGGAATACCACTAAAGCAGTCTCCCCCCCACCTCACAAAACAAAACCCCTCACAAGCAGTTGGTATGAACTAATAATGGAGCTCCCTTTGAAGGCACCCATGCAAAGCACTTATGCTAAACTAGAGTTGTAAGAATGTCTAAATCCACTGGTCTAGCTTGATGTCAAAACTTCTTTCTTTGCTTAGCCGGTCTCATGTTATGGAGAGTGATTGGTAGATGTTCTCCTGCCAGTTGATGGTGCTTTGAGAGAAGAGAGGGAAATAAAAGTGTAAGAAACCACTTATTCTTGTCATTAATAAGTCCTGCAAACTGTGATAGAACCATTTGCTAGAGACTGACAGTGGGGATACAATTTTATGCTGTAATAAATTTTCTGCTAACCCAAAGTCTGGCAGATATAACTTTTGCTTGGCTATGAAAAACAGACCAAATTCACATTTTAAAGGCAACTTCAAAACAACAACAACAACAGTGGGATTTGAACTTCTGTATAATTCTAGATAGATCTAGCTTTATTTCTAAAGTTTGTATTAGTGACTCAGATGGAACAGCTGGGTGGGGTTGTCTTAGGATAGATTTCTGCCAGATGTTTTTACCAGTATATTTTCAGGATTGCTTGGGTATTCAAAATTCATGCCAGGTGGTGTCACATCTAAGATTTAAACATGGTATTAAGTAAGGCATTAACTAACATGCAATTCTACCTATGAAAATTTGCTGGCGGCAAAGAGACCTCAGTGAAAACTGTATGTTTTGAATGTTATTGTTATCATCATCACCATCCCAGGTTTCAGTTCCTGGAATCTATCATTTAGAAGAATCAAGCAATGAAGTCCTGGAAAGAAATTGACTGTATTCATACAACATGAAGGAGGCATAAAGTAACTAGATAAGCTAACCCACAAAATGTTTAAGCAAATTTAGCATGTTGTCCAAATCAAGTGCTTGGTTGTTACTAATGTGGCTGAATATGCTATGCAAGTTTATCAATAGTTAACTAAATGAAGAAAACATGTAGCCACATAATCATTGGCCATCCACATACTCATTTGAATATTAACAAACAACTTATATAAAGATGCAGTTTAATTTTCTTAAATCTGTTTTACACTCTTTGCTTTATCATTAATCTTGAATACACCGTTGGGAAGTTAGGTAAGATATAATACAAATAAACAAATATTAGTGCAGGGAATTTCCCCAGAATTGTATTTTTAATCTGCTTACTTTCTTTGTGATGTTTTTATTTTGACAACCTGGATTTCTGTTCCTAAATAAATGAGTTTTTTTCTTGTGTTAATATTATTTTGCCACACAAAATATTTTGTGTTGCATTTTGCCAAACAAAAGAAACCTCCCCCCACTTAGAAACAGATCTTTTAAGAAATTCTTTTTACACTTTATATACCTACCACTGATGAAAAACAAATAAATCTGAGCACTGATATGGCGTAAAATATGTTTCTTGCTGCATTCCATGGACCAGAATAGATCCAATGGTCTTAAGCAGTGTTCTGATATCTCAGGGGCTGCCACAAAGAAGAGGGAGTCAATCTATTCTCCAAAGCACCTGAGGGCAGGACAAGAAGCAATGGATGGAAACTAATCAAGGAAAGAAGCAACTTAGAACTAAGGAGAAATTTCCTGACAGAACAATTAATCAGTGGAACAACTCGCTTCCAGAAGTTGTGAATACTCCAACACTGGAAGTTTTTAAGAAGAGATTGGATAACCATTTGTCTGAAATGTTATAGGGCAGGGCTGTCAAACTCACAGCCCACAGGCCAGATGCGTCATGTGCTGACCACGCCCACGCCCGGTTTAACGAAGGGGGGAAAAGTCACTATACGTCACGTGATGACGTCATGACGACGCGAGTTTGACACCCCTGCTATAGGGTTTCCAGGGGGTTGGGCTAGAAGACCTCCAAGGTCCCTTCCAACTCTGTTATTCTAATTCTAAGCTATTACTGGTACAAAGACCTTGGATGAAATTTGTAGACTAGAGAAACTGGTAAATTTTTCTCAATGAAAGATTTCAAACCAAGGCTAGACAACAATGTCCAGAGTATCCTTTAGCTCTGAATTTCTTAAACTATTTGAAAGAAAATGGCCTACAAAGACAACTAGGTTCCTGATTTTGTCTTCCTAAACAGAAAAAAAGGTGTGAGGAGATTTTAGTAACAAAAAGAGAACTTCGCTAGATTATGCTAAGATAAAACTGTCATGTAGATAAGCATCTGTTTACTATTGTTTTGGCTTTAATGCCATGGATCTCATCTCCAATCTTTACTATTTCTTAACAATGATTGCAGGTGGATGGAATGAGAATAAACATTTATTTATTTCATTGTTTTAATGATGTTCATGAAGTCAGTGGTTCTCAACCTTCCTAATGCCGCGAACTCCCCGCGACCCCCACCCCGCCGCCGTGACCCCCGCCCCGCCTCTCCCCGCAAGCGATGAGGTGACAAAGGGCGCGTGGCACCAGGGGTGAAATGCTCCCAGTTTGGGCGTGCCTGCGGGGCGCCGGACAGCTGGTAGCAATGGAATCAGGAGACTTTGCCCACCCACCCGAAGGCCGCCATTTGGGTTCTTTTATCCTCTGCGCATGCGCAAAGCGTTCTGCGCATGTGCAGATGGTAAAAGAACCCAAATGGCGGCGTCTGGGCGGGTGGGCGAAGTCTCCCGCTTCCGTCGCTGTCCGGTGACCCGCAGGCACGGTCGAACCGGGAGCATTTCACCCCTGCTGACGGTGGCACCAAGATGGTGGGCTAGCGCGCGCGGCAACCCCTGTGAAAAGGTCGCGACCCACAGGTTGAGAACCGCTGCTGTAGATGATAATAGCATCTAAATGTGTTTTTTCCCCTAACAAATGAGATTCCATCATGTTTAGAGAGCAATTGCAGGGATAGCAATCCCACCCATGTTCTGTGAATGTCATCTCCTTGTGAGTGATTTAAAGCTGCAGTCAGACTGAGTGGATGTGTGAGAGGACAGGGCACCAAGATTTTCAATGGTTGCATAAATAAAGAGGAATGTGGATAGATTCACGTTATTGCCTGAAATTATGGACCACCGTGAAACTCCATACTCTTGACATCCGGCTTCAGCCTTATGTTCTCATAGGTTGACCTAAGCAGCAAAGGAACTTGACAGAAAGATAGGGAGAAGGGGGGGAAAAGTACACAGCTTTGAAAATGAAAGCTCTACTTTCTAATAATAGGTAATGGATTTGCCAAGACTTTCTAATTGCAACTTATTGGGGGAAGGGATGGTGAAGTAAGAGATCAGAAGTCTGTTCCATAATTCAACATTTTTTGGCTATTCTTGAAGGTACCATTCTATGAAAATTTGGTATAGATGTTGAAACCGGTGGGGAGGGGGGATAGTATTTGATGCTGAGTTTGAAAGCTCTGGATTTCCAGTCCTTTCCTTCTACTTCTGCCAGGATCTGCTCCACATCAATGATTCTTAGAACTTACACTGCACTCCCCTCTTTATGGTTGAGCAGTCAGCCAGATATTTGGCCTTTTTGTCCATTTATCGAGTCCTCGTCAAGGGCCTGTGTTAGGCAAATTTTTATATATAATTATGTTAAAGGTTTTGTTGCACGATGTAAGCTATTCAGAATAACAGAACAACAGAATTGGATGGGACCTTGGTGGTCTTCTCATCCAACCCCCTGCTCAGGCAGGAGATCATATACCAGTGATGGCGAACCTTTTAGACACCGAGTGCCCAAACTGCGCATGCACATGCCCAAACTGAAAAGTGTGCAAGTGCACACAAACGCATGCAGGCGCCAACATGCACACAAGCACACACTGACATGCGCATGTGTGGACATGCATGCGTGCGTGCATGCGCACATGCGCAGCAGAGACCCGAAGACCAGCTGGCCGGCGGGAGGCGGGGCATCCCAACACCGGCAGCATGGCAAGAGGTAAGATTTTTCTTTCGTGAGCTTCTGTTTCATCGTTTGCAGGGAAACAGAAGCTCACAAAAGAAACGCCACGGAGATCTGACCTGGAGTGATGGCACGCGTGCCAGCAGAGAGGGCTCTGCATGCCACCTCTGGCACGCGTGCCATAGGTTCGCCATCACGGTCCTATACCACTTGAGACAAGTGACTGTCCAGTCTCTTCTTAAAAATCTCCAGTGATGAAGTACCCATGATTTCTGAAGACAAGCTGCTCCACTGGTTAATTGTTCTCACTGTTAGGAAGTATCTCCTCAATTCCAGGTTCTCTCCTTGATTAGTTTCCATCCATTGTTGTCTTGCCTTCTGGTGCTTTGGAAAATAGATTGACTCCTGTGGCATCCCATCAAATATTGGAACACTGCTATCATGTCTCCCCTAGTCCTTCTTTTCCCTATACTAAACATACCCAATTCCTGCAACCGTTCATCATATGTTTTAGCTTCCAGGCCCCTAATCATCTTTGTTGCTCTTTTCTGCACTCTTTCCAGAATCCCAACATCTTTTTTGTAATATGATGACTAAAACTGGATGCAGTATTCTAAATGTAGACTTACTAAGTATTAGTACCACTTTATAAAGCGGTACTACACACGATCTTGATTCTATCCCTCTGATAATGCAGCCTAGGATTGCATTGGCTTTTTTGGCTGCTGCCGCACACTGCTAGCTCATATTTAAGTGATCGTCCACTAGGACTCCATGAACAAGTAAAGCTGCCTTTTGTAATTGACTGATGGTAAATTTGTCAATGCTGATGGTATTCAGGTGGTGCTCCAGACCAGGGGTGGGTTCTAACTTACCAGTTCACTTCCTCCCACACCACGTGGCTGCGCCTCATGGGCGCACGTGTGCTTTGCATGCGCGCGCATGCGCAGTGCCGAAAAATAAAAAAATTCCAAAAAAACCCAAAAAAACAAAATGGTGACGCATGCGCAGTGCCGGAAACTCGGCTTCTGCGCATGCGGAGAAGAAAAAAAAATATTTTTTTTTCAAAAAAATAAAATAAAAAAAATTCAAAAAAAGATGGCAGCGCCCACGGACCGGCACCGGCTGAAAGGCAGATGCGATTGTCTGATGATATCAAGGCTATTGTTGCAGGATAAAAGGTGTTCAAAGTAAGACTGCCTTTTGCAGCTGACTGATAGTGATTTTGTCAATGTCTGTGGTGTTGAAGTGCTGCTCCAGACATTTTGAGATTGCACCCAAGGAGCCTATTACTATTGGTATTAGCTTTGCTTTCTTTTGCCACAGTCATTCTACTTCTATTTGCAGGTCTTTGCATTTTGTTCATTTTCTCTGCTTCTTTTTCTTCTATTCTTCTATGTCCTATAACGTCCAATATCTAGATTTTTTTTTCCTTATTGACAGTGGCTAAGTCTGGGGTGCTACATACAACATAGTATAGGCACAGATCTAAGCAATGTGGCCTTTTGTAACTGAAATTTTGTTAATGCACAGATTTTCTAAGTGTCACCCTAGGCTTTTTGGTATGGCACATAATATGCCAATAACCACTGGGACCATCACAGCTGGCTTATGCCATAATCTTTCAAATCTGATTTTCAGATCTTGATACTTTCTGATCATCTCTGGTGGGTTTTTGGGGTGTTTTTTTTTTTTTTTGGTCTTCTATTCTACTATCCCCTGGTATTGCCACATCAATTATCCATACTTTCTTATTGATTATAGTTGTTATGAGCCAAGATGTTATCAATTTGTATTCAGAAATCCCACAATATTTTAGAGTTCTCATTTTTTACTTTTTCAACTATACATTCCCAGCATTGCATTACTGTCACACAATTTATTATTATTTTCATCTCTACATCTATACACATCTATATACATCTATATACATCTCTACATAAGGGAGAGAAGGAGAAACAAATCATTCCATCCAAAATAAAATCTGAAGATCTTCCTCCTAAACCCATGGCATTGTACCTTTCTAAAATGGCGGTGGCTCAGTGGCTAAGATGCTGAGCTTGTCACTCAGAAGGTCGGCAGTTCAGCAGTTTGAATCCCTAGCGCTGCGTAACAGAGTGAGCTCCCATTACCTGTCCCAGCTTCTGCCAACCTAGCAGTTCGAAAGCACGCAAAAAATGCAAGTAGAAAAATAGGGACCACCTTTGGTGGGAAGGTAACAGCGCTCCGTGCACCTTCGGCGTTTAGTCATGCCGGCCACATGACCACGGAGACGTCTTTGGACAGTGCTGGCTCTTCGGCTTAGAAACGGAGATGAGCACCGCCCCTAGAGCCGGAAACGACTAGCACGTACAGTATGTGCGGGGGAACCTTTACCTTTACCTTAAAGTGTTGTAGGCTTTTTATAGGGATGGGGAGGGATCTCTCACAATCCAGGAGAAGAAAGAGTGAAACTTCCAGATTGACTAACACCCTCCTAGTATGAAATCCATAAAATGTCCTCCAAAATTCCAAGCTTGCTCAATTCTCATAAGATCGCAGATTCTGAATTTCAAGACAAGTCATGGTGTTAACAGTGCGTGGGAGCCAGCACTTCTGAGTAGGAGGTTAAAGGAGTTGACATCCTGTTCAGCTACATTTTCAAAGCCTGAGCTAAACAGGAGAACCAGATCAAAGGGAACCAGGTGTGTCGGGGATTAATTTGCCAGTACAGGGAAAGACAAAGTGGCTTCACAAGGAAAGATCAACCTCCCTAGATAAGAAAGTCAGCAAGCATCATTCACAGTGGGCCTGCCCAAGTCTTATCAATGACACAGAAGCAAGCGAGAATAATTTATTTCCTAGCCATCATTCCATCAGCAGTTCCTGGCAAAACAAAGATATGAATACAACCTTACGAGTTCAGCTCTTTGGCTCAATTTAGACATCTCACCAAACTATATTTAAAGAAATTTCTGTCTGGTTTACTTCGATGCTTGGATTAATAAACCATGCATTCAACTTTGCAGACACACCAGAATTCAGAACAGTGTGTATTAATAAACCACTGATGGTACAAAATATGGTTGGAATCATGATCCTAACTTGCAAGACAATTTTTATAGCAGTTGGTTGTTCCAGCAGTTATGTATGCTAAACTATCTAGTTTGGTTTCAGGCTGTGAACTTACAAACAGATCATGAGTTACTTTGGTGTCTGAGTTGAAGATGGCCCTTATAACCTGTTCTGGTATAGATAATTCATTCTATGATTTACTTCTTGCTGTAGCTTCTCATTCCCCACATATCTCTGAGCTCCACTGAAAAACAAAAGGTAATGTCAAGCTCCGGGGAAATCAGGAGGTTTCAGGTGGTTCAAATGAGTATAAAGAGTGATTGCAAGCTTAAGCGCTCTACAAGAATCAGGCCAACTGGCCATTAAGGGAAATGTGCGGGAGATAAGAGAGGCATTCAAAGTGGGCTGAACATGGATCTCTTGTGGGTGCGCAGGGACTCGTGACTTATGACACATTTGATCCCCTCCCTCAGGCTCAGCCTAGTCATCTCCTACAGGTAACCAATTAAAAGGCAATAGAGAAGGTATGAACTGGCTGTAATCTATTTATACCACATTTCTAATACCTTCATATTCCATTTTTGTCACAGTTTCCTCCAAAAATACAGGGAATGAACATTGATGAGAGTTTTGGGAATCATGTTAGCCTTTCTATCTAAATTCACATATTTCCTCTTTAAAAAATAATTAGGTTAGCACCTAAAAAAATGATTCATCTGGGTTTTAATTTAAGTTTCAGACCAACAGGCTATTCTCTTCTATTCTAATTAAAAATCTAGTGAACATGTGTTCTGGTACTATTGGTGAACTCTTATTCTAATGAGTTCCCTGATATACATATCCCATCCTATGGTTATTGAGATACTGGGAGTTTATTTCCAAAAATTGTCCATGACAGTATCTCAAACGAAATGTTCCTCATGTTGTTTCCCACAGCAATATGTGTAAGTCACAGCGGTTAAAAAGAGACTGCCTAATTTAATTAAAGAACTCATTTGGCCAAAAACCTGAAATAAATTAAACAGTGTGGTCTGAATACAATATATTGTATACCAGTCTTGAGTTATAGTTCACCAAATGTTAGGGGAATTAGAGGAATTGAGAATATTATGGAAAGTTAGACATTTGTTTCCTTTCCTGAGAAAAGTTTCAGATTAAAAAAAAAATCTCCCAGCTCTTTTCCCTCTTCCCATTCTTCTTGGGAAGAAGGTGGTTTTTATTAAAGTAAGGACTTAAAGTGAGATCTCACAGAGCATTTCCGGCAATGGCTGAGAATCTTGGTGAAGTGTGGACTTCAATTCCCAGAATCGCCCAGCCAGTATGCTGGCTGGAGAATTCTGGGAGTTGGAGTCCACCCATCTTTATGTTGCCAAGGTTGAGAAACAAGGAGCTAAACTGATCATAATTGCTAATTTGCATAACACATTAACCAAATTTAAGTTCCACTTGTGCAAACAGGAGTATTATCAACTTTTATAAGTGATCAACTATTGAACTTCATGGTTCATGGCTGTTCTTTACCCGTATTATTGTAATAGGGGCATGAGTATTGATCAGGGAATGTAACAACATATAATTGAGTTGATAGCACTGGACAAACAAGATTGCACTAATCCAATGTCTCACTCATTATAGACACTTGTCCAAGATCTCTTTTAATATTAAAAGAGATAAATAACTTTGCAGTAAGCATAAATATGCAGGCTGTGATGATCTAAAGGTAGTCCTTGACCTACGACCACAACTGAGCCCAGAATTTCTGTTGCTAAGTGAGACATTTGTTAAGTGGATTTTGCTCCATTTTACAACCTTTCTTACCACAGTTGTTAAGTGAATCACTGCAGTTGTTAAGTTAGTAATACAGTTCTTAAGTGAATCCAGCTTCCCTATTGACTTTGCTTGTCAGAAGGTCACAAAAGGGGATCACATAAGCCCAGGACAGTGCAATTGTCATAAACATGAGTCAGTTGCCAAGCACCTGAATTTTTATCACATGACCATGGGGATGCTGCAAGGGTCATAAGTGTGAAAAACAGTCATGGGTTACTTATTTCAGTGCCATTGTAACTTCGAACAGTCAACTAAACAACCTGTTGTAAGTCGCAGTACTCAGTATAGTGACTGTGGCAGCTACAGCTATGTATGGCCACAGAGGTTCTATTTTTGTAAAAGTTGACTGCTATCTTATCGAAAGAAAATTCTGGCTCAGTTTCCATAACATAAGTGACAACCATCTCTCTATTACATTGCTGCCTTATTAAAGAAATTGGACATGGTATCCTTGGGGCAACTGATTTTAATCTCCTTGTTGATACAGATTTCTTTCTTGCTGACAAGACTGAATTGAAGGAGTGCCATAAAGCCAGAGGCTGTTGACCTTCTTAGAGAGTAGAGCAAAAAAGTTTGCACTATCAGTCTTAGAGAGAGGATACTCGCTCAGTTGGGCATACCAACTGGGGAAAACGTAGCTATGCATTCTCCCTGGATCCTCGTAAATGTAAACCTCAACATCCGGGATGTGGAAATCAAAATTTGATTGCTCGGAGGAGGCAAACCTTTGCATGTTGAACTAGGTGGAGTTTTTTCTGTGGATGATTGTTTCAGCTACTAACTTTCACCGTTTTAGTTCCAACTTAACTTCTGTGGACCTCATCCCATATTTAAGAGGTTCCTAAGAGGGCATGCGTAATGCACTAATGCATCTATCGTCCCTGTCACATTTTAGTTTATTCGAATTTGTAATTTTTGTTTGATGAATAAATAAATATAAAATAAAATAAAACAAATTGTCTTAGCTGGAGCTGAAAATGTGCTACAGTTTCACATGCAGCCTTTTTTCTTGCGTATGATTACAGTTTTCCCCATCCCCCTTTCTTTGGCCAGATTCCAAATTTGGAATCTGCAGGTACATGCATCCCACACACAAATGAGCCATATATGTATATATTAGGGTGCATGCTGTTACATGATTAAGCTTTGAAGTTTGATCTATAAAATGTCATCACTCTACAGGGAAGTTGGATAGAAGCAAGTAGGTGTGCTGAAAAGCCAGGTCTTGTCAAAGCTAGGCATCCTCCCCACACACACAGAAGCACACAACACAATCCAAACCATATCTTTAGAAATAAACAATGGCAGTCTGCCTAAATGGTGTTAGCACACAGTTATCCTGATGCAATGTTTTGGGTTTCATGCTGTTTGGAGCATTTCAGCATAGGCTGCTATCAATAATTGCAAAGGAAACAACAGTGAGATTATGTAGGATCTCTGAAATCCTCTCCTGTAACCTGAAAATACACTTTTTTAAATCTTCTAGTAACATTTTTTTTATTCCCCCCCCCCAAAGTCACAAAAGACTAGTCATTTTGACATCCTTCTTATCTTCCTCAAGATCAACTTAACTGGAAATGCCAAACAGTAAGTCTCTCTCTCTCTCTCTCTGTATGTGTGTCTCTCTCCTCCTTCTCCCTCTCTCTCTCTGTCCCTCTCTCTGTCTTTCTCTCTCTTCTCCTTCTCCCCCCCTCTGTCTGTCTGTCTGTCTGTCTGTCTGTCTCTGTCTTTCTCTCTCTCCTCCTTCTCCCTCCCTCTCTGTCTGTCTGTCTGTCTCTGTCTGTCTGTCTCTGTCTCTCTCTCTCTCTCCACCTTCTCCCTCTCCCTCTCCCTCTCTCTCTCTGTCTCTCTCTCCTCCTTCTCCCCCTCTCTCTGTCTCTCTCTCTCTTCTCCTCCCTCCCTCTCTCTCTGTCTTTCTCTCTCTCCTGCTTCTCCCTCTCTGTCTGTCTGTCTGTCTGTGTGTGTCTGTCTATCTATCTATCTATCTATCTATATCTATCTATCTATCTATCTATCTATCTATCTATCTATCTATCTATCTATTTTATTG
>QLTV01003516.1:1405756-1467754 GCA_003457575.1 Thermophis baileyi
GGAAAAAGCTACGCAAGATTAGGTTAACAGCTCTTAATGCCTTTTTGGCAATGTTGTCACAGTGGGCTCTGGCACTTAGATCATTAGAGATGAGTACTCCAAGGTCCTTAACAGAGTGAGGGTCGTCTACAAGGTCATGTCCATCCAGCTTGTATTTTGTGTTCTGATTTTTTTTGCCAATGTGTAAGACAGAGCATTTGTTGAGATTTAAAGTTGCCAATTGTTTGACCATTCTGACACATAGTCAAGGTCTTTGAAGGGTAGCAGCATTGTCGGTAGTGTTGAATAGTTTTACATCATCAGTGAAGAGAACACAGTTGCTTTTAATATGATCGGAAAGGTCATTTATGTAAAGTATAAAAAGTGTTGGCCCTAAAACCGTGGACCTTACATGTTTCTTAAGAGGTCCCTAAGCATAAGTGCACCAGCGTGCCTACCGTCCCTGTCCTACTGTACCCATTTGTGTGTACTCGTTTTATGTGTTTATGGCTATGTTTTGCTTCTTTATATCCATTTATTTGTGCCATTTTTTCATGTGTCTTGTTTCCTTGCACTTGTTGACAAATAAATAAATAAATAATAAATAAATAAAACGCTGCCTTGGGGAACACCGCTGTTAACAGATACAGGATTTGATATAGTGTTCGATATTTTGACCACTTGTTGCCTGTTTGACAGGAACGCAGTTATCCATTTATGCAGGGGGCCATCTTATGATGCATGGATTTTCCTTTATGGGCTTAAAGAGAACCACAAAACTGCTTGTAGTTAATGTTTTATAAGTAGTTCTAAGTCAGTCTGCCAAAGGAAAAAAACATAGAAGCTAAAATAAAAACCAAGTAGCTAAAGGCTAAGTGATATCAAGGCAGTTTTTGAGTGTCTGGAAAAAGAAGAAACTGTAGGTTAAATAAAGGCTGGATGACTGAATGAATGAATGAGAGTATTGGCTAGTCTGAGAAATTATAAATAAACAATAAAAAATAATTTTCTGTTCTAGCCTGTGCTTCAAGAATTTTCAAGTGGTTTCTCATCCAATTACTGACCAGGGCCAACATACTTACGGTAGCTTCTGAGACCAGCCACGATCAGGAAGGTGACTCTTCTAAGGAAATGTTTTAGTGAAACTCCAATTGAATTACCAACGATACCCCTTTATGGAACATAATCTGGAGCATTACAGAACATTTAGGTGGAGATTATGTTTCTCCTCACAATTTTTAAAATGGACGAGTCATGATTTATTAATGTTAATAGTCATCTGAATGATAGCACCACAGATCTCACAGCTTAAACGCTAGCATATATTTGTAGTGTTGGCTTCTGGTTTGGAGAAAGGAGAGGGGGCTGAACAATTAGTTTCCCTCATGGTTACTATTCACTGTTGTCTTCTTTTGCTGGGTTTAAAAGAGGAAACAGCATAGATTTGACAGCAGGGGAGAATAATAGAAGCAGACCAAAAGCAAGGAGAATAAAATAGGATCAGGGAATTGTGGCTATCATTTTTGGCAGAATGCTAAATTGTTATTTTGGCCATGTATAGAAACAAGCATACCATAGTAACAACACAGTGTCACTAAAGGACAAGTTTTTGACTAAAGGACTAAAGAGTTGACTAAAGAACAAGGTTTTTTTTTTGTGCCCAAACCACATATCTGCTTATTAGTCTTGTTAAAAGAACATTTCTTGCATGCCTAAAGCCTGGGATGGGAGCTCTTTCATAGTAAATATAATTATAAATTATGATAACTCGTGAGATTTTCATCTGTGTTTTGATAAGTCTTATTCCAAATGCACCGTGGGGGGGAAGAGATGAGGAACCAATGGGAAGGCAATTAACTCTTCAATGGAAGCCAATTCCCACAATTACGTAGAGGGAAAAATGTGCACAATAATCTGGATGTGCCACCCTGAAATTAACCAAATGTGCTAGTCAAAATTAACATCATATCTCAAAATATGACAGAGGAAGGGGAAACATTTCCTCTTGTCAGAGGAAAAGATAATAAGAGGCCATGGAAATTCAGAATGCCTTTTAAAAACATGCCTTGTCTAAGGAAATAAAGTGTGAATTCAATGCACAATATCCTATTTGTGTGTGTACATACAAAATATTCAAATATTTTAAATATTCATAGCCTATAAATATTTTATGGTAGATTACAGTCCATACACCATAAATCCCAGGTGTGCATAATCTCAAAGCTTGGATAATATAGAGATAAAGTATATTCCTATAATACTTACAAAAGAGGATGTTATCATTCAGGGTCCAAGTTGGTTATTTACTTATTTATTTATTAGATTTTTATCCCGCCTTTATTACTTTATAAGTAACTCAAGGTGTCAAAAATACCAGAGCCGAGGTGGCGCAGTGGTTAGAGTGCAGTACTGCAGGCTACTTCAGCTGACTGTTCTGCAGTTCAGCGGTTCAAATCTCACCGGCTCAAGGTTGACTCAGCCTTCCATCCTTCCGAGGTGGGTAAAATGAGGACCCAGATTGTTGGGGGCAATATGCTGACTCTGTGAACCGCTTAGAGAGTGCTGTAAAGCACTGTAAAGCGGTATATAAGTCTAAGTGCTATTGCTATTGCTATTGCTATTACTCCTTTCTCCTCCTATTTTTCCCCCAACAACAACCCTGTGAGGTGAGTTGGGCTGAGAGAGAATGACTGACCCAAAGTCACCCAATTGACTTTCATGCCTAAGGCAGGACTGGAACACATAATCTCCTAGGGATTGGCCCAAAGTCACCCTCCACCTTTCAGGTATAAGGCAAAACTAGAACTCTCAGTCTCCTGGTGATTGGCCCAGTCACCCAGCCTAAGGCGGGACTAGAAATCACAGTTGCCTGGTTTTTAGGCCAGTGCCTTAACCCCTAGACCAAACTGGCCATTGCACTTCCCTGCACTGCCTACTGGTTTCCCCCTTCCCCCTTCCTTGCCTTTTCAAATACTTGGTAAAGTGTAGTGAGGGCTCTCTTCCTCATCAATCCCTTGTTAAGAGAAAGACCCTCAGAGAAAGCTGGTTTATCCACCCCAGCTCTGTAACAAATCGGCTTCTCATTTTTCAATTCAGTCAAAGTGAATAAAACTAGCCACACCCTTATGGGATTAGAACCTGGGCCCCTTGCCTAACATGGCAAGTGATTAAACCGCTGCGCCACAGGATGCTTCTCCCTAGCTGCATGTTCCAGGGACAAGGATATATATATGTTTTTTTCTCTGTTAAATCACCTTGTGTACCCAAGTATGGGAGAAAGCATACTGCTTCCTTTTTGCGTGTCGGCCCCTCCAGGGGCCATCCAGACAGTCAATGACAAACGACAGTCCCTTTTTTTTGTTATATTTTTTTACATAAATATTTGTAGACTATTATAGATCTATTTTAAGCTATTTATCTGNGGAAGCAGTATGCTTCCTCCCATATTTGGGTATACCAGGTGATTTAACAGAGAAAAAAACATATATATATCCTTGTCCCTGGAACAAGCAGATAGGGAGAAGAATCCTGTGGCTCAGAGCTTTAAACACTTGCCTTGTTAGGCAAGGGGCCCAGGTTCTAATCCCATAAGGGTGTGGCTAGCTGATGAGAGCTAAATAGCTTGAAATAGATCTATACTAGTCTCCCTTTATTTATGTAAAAATATAACATATATATATATATTTCCATGAAATCCTCTACTTCAGGGGTGTCAAACTCATATATATACTGTTTACAACTAATTTGCATTAATTTGGATTATTAAAAAGTCCCCCTTGAGTCAGAATCAATTCCTTGATTCTATGGGCACATTGGTCTAGTTTTTTGGCAACAACATATTAATGGTTTTTCATTGTCATCTTCCATAATACTTTTTCAATTTCCCAGTTTAGCCTATAGCCCTGGCATTTCCCAATAATATTCTAGTTACAGTATTACCTCATTATTCTTAGCTTTCTAAGAATACCCCAAGGTCATCCAGCTGACTTCATGCCTAAGGCAAGACTAGAATTCACAATCACCAGGTTTTTAGCTTGTCTGAAGCACTCCACCAAACTGTAATAGTTGAATATTACAACATGATAAATTGTTCTGAAAACTTTTGATTTGAGTTAGCTTTCAATAAAATATCAACGTGATAATTTCAAGTAGGACTTGAAAATTTCAGCGAATGTGCAAGACAATTAAAGCAGAAATTTATTCTGCTCAAACTTACAATAAAGTTAAATTCAGCTTAAGGCAATAATCCGTGGCAGGTAATACTTGCAGCCCAAGAGTTATTAGTTATGATGGCAGATTGCTAACAGCCATTCAGCTCAATCAGCTGCTCTTCCTGAATTCCCCTGAGCTACCTGGAGTCACAGTAAGACCTTGTCATTGTGTGTTGCTTTCATTCATTTATAAGATTTTTATTCTGCTTATTGTACAAGAGTTCAAGGCAACACATATAGTGCTCCCTCCTCTTATTTTTAAGTGCTCCTGTAAGGTAGGCTGGGCAGGGGTGGGTTCCAACTTACCTCGCTGCCAATTCGCTCCCTCCCGCGCCACGTGGGCAGGCCTCGTGGGCGCGCGCATGCTTTGCACGCGCGTGCATGCGCAGTAACAAAAAATCCTAAATTTTTTTTAAAAAAAAACAAAGCCAAAAAAAAGATGCCGACCGCATGCACAGTGCCGGAAGTCGGCTTCTGCGCATGCTCAGAAGGAAAATAAAAAATTTAAAAAAATTCAAAAAAAAATTCAAAAAAAATTCAAAAAAATTTTAAAAAAAAGATGGCGGCCCCCACGGACTGGCACCGACCAATCCGGTTCAGTGACGTCATTGTGACTTCACCAACGGGCCACTATTGGTTCGGACGAACCGGTCCGAACCTTGAGGAACCCACCCCTGAGGCTGGGTTATGAGAGAATGACTGGTCCAAATGAGCTTCTGTAACTCATGATGGACTAGAACTTAGATCGCTCTTAGATTGTCTATCATCTTAACTATTACACCACGGAGGCTCTCAAAAAAGGGTTCAAAAGCGCAAGAGTATGGTACATTGTGATCAATGCATGTCTCATACAGTTTTCTCATCCTTCTTAGATATAGTTTATGGTCAATAGTAACATGTAATGGAATGTGTGAATGACTTTGGGGGACAAGGGGAAGAGATGCAACCTAATGTCAGAAGAATAATTTGGGGTTCCAACTTGACCCAGGCCTGCGCAAGAATAAATAAAAATGAGAAAAGAAGAAATATTTATTCCTAAGAGGAAAACAGTTTGCATTTAGGGCCAGGCTGCAGAGAAATGGGGTACAGCAGCAGATTTTTGTAGGAGGAGCTTGTCCAGGGTACGGAAAGTGTCTATGTGCTGATTCTAGGGTGACAGAGGTGTGTGTGTGTGTGTGTGTGTGTGTGTGTGTGTGTGTGTGTGTGTGTGTGTGTGTGTGTGTGTGTGTAGCTTTGTTTCTTCTTGTGAATATGCAGTTCCTCTGGTAAACCTAATTTAATAACTCTGTGTTTCCAGACCTTATCCTTTGATATATGGATTAGGTCTGGGTAACCTATTTGGGGGTTTGAGGAAGTTTGCTAATTTTAGTTGAGTTAGTTTCAGCTTGACTGTCAATTATCTAGTGGAGCTACTGATTTCAGATTATTGCGGATTCTGTTAATATTTTAAGGGAAGATGGAAACAGTATAAAGAATGAAATATATCTGGATATAAAATTTCTCACACTAGGAAACAATAAGACAAAAGAGGGAGAAGCCCCCAGTGATTTAGCTGTCAAATAATTTCTTTTTAGGAAAGACCTACCATAACTGTTCAGGCAGTTTAAAGCAGCTAACTAGAGCATACAAAACGTTTGCTAGACCAATTCTCGAATAGAGCTCATCTGTCTGGAACCCGCACTGCATATCGGACATAAATACAATTGAGAGAGTCCAGAGATATTTCACAAGAAGAGTACTCCACTCCTCTGCTCGCAACAGAATACCTTATGCCACNTTGTCTACTGTTGACCTCACACCCTTCCTAAGAGGTCTGTAAGGGGCGTGCATAAGTGCACCAACATGCCTACCGTCCCTGTCCTACTGTCCCCATTTATTCGTCTCCATTCCCTGTATTCATAATCATGTTTATACTTATATTTGTTAAGCTTGACAAATAAATAAAATAAAAATAAAAATAAATAGAACAGAATCTTGAAAATCTGAAGATAAATTTTTTATCTTCTTCCCCTCATCACTACAAACTTCCCACTACTACTCTTAACTGCTTGTTCATTTAATATTTAGTGTGGAGAAATGAATAGGCTTGGGGCCGTTGATCTCGCCTCTGTAATTGGCGAGGTCCGGCCATGTAACGGTATGCATGAGTTTTTAACTGTTTTTAATTGTTTTTATTATGGTTTTTTAACGGTTTTTTATATTGTTGTGAGCCGCCCAGAGTCCCTTGGGAGTTGGGCGGCATACAAATTTAATAAATAAATAAATAAATAAATAAATAAATAAATAAATAAATAGGCCGCCTAAAATGAAACAGGAATAATTGATTAGAAACATCCTTTTCTTCATAACTGAGATTATGCAAACACTGCTTTGTCAGTTTATTGGTGTGGCTACTGCTGAATTCTATTAGTGTGTTTGGGGGTTTAAATTTTGTTTGTGGTACGGAATTTTTCCATGTCTTTCAATGGGAGGCTGCATATTAATTTTTGTCATGACTGAAAGTGGCTCTTGGGGTTAAATTGAAGAATTCCAACAAACAAACAAAAATCTGAACAAGACTCAAAGTGCTTTAAAGATGGAGTGGTGAACCACAGAAATGCTGTTTGGACAATTGTGCTACATCAGAGACTCTCATTTGGTTGAGTTATATACTAAACTTTGTCTGGAATGTTAACTTGGCCTGCTGTGCTGACAGAGAGAGTTTTTTTTTTCCTTTTAACAAATTAAATATTACATGGAAAACATCCTGTCAGCTTAACCTATTTGGCACACAATATTTAAAAGTTCTTGAATAACCACTATATTATCCTCCTCGATGTACAGCCTTAAACGTTTAAGGTCTTCACTCTAGAATTCACCCACCCAATGAGCCTACAGTCTGAATAGCTGACAGTAGTTTTTTCCACAGAACTGGAAGTTGACTGCTTTGCTGGGAATTTTGTGTCATGCCAATTATATAGGCATGGTATGAATCCCCACAGCAGATCATTTTGAATTGGTTGTATTAGATTTGAAAATACAGTTGCATAGATAGAATCATAGATAAGAAGAAGTTGGAAGGCTCTGTTCCGTGCATGAATTGAAATTAAAGCACTGTAACAGATGCTTTTAAGGGACGCGGATGTTTTTAAGGGACGCGGTGGCTCAGTGGCTAAAACGCTGAGCTTGTCGATCAAAATGGTCGGCAGTTTGGCGGTTCGAATTCCTAGCGCCGTGTAACGGACTGAGCTCCCGTTACTTGTCCCAGCTTCTGCCAACCTAGCAGTTCGAAAGCATGTAAAAATGCAAGTAGAAAAATAGGGACCACCTTTGGTGGGAAGGTAACAGTGTTCTGTGTGCCTTTGGTGTTTAGTCATGCTGGCCACATGACCATGGAGACGTCTTCGGACAGCGCTGGCTCTTCGGCTTTGAAAAGGAGATGAGCACCGCCCCCTAGAGTCGGGAATGACTAGCACATATGTGCGAGGGAACCTTTACCTTTACCTTTAACAGATGTTTAGCAGGCATAAAAATTTAATAAAGAAATATATAAAGTTGGTTGTGTTGGTTTATTTTAACAGATTTTTTAATCACACCTTTTTTTCATTAACTACTCAAGCTGGCACAAGTATACCTAATATTCCTTCCTCCTCCTATTTTTTCCTACAACAACCTGTGAGGTGGGTTGAGCTGAGAGAGAGTGACTAACCCAAAGTCACACAGGCAGTTTTCCATGACTAAGGAGAGACTAGAACTCATAGTCTCCTGGTTTCTAGGCCAGCACCTTAACCACTGCACTAAACTAACTTTGTACATCGAACAAAGTGGATGTAGGGTATAACTTTACACTACATCTTTGGGTAAATGGTTCCATGTCAAACTGTTCTTTTTGTTAGAAAGTGCATCTCCACATACAGGTGAAATATGACTTTTTGTCATCTAACAATCCATCATTCTGTCTTCTGCACTCTGGGAAGAACAGGCTGATTTTCATCCCTAATCCTTTTATTTATTTGAATACTACTGTTAAATCCCCTCTAATTTTTCCTTTCTCAACACTAAATACACCCTGCTCCTTTAATTATTTTTTTAAGACATTGTTTCTATTGAAGTTTTAGACTCAATTCCTGAAGCACCAGGCACCAAACAGTTGACTTGGGCTCTGATTTGATTTGGAGTTCTGCAGTTCAGTTTGGGAGTCAAAATTGAATAGGAAATTTATCTGTTTTACTCTACAGGATCTATAAACTGTAATGGGAATGTATCACAGCACTGCTGTTTTCACCAGGAAGTAAATTCTAGGACATTATTTGAATGAACTAAACATCAAGTTTGCTAAGTAAAAGAAAATAATATACAGTTGATTTATTTGATCAGGATTAAAATATAGACTTTTGCTGACCAGGCTAAACAACAAAGTTTTAAACATTTGTTTATAGATAAATGGGATAGGTGAAGAAAATATTTTTGCTGTATTTTAAAAGAAGGTGATTAGTTACTAAAATTGTTTACAATTGAAGAAGGAAGTAATCTATTTATGTATTTTTTTTCTTTGCTATAATCTTTGTTCTATTTTTCTTTTCTTTTATAGTATTAGTTTTTATCTTTTTAATTCTAACTTAATAAAATTACTATTAAAAATAATCTCAAATTCAATTAGCTGAATTTGACCAATCGTCAGACCTGCCACAACTGTCAGACCTGCCTCTAAATAGAAACAATCCATTTGTTGGGAAAGGTATAGTTTATTAGAGATCAAGTGTACTGCTGTATTGCAAAGCCAGAAGTGAGACTTGTGTGCCAAAATTCCTAAATTCTATTTTTCCCTCCCTTAACTGTCTCTCATTACCCACCCCAATGTAACCAATCAGGTTCAGGCAAGATGTTTTCATAACGTCAATCCCAGCGCAGTTTGGTATGCGGCCCCCTCCTTCTTCCAGCTGGGTGACCATGAAGCAGCGTCTGGAGAAGGTACAACAGTTACTTTCATTTTCCCAAGCATTCCCCTCTTCATTGCACCTCCCCACAGTTCATGGTGGTCTGTCACTACATAGCAGCGAAGCAATAGCAATAGCACTTAGACTTATATACCGCTTCATAGTGCTTTACAGCCCTCTCTAAGCGGTTCACAGAGTCAGCATATCGCCCCCAACAATCTGGGTCCTCATTTTACCCACCTCGGAAGGATGGAAGGCTGAGTCAACCTTGAGCCGGTGAGATTTGAACTGCCGAACTGCAGCCAGCAGTCAGCTGAAGTAGCCTGCAGTGCTGCTGCGCCACCTCGGCTCAGCACAAGCAAGCATGAGGTGGCAGCTGACACCAATTCAGAAAGAAAGAAATAAAATTGACCAAGCCACAAGAGTGAAAAATAAAATGTTTACATGGTATACATTAGTTCTCAACATTAGGATATAATCTAATACATTGTTCCTATATTTGTGCCCTAAGACTTGTAATCCTGGAGCTAGTATACATGTTAGAGAAGCTTATTGGAACCAAAATAAGAAACCCAACAGAACTGAGAGAGACCATTTTGGCTCCTGAGTCCTGTTTTTCTCTCTAGGAATAAATTGGTGTGATGAAAGCAAAACCTGTTCTCAGTCCTGAGACTACGCAATGTCAGTGGGAAGGGAGACAGCAGAATGATATATCACAAAAATACTTTCAGGTGTTGCACCTTTAGGATATAGAAGAAATCTACCGCTATTGGGGGGGGGAATCTAAAGGCAGGTTAAAGATGACATCATCTGTTTGTGCTCTCTCAAAATAGCTGATCCTTGTTCTGGATTATGAAGGAAGTGCAGCTGAACCCCCTAATGTGGCCCTCTCAGTGATCCAAAATAAATGAATGTATTAAACTGGACTATAGCAGTGCACAGGAAATTACACTTTTAAAAAAATAATCATCATCAAAATGTCCACATTTCTTTATTAAGGATGGGTAGGAAAGACCTTGGTATTAGAAAAACCTAAATGGAAGAAACAGCATTATGGGGATTTTCACCCAACTCTACCTTAGAAAAATGTCCTCTGTGCTTGTTTCCAAATTGTTGGAAAGTATGCCAAGCCTTCTCCACTTTGCTGCATCCAGTGCCAGTTCTCCTTGGCTTCGTGACATTGATAGGGCCATTTTCAATGGCATAAGAGAAAGATGCCTCTTGCAAAGACACAAATTTGACATGGCAGTCAGGAGATAATTGACGCAAAATGACATATTCCGTCAAAGTCTTACAATGTTGCTAGCGGTCAAATCGACACAAACTGTCATATTCTGTCAAAGCTCCACAATATTGCTTATGGTCAGACCTATCTGCTTTGCCATTACATGGCCAAGATTCTTTCTGGTTGCCAATATCAATCAATCTTCTTGTTGCTTCACAAGGACAGCTGCTCAAGAGTTTACTTTGCATGTTACATGTGAGGACCGTACTCTTAATATCAGGAACTTCCACAATTTCGCTGTCTGAAATTGTGTTTTACTATTTCACAAAATAGCAGTGTAAGTCTCAAAGTCTTCTCTCTTTGAATCCAATTTTTTTTTTTAAAAAAAAAATCCTGTCTCCTATGCCCCTTCATCCATTATAAAGTACCTATACCTTGACCTAGTTTGAGATTGGGGATATACCAACTGATTTAAATGTTAATGAACTGATTAAAGAGATCGGATAATGCCTTTGTTAATGTAATTACAAGGGAAAAGCATACCCCATATAGGATGGATGCTTTCCCTCATGCTATATTATGAATGCCATCAGAAGAAAATTGAATAGGATAAGTATTCTTCTTCTTCTTTGCTTTTCTAACATGGGTGCAATCTACTTAAATTTGGGGGAAATCCATCTGCACATTTAAGTAAACTTTCACTCAAATGATTTCCGTTTCTGACAGCTGGAACTGAGTTTTTTCTGCTCATTGAAGGACAGGAGAAAAAAGATCTTAGATGTTGACCAAAGTCACATTCAGGTCTGCTGTGTGACTCGATACTCAGGTAAGAGAAAGCAGAGAAGTGAACTTGCCTCCTTATCATGGTTGTATGGTGTATTCAAGTAGAGCAGGGGTGTCAAACTTGATTTCATTGAGGGCCGCATCAGGATTATATTTGACCTCGGGGGGCTGGGGTGGGCATGGCCAGTTCGACGTCACTCATGTGGGGGGGGCACCTTTGGTGGCCCAGAGTGCTCTGCCAGTGAAAACAGGCTCCCGAGCTCCGTTTTTCAGCTGCGACAGCCTCCTGCAACTCTCTGCCAGTGAAAATGGATCCCGGGAGGGCCGAACGCAGCCCTTGCGAGTTCTGTTTTCCCTGGCAGAGGAACCGTGGGCCGGTCCTTCGCTGTTTCCAGGGCAGCTCTGCGGGCCAGATCTAAGCACCCTGAAGGCCGGATCCAGCCCCCAGGCCTTGAGTTTGACACCCCTGAAGTAGAGGATGGCATGGAAAAGCTACAGTAATCCACTTAGAATCCAGGCACGTATCCACTTAATATAAGATCCTAAAGCAGTGATGGCGAACCTTTTTTCGCTCAGGTACCAAAAGGGCGCGCGCGATAGCACATGTGCGCGTGCCCACACCCATAATGCAATGCCATCCCCCCCCGCACATGCACGCACAACCCCCCTGCTCTGCCCCCCGTGCATGCACGCAGGCCTCACTGAAGCTTCCGGACTTCAACGGCCATTGGGCCGTTTTTCGCTCACCCCAGGCTTCAGGAGGCTTTCCTGAAGCCTGGGGAGGGCTAAAAATGGCCCAATGGGCCTACCGGAAGTTCATTTGTGAACTTCCAGTAGGCCAGTTGGGTCCATTTTTCGCCATCCACAGGCTCTGGAGGCTTTCCTGAAGCCTAGGGAGGGCGAAAACAGCCTCCCCCGCCCTCTGGAAAGCCGAAAATCAGCTGGCCAGCACGCACATGCATGCTGGAGCTGACATAGGGCAACGCCTCGCGTGCCCTCAGATATGGCTCTGCGTGCCAACTGTGGCACGCGTGCCATAGGTTCGCCATCACGGTCCTAAAGCCTCTAATAACAGAAACAAAGCCTTCATCTAAATAGTTTGTACATGCATAGGAACTTTTATCCCTTTTCTGCAAATGTGCAGCTTCAATAGCAGCCAAGTCAGGGGACAGAGTTAGCAGTATAATGCCACTCCTCCTGTTACATGTGTAGAAAATGCATCCATAACAAAAGGCTGAAGAAAGATGTGGTCTTTTAGAGGGGGGAAAAATGCCAAGTGGGTTCTTCAACAGCACTGCAAAATAGGTTGCTTCCCCTGCCCAACCTCCTTATCCCAGCCAGTCAGCCCCTGAGCCACAGGTACCACAAAACCTCAGGTGGATTGCCCTCCTTTCACATGTGCAGTAGAAGTGCATGCTTCAAAAATGATTCAGAGAAGTTGCTTTGCAACATATACATCTGTTTAAAACAGCCGTGTCTTTTTTTCAGTCTTCTGCTTGAGCCTGCAGTATTGAGATAGTCACATTAAAAAGTCACATGGAAGATAGTGTCATGGAAGGAGAAAAATCAGAGCATAGCTCTGAAGAAGAAGATCACACTGAAACAACAATAGCTTACAGAGGAAGAGGAGCAGGGAACAATAGGCAGGTAAGAATTTTATAAGAATTTGCCCTGTTGAGTGGGAAATTCTAAGATTCTGGTTTGCGGGCAGGACTATACTAGACAACTAGGGACCTGTTGGGTCATTTGGAGATGTTTCTTTAGCAGATTCTTCAATACCTTCAACAATGGCAGAGTTTATAATATACTGTCTTCAATGGGAAAGAAGGGGAGGGAGATATTCAGGGAGATATTCAGAGATGTAGCTGCCTTGAAAGTAGACTACGTTGAATTGTACAAGACAGTCAAATATCAGGAGTTGACCACGAGAAATGTTTTATGAATTGTTTATTATGTCATAAAATGTTTTATAAAATTTGCCAAATTTCAATCCAGATTCTGGACACATTCTGTAAGTTAGCCCATTTGAGGTACCTTGGTTCCAAAAATTGTTGCCCTACAATGTACAATTTTGTCCAGTTCAAGGTTATAGACACAATAGTTTTAGTAGTATTTTAGACAACCCATGACCTGTTGAGTTAATATTTCAGAGACATTTCCTTACCATATTCCTCCAAATCTCCAATTAATTCCTGCCAGCTTTCCATAGGACTGAATATATAGCCAGGCACATAAGAAAACAATGACAGAGCTTCTAAAGTACTTCCTTCACTGGAAAAGTTCTTAAATATTCAGAGATATATTCAGAGAAGTAGTATCTGGCTTGAAAATAGACCATGCTGAACAGTATAGGATCATCAAATGTCAGCAATTGACCTTAGGAAATGTTTAATGACATTTTGTATTATGTCATAAAATTTCAGTCCCACAGAAGTCATGGGACCCAGATTTTGGATGTTATCTGTAAGTTAACTCATTTGAAGTACCTTGGTTGGTAAACTTTTACCCTGTAATGCACTGTTTAAGGCTGGACAAGAAGCAATGGGTGGAAAATAATCAAGGAGAGAAGCAATTTAGAACTAAGGAGAAATTTCCTGACAATTAGAACAATTAATCAGTGGAACAGCTTGCCTCCAGAAGTTGTGAATGCTCCAACACTGGAAGTTTTTAAGAAGATGTTGGATAACCATTTGTCTGATATGGCATAGGGTTTCCAGCCTGAGCAAGGGGTTGGATTAGAAGACCTCCAAGGTCCCTCCAAGACACAAGAGTTTTATTAGTATATAAATAGGGAAAACCAGATAAGTAAACTACCTATTGTTTTATTGTTATGCAAAACTGTGCTTTTTAGAGGCAGCAGCAGTGTTGGAAATAGCCATTGTCTCTTGTTAACAAATAGAAGAATGTTGATAGGATTAGGCATATTCCCTTAATTGACTATGAAATGTCTGCAGTTTTTATCCCAATTATATTGTTGCCTCTTCCTTATTAGTTTTGCCTCAGACAATTGCAGGTGGCTGGCTCTCCATTGCCCCTAGCCAGTTTCATTCTTCCTTTGTCAAGGAAGCAAAATGTTTTTCTTTTTGGCAAAGAGAGGATGGGAAAATTGGGGGGGGGGATCATTTCCTTGGATTATGTGTGGGATTATGCAAATGGAGAAACTGAACATGTTCTCTATTACATCCTCAGGAGAGATGTCCTAAAAACACATCTGCTTGAAGGAGTCAATTGTCAGGCCTACGTGACAATCCCAAAACAGATTTTTTTTTTTTAAAAAAAAAAGAAGTGCTGCTTCTATGTTCTAGCATCTTCTGAAGCGGCTCCTTGTCTGAACTGCAGGTAGTCCTTGACTTATGACCACAATGGAGGCCAAAATTTCTGTTGCTAAGCCAGGCAGTAGTTAAGTGAGTGTTGCCCCATTTTACAACTTTTGTTAAGTAAATCACTGCAGTTGTTAAGTGAAATGTGCAGTTGTTAAGTGAATCTGGCTTCCCCCATTGATTTTGTTTCTCAGAAGCCAGTTGGGAATGTCACCAATGGTGATCACAGGACTCCAGGAGAGTGCAACTGTCAGAAATGCATGCCAGTTGCCAAGCGCCTGAATTTTTATCACATGACATGGACTGCAATGGTCCTAAGTGTGCAAAACCAGTCATAAGTCACTTTGTTCAGTGCCAATGTAACTTCGGTCACTAAACAAATGGTTGTAAGTTGACCACCTGTATTATCTGACGGCATTACTTATACGTGCATCTGTTGCCAAGGAAGCCAACTTAAAAGGAGGATAAAATTGCTTCTAAATTGAGGGAGGTGATCTTGATGACCTCACAAGTGCTAGCCAGCCAGAGTTATTTTCGTACTTTATTGCAAACTTCGCAAAAGTGTTTTCTGTTTGTTAACCGGTTTGCAATCATTGCTGCCAAAGTAATTCCATCCGAGCCAGTCTCGTTACTCTACAAACATAACTTCATGCTCAGCCTTCATACACTAATATTCTGATCATCTTTTGGTGACACGAAGTTCAACCTTTTAATCAGCGCACCTGTTGTCTCCCACTCACTCCAACTGCTCTTCCTCAGGCACAGGTTCCTAGCCAACCTGTTTTATTAAAAAGCCATGCGTGTCTGCCACAGAGGAGAATAAATCAATTGTCAGGCTCCTGTAAGTTCATCATCACCTGCTCGCATTTGCTAGTCAAAACTGCAGCAGGCGGACACAACAACCCATCACGTTCCGGCCGAGGGCTGTTTTCTAATAAAACCAACACTGTTGCAGCATTAAAAAATACGTCATTGTGATACCGGTACTTGTCTCCCATTTCACTTGACAGAAATGAAAAGAACACTCAGTCTTTCCCTTAGACAGCAGATAAAATGATAGAAGTAGGCGGGAATGTTCTGTGCTCATTCTTCTCCCCTCAAAGTTCATCTCCCGTTCCCCAAAACTCAGTTGTTTTTCCATGCCTAGTGAGATGTTCAGCATTCTCTGGGCTGTTTGGGGGATGATTATTTCTGTTAAGCTGTTCTTGCCTTATTGCCCTCCCCTGCCCCACTGCATAAACACAAAATACAAGTCACCCCCCCACCCCCAAAGGCCTGGAAAGTTCAGCAACATTCTTATTTTATTATCATGTTACCAAACAGGCTCCTGCAGTTGCCAGATGGGGTACAGGTTGCATTGTAAACCCCAATCTCATAAATGTTACCCACCACTCTCATCAGAGGTGGGTTCCTCCCGGTTTGGACCGGTTCGCCCGAACCGGTAGCGACCCGCTAGTGATGTCACAATGACATCACGGATCCAGTTTGGTCGGTGCCAGTCCGTAGGCGCCACCATCTTTTTTTTAAAAAAAAAATGTAATTTATTTATTTTCTTCTGCGCATGCGCAGAAGCTGAGTTTCCGGCACTGCGCATGCGTTGCCATCTTGTTTTCGGGGTTTTTTTCTGAAATTTTTTAAATTTTTTTTGCACTGCGCATGCATCGCCATCTTGTTTTCGGGGTTTTTTTTCTGAAATTTTTAAAAAATTTTTTGCACTGTGCATGTGCGCGGCGCATGCGTGCGTGCGCATGCGTGCGTGCACCCACGAGGCACAGCCACACGGCGCAGGAGGAAGCGAACCGGCAGCGAGGTAAGTTAGAACCCACCCCTGACTCTCATCACCATTTGCTCACCAGCAAATATAAGAAAAAGTGGAGATACAACAATTAAAAGAAAGTACAGGAAGTCCTTGACTTACAACCACAATTGAATGCCAAATTTTTTGTTGCTAAGTGAGACCGTTGTCAAGTAGATTTTGCCCCATTTTATGAGCTTTCTTGCCACAGTTGTGAAGTGAATCACTGCAGTTGTTAAGTTAGTAACACCGTTGTAATGTGAATCTGGCTTCCCCATTGACTTTGTTTGTCAGAAGGTCGCAAATGGTGATCACATGAGCCAGGGACATTGCAACTGTCATAAATATGAGCCAGTTGCCAAAGTGTCCAAATTTTGATCATGGGACTATGGGACTGCTGTAATGGTCGTAAGTGTGAAAAACGGTCATAAGTCGCTTTTTTCAGTGTCGTAACTTCAAACAGTTACTAAGTGAATGGTTGTAGGTCGAGGACTACCTGTAGTATATGCCATTAACCTACCTGTTTCTTCTGTATGGATAAATATGTGTGATAAATATGTGATAAATATAAATAAAGCCTTAGTAAGGCTACACCTGGAATATTGCATCCAGTTTTGGATATCACATTACAAAAAAGATGTTGAGACTTTGGAAAAAGTTCAGAGAAGAGCAACTAAGACAATCAAGGGACTGGAGACTAAAATATATGAAGAACGGCTGTAGGATTTGGGTTTGGCTAGTCTAGAGAAAAGAAGAACTAGGGGAGACATGATAGCAGTATTCCAGTATTTGAGAGGCTGCCACAAAGAGGAGAGGATCAATTTATTTTCCTAAGCACCAGAGGGCAGGATAAGAAACAATGGATGGAAACTAATCAAGGAGAGAAGCAACCTGGAATTAAGGAGAAAATTCCTAACAGTGAAGACAATAAACCAGTGGAACAGCTTGCCTTCAGAAGTTGTAGGTGCTCCATCACTGGAGGTTTTTAAGAAAAGACTGGACAGCCACTTGTCTGAAATGGTAGAGGGTCTCCTGCTTGAGCAGGGGATTGAATTAGAAGACCTCCAAGATCCCTTCCAGCTCTATTCTGCTTGATTGATTGATTGATTGATTGATTGATTGATTGATTGATTGTATGTGGGGGGGGAATTATTTGTTTGTTTATAGTTTTATAAGGCTGCCCAACTCAAATAATGTGATTATGGATAAAAGCAAACAATGAAACCCTCGTAGGACAATGAACAAGTACAAAATATAAAAAGGCAACTGAGCACATAACAACAAAAAAAAATGTTTTTTGTGGGTTTTTTCCCCCCCTGCAGCCTCAAGCTACAAGCAACTGCTTTTCAAATTTGGCTTTCCTCTGTGATCCTCTCCCCATCACATCAAATCTGGTTCACATCTCTGTTGTCAAATCTCTCAAAGACAGTACTCCGTGCCAGTGCACTGAAAATATTCAGCTTTGCTCTGGTCACCGACTCACCTATCAAAAAGGCGGTGATAGAGGTGGTGCTAAAAAAAGCTATTAAAATGGTCAACAAGTCCCCTCCTCTCAAGACGAGGAAGAGAAAAACGTACCCAATTCTGATTAGTTTAAAATTAGTTCAGTATCTTGTAGATCAGTATTGTTCGAACTTGTCAACTTTAAGATGTGTTGACTTCAACTCCAGAATTCCTCAGCCAGCATGTTGTGTAGATGATTCCAGAAACTTTTTAAATAGGCAACTAAAGCCTGTTTTACCGTATTTTTCGGAGTATAAGATGCACTAAAAGAGGGTGGAAATGTTGATGTGTCTTATACATCAAATACAGCCATTTTTGGCCTCCCGAAGCCCCGCCCCACACGAAAACGGGTGCGCAGAGGGTTTGGGAGGTCAGCAGAGTGCTCCTGGGGGCTGGGGGAGGGCAAAAATGCCCCCATTTTTGTGAAAAACAGGCAAAAAATGGCCCATTTTTCACAAAAACGGGGTGCGCAGAGGGTTTGGGAGGTCTGCAGAGTGCTCCTGGGGGCTGGGGGAGGGCAAAAACTTTTTTTCTTACTTACCTCTTCGAAATCTTGCTGCGTCTTATACACCGGTGCATCTTATAGTCCAAAAAATATGGTATTTGAAGGACTTTGCCTGTTTTCTTATCACCCTGCACAGAATTCGGAGCAGGGTTAACCCCGGATCCCATCATCCTAGAACAGTTACCTCAGCTCCAGCCCCACAACTCATCCCTGATGCACTTCCATTCCCCACCCCAGCTAATTTCTACTTAGTCCCTGACACAGGCCCCACACAGTAACCTCAAGCAAAGTGATTGGCAAAGAAGGGGCCTTTGTGATTATCCCTGATTTTCAAGCAAATCAGTGGATGGAAATGACCAATAAATTGCTATGGGCAGAAACCTCATCTCAAAAGAAGTCTACATCTGAATGCAGCAACAACTGATCTTTAAACTTTCATTCTGCTTGAAGACGGATCATGTTTCATTGGTCTTCTTCCTAAGAAAACCAACAAATAAGCACAAACTCCTATTATCAAAGATCAACCCTTTCGCTCTGTAGTATGCTACAATCTGGCATTCTCGGTAGGTTTTGCTAGCAAATCTAAACGTTCTATAAAACAATTGTATGGATGAGTCATAGTAAGCAGACATGTAGCCACAGCTGCCTTGCTATTTATTTCTTGTCTAAACCTAACTATGAATGTTAAGCACCTTAATAGAAGGGGAATAACAAATACTGTCCAAATATAGGCAGATATCCAACTGCAGGCATCTCTGTCTTTTTTAAATCCTTCATCTTTCAACATTGCAAGCTGCTAGAGCTCTTAGCGTTGTATAACAAATATGTGTTTTGGAGTGGGAGGGAATTGGCACACTGCCCCCATTTTGGCAGATTTTCTTGTATACTTTTCCTTCTCCTTCTGAGCATTTGCTGATTTTTCTGGCCACGCCAAATATTTAAAGTGACTGCATAAATTGTCGTCAGGAATTTTAAAAAAAATCCTTTTCCATAACTGTATTCATGTTTAATTTACATATAGTTTCCAATAAAAATATAAATAATCATTATTCTCTACTTTCTGGTGATCTAAATGGTGATCTTCCTACTTTCTTTGCGTAGCACAATTTATCCTAAGTAACTCACCTATCCTCAGTCTCTCCACAGCATGGCTAATCCAGATTGAACTGCCAAGGTTTATTCTTCACCTCTGGAGGTGGTTTTTTTTTTAAAAAGGAGAAAAGAATATGGAACAGCTTGCCTTCAGAAGTTGTGGGAGCTTCATCACTGGAAGCTTTCAAGAAGAGACTGGACTGCCATCTGTCAGAAATGGTGTAGGCGGCGGGTTGGACTAGATGACCTACAAGGTCCCTTCCAACTCTGTTAATCTGTTAAATAAAGAAAGCAAGTCAAGAAGGATGTATAGGAAGCCCAGGCTCCTTTACAATGAGCCAAATAAATGTATTAACACTATTTCAGCTAAGCAGGAACTTACTTAGCAGAAACTGTGATGTATGGACTTTTAGAAATCAAAATCAATACCTTGTATTTATATCTGAATCAGAATTTAATTAATATTCCTAAACTGCTTTCATGCCGAGCTTTTTTCTCCCCTTATCATGAACTACAAAACTTCTCTGTCTCTTTAAATAATGGTATAGATGTTATATCAATGTAACTTGATGAAACTCCAGAAACTGAATTCTGGAGATCTTTAAATTGCAATTCAGATAATAGACTTCTATAAAATGGAGATTGATTACCAAATATCTACTCCACCAATATTAAGGGGAAGCATGAATTTTCTTTGCTAAAGTGAATGTCAGAAGTGATTTTATCAAATATTGATTGTACATTATGATGCAGTTCTTTATTCTTATTAATGAAATATGACAATTTTAACTATGGATGTTGCCATTCACCTGTGAATACCTGCCCCCATCAATGTTTTTCAATGTTTAAAGCTATATATGTATCCATTTAGCCACTTATCAGTCACGCTGCAATCAATTCTGGCTATTGTTTAGGTCACTTTCAGTGCTCATCTATGTAAGTTTTTGGTTCTTCACACAATTGGCCTGCATAAAATATATTTTATTGTTTGACTGAAGAATTTATACGTAGCCCATTATCCAAAGGATCTCTTGCCAGGCTGTAGAAGTGGCATACCACCAGATTCAAATATGGTCACAAGCAAGGTATTTAATTGAAACTTGGAATGCAACCAAAACTCATGTGGATACCTTCTAGTAGATTAACTGAAAGGTTAAAGGAAGCATGCAAATTTCACAGCTTTTGTAATTAGCTGAGATGTTATTTTAAAAACAAATTGGGAGGCAGAAGAAAAATGCCACGAGAATGACCTCTGCATAAGTAAATCTCTACAGACAAAATCTGAGAAGGGATTGCAGACTTTCCATTGGACTCAGTAGGTCGTGTGATGGCTTTTCACAGGACTGCCCAAAGAATTGCAAGATGAAAAAACAAAGATCTATCTCCCACTCCCTCGCTCTTCCAGTTATTGGTGGAACTGGTCTCCAAAAATATGTATTAGCTTCTTGGTAAATGAAAGATATGACAAAATTGAACATGGTTGTTTCATCTAAATAATGGCCAACTTTAGCTCAAACTTAAAAAATTAAGGATTGAATCCAATATTAGGATGCTTCTCCTAATCAAAGTTACATCACTGCACTAGTGCATAGATACAAAATGTGCAACCCACAAAACATTTGCTTTGTACTTCCTAGAACCTGCCTCGCTATGGATGGAATCAACAATCTGTATTCATATTTTTGAATTTACGAAGGGTCTGAGGCAAGGGTGAAATTCAAAATTTTTCCCTACCGGTTCTGTGGGCGTGGCTTGGTGGGCATGGCAGGGGAAGGATACTGCAAAATCTCCATTCCCTCCCCACTCCAGGGGAAGGATACTGCAAAATCCCCATTCCCTCCCCACTCCAGGGGAAGGATACTGCAAAATCCCCATTCCCTCCCCACTCCTGGGGGAAGGTTACTGCAAAATCCCCATTCCTTCCCCACTTCTGGGGGAAGGATACTGCAAAATCCCCATTCCCTCCCCACTCTGGGGTCAGCCAGAGGTGGTATTTGCAGGTTCCCCGAACTATTCAAAATTTCCGCTACCGGTTCTCCAGAACCTGTCAGAACCTGCTGAATTTCACCCCTGGTCTGAGGGACTTAAGAATTTCAGTTTTCAATCTCCTTAAATTTCTGAGTCCTCCTCTCAAAATGGACCTCCAATACTGCCCACTTTTGCACTGGAGCCTGTAATATATCATACGAAGGATGAAGTAGACTTCAAGCTGATGGAACTTGCTCTGAATTGCATTAATGCATCTGACATGAGCATAAATTGAATGCCAGGACCTCCCATTTTTAGGAATCAAGCTTTGGCCCCCTCGGGGAATCAGGTGCCCCATTTTGGAAGACCCTGATGGATTAATTACTTTCTAGATAATTGAGGGGTTTCCCCATGAGTATCTATTTTTAATAAAATTCAGACAACAGTCTGCCTTACGTTTCAAACCAGATGCTCCAGGTTTGTCATCCTCTCTTTTTGAACTGAAGAAAGTTCTAAGCTTTTGTCTGTAGACCTGATGGGTCATGTTTTTCAGACTTCTTATCCTGTACTTCCAGCATATTAGAAGACAATGAATTGAGCAGAAAAATCCCACTGGTTGTATAACTCATTAATCACAGCCCTATTCAACAATCATGGAATAATAATTTCAGCCCCTTCCTTCCTTCCTTCCTTCCTTCCTTCCTTCCTTCCTTCCTTCCTTCCTTCCTTCCTTCCTTCCTTCCTTCCCTCCCTCCCTCATTCTTTCTTTCTTTCTTTCTTTCTTTCTTTCTTTCTTTCTTTCTTTCTTTCTTTCTTTCTTTCTTTCCTTCCTCCTCCCCCCCAAGACACAGCTGGAGCTGCATAGTTGTCTTATTCAACAAGTGCCAGAGCCCACTGCAACAGCATTGCTAAGAAGGCATTAAAAGTGGTTAACCTAATCTTGTGTAGTTTCTTCTCTGGTAATATTGTACTTCTAACTAGAGCATATAAAACATTTGCTAGACCAATTCTCGAATACAGCTCATCTGTCTGGAACCCACACTACATATCGGACATTAATACAATTGAGAATGTCCAGAGATATTTAACGAGACGAGTACTAAACTCCTCGTTCGCAACAGAATACCTTATGCCATCAGACTTGAAATTTTAGGCCTAGAAAACTTAGAACTACACCGCCTACGATCTGACCTAAGTGTAGCACACAAAATTATATGCTACAATGTCCTACCTTTCAATGACTACTTCAGCTTCAACCATAACAATACACGAGCTCACAATAGCTATAAACTCATAGTAAACCGCTCCACACTCGATTGCAGAAAATACGACTTCAGCAACAGAGTGATCGATGCCTGGAATGCACTACCTGCCTCTGTGGTTTCTTCCCCAAACCCCCAAATCTTTAACCTTAAACTGTCTACCATTGACTTCACCCCATTCCTAAGAGGTCTGTAAGGTGCGTGCAAAAGCGCACTAGCGTGCCTACTGTCCCTGTCCTAAAGTCCCCATGTATTCGAAAAATATGTACTCAAAACCATGTTTGTACTTATTATATACTCATATTAATGTTTATACTTTGCTGTAATCATATACATGCTTGACAAAATAAATAAATAAAATAAATAAATAAGATAAGGTTCACATAGGGAAAATCCATATTTTATCCTTGGCCCATCACTACTACAGTTTTTTTTTTTACTTCCTGAGACAGGAATGGATTGTGTTCTCCTCTTCTCATCCTGAGACTACTGCAAATATATCCCATGCCTATTTCCATCTTCAATTCAAAAGTGCCATTTTCTGATCAAACCATCTTTGGTCCAATGGTCCATTCTAATACACCCCAACTACTTAGTACGATTATGTTAGAATCACTCATAAATCAATAGGACTAGGTTTGTTGCCATTTGACGTAAATTTACTATGTAAATAGGGGAACCTTGCCTTTCTTACACACACACAGACACAGACACAGACACACACACACACACACTTGCACAGACATAGCTTTTAACTCTGAATTCTGAGAGTTGCTGTTCCAGCACATTCTGGAAAGCACAGGATTAGAGAAATTGTTTTGCTCCTTCTAAGTCAACAAACTCAGTTCTGCTGGATTCCAGAGATGTCATGATAGCAAAAGCCAAAGCACACGTATTAGGGAAAAAAAAGAACTTGACTGGATCAATGTATGCTTCTTGCAGAGTTTTTTGTGCAGATTATCTGGAAGAGAACTGGAAGGCTCTAAGCTATCCAGTATGAACAAATGATTCATGCTTCAGCTGAATATCACTGCAGCGGGTAACGTGAGCTGGAAAAATGGGGAATAACAATGAGAAGATCCTGCCCTTTGAGCCAGGCTAAGCTACAACCAACCATAAACACAAAAGAAACACAGACTTTTTCTATCCTCTTGCTACTCCCTTTAGTGTCCAGAGGTTGTATTTTTATATCTTAGGTGACATAATAACATGGGCTCCTGTCTTTCCATGTCCTGGAATTTCCAAAGCAAAGGACTCTTCTTTTGTATTCTTGACACATCTGAAAACTCACAGATGAATGGTTTCTCTCTATGCCTTTGTCTCACTGATTTTGAACTATACTGTAGTGACTCTGTATGGAATGCACTGCACACATCAGGGAAAGCACATTAAAAGCCAACCTTGATATCGTAGGTGAGAGAAAGATAACTGACTTAAATCAAGCGAGATCAGCGTGTGCCCATTCTGTTGTCTAAGCTGGGTAGGAAAATGGACAGCCAAGATAACGAGTAGCCTATGTTGCTGCACATTCCCCTCCACCATCAATACAGAAATACTACCTGTCTCATATCTGCACACTAATTACTGATAAATTTCAGATACCTTGTTCTGCTCGTGCCAAGGATTTTTTTTAAACTCTTGGCCAATTATATGCATCTATAAAAATGACAATATGGTATCCATACCATAAATGTAAAAGAAGTAACCCACTGAATGAATGTAGCTTTGCAGAAATAGCTGATGGCATCAATTCCTCTCCCCAAGTCACTCTCTGAAATAAGGTAGGAATTAATTAGAAATTCATTAGGTAGGAAAGCCAATAATATGGGGGCCAATTGAATTTCTAGAGGGAGGCATCTCCAAAGTATCTATGTTCTAACACAGGGGTTCCCAACCTTTTCTATATCCCGCACCCCTAGAATGCTTCTGATATATTCTCGCACCCCTTAAAAAATAGATAATTATATGCATATAATTATACATATACACTATAATTTTGAAACTTCTAAACCCAAGTTTTCGCATCCCTTGGAATATCGTCTTGCACCCCCAGGGGGTGCGAACACCCCCAGTTGAGAACCCCTGTTCTAGCAGAAACGAGGGCTTATTAAATGTCCATTTCCCTCACCTTACAGAAGCTTTGGACCAATAAGAAGGTCCTTTCAGGACAATGTACTTGGGTGGGTTGAAACTGGTTAGAGAAGGCACGCCTGCAAGTACTTCATTGCACAGATATGTAGGGCATTAAAGGCCAAATATGCCACTGTGAATTGCTCTTAGAAGCTAATTGGAAGCCAGAGCAGAATTTTGAACAGAAGTACAATATGTTCTTCTTGATGAGTCCCCTCCAAAAATGGAGTCACTTTTCTGGACTAATTCAAGCTTCTGGCTAATCTACACAGGAAGTGCCATGTTGAACATATTGCAGTAATCCAGACAAATGGTGATGGGGGTGTAGGTTACTGTGGTATAGGTATAGCTGCAATTAATGCAGTAGTATGCAAAGCTGCCTCCTCTCCATGTCCTCTCACCACACAACCATGATAGCCATAAGTGCCTGCATTTAGAAAGTTGTTAATCACCCAGTATTTATTAGCATATTGCAATAGAAAACAAGAGACCACTTTGTATAGAGGAAGTCTTGAATAAGCCCAGATGAAAATGAAATAGTATAATCTTCCTTCCTTCCTTCCTTCCTTCCTTCCTTCCTTCCTTCCTTCCTTCCTTCCTTCCTTCCTTCCTTCCTTCCTTCCTTCCTTCCTTCCTCTTTCTCATTTAGACACAATAATATCAAGTTCGCCAAACTCCTAATAAGCTGACAAATATTCATCTCCTGAATTCAAAATTCAAAACTAGAAAAGTAATCTAATCCATTGACTCTGAGGTTGTAAGTTTCTAGCCCTGCGGTCATTTGATGATAGAAATGAATATTCAAGAGACACATAAGAAAATGCAGATTCTATCTCCATATATTTATGTAGATGACTATTTAAATCTGATTAATTTAGAAGAATTATACCTAGAATTTGCTGCTGGTCAAATTACTTATTGATTGCATTCTGTTGACTTAAGGAACCCTCAGGCATTATGCAAGTGACTTTCCTTTGACATTTCTAGGTCCAATCCATATTGTATTATTTATGGCAAACACAGTACACCTATGTACCTTCCCTTATCTGCTCACTCCTGCTTTATCCCTTTGTATTCCTGATCTTTTTTTTTTCTGCATGTCTACTCCTTTCCCCTTCCTGTTTCAACCAGTTTGTTTGTTTGCATAAAGCATTTTTTATTCCGCAGTTCATCTACCGGCACATGGAATAAACTTCAGCATTGTGAAGTTTCCGAAACTATGCCCTGTTAACTGAGCATAATTTGTTTGTTTATGGAATAGATTTCCATAAATAACAGGTTAGTAATGTATTAACTGAAATAAAGAGGGAAATCTTCTTCTTAGAGGTTGGAGGCCATGCTTGATCTTTTTTGAGGCAAATTGAGCAGGACAGAACCAAGATTTCTTCCTATGTTGTGCAGGTGGTTTATCTGATGAGCCTATTCATTCATGGATGCTGCTTTTTGTGGGTGGGTGGGTTTCCCATTTTAGAATGGCAAGAAACTATACAACCCATTCCTAGGAACTGTGTTCAGGAGAGTTAAAAAAAAAAGTTCAGAAATTACAGGTGCTTATACAGCCACAATTTGTCCACCCTTAATTTAATTGGGGTGTGTGTGTGTGTGTGTGTGTTTTGTGGTGGTAGTGGTTTAAGCATTTTTATCATGTGGTTTTACCAAAAAGACTGTCAAGACATTAAGGATTCCTGCTGTTTTCTTAGGGCTAAAATTGGAGACTAAATAGACGGCCTTGCAAGAATGCCAAGTAGAACACAGGTGCGCCTTGTGCACCAATTGCGGCCCTATTTAGATCAGGAGGCTCTGCTCACGGTCACTCATGCCCTTATCCCCTCACAGCTTGACTATTGCAATGCGCTCTACGTGGGGCTACCCTTGAAGAGTGTCCGGAGACTACAATTAGTCCAGAATGCAGCTGCGCGAGCAGTNCCAGTGAGGTCGCACAGGGTTGGCCTTCTTCAGGTCCCGTCGGCCAGACAGTGTCGGCTGGCGGGACCATGGGGGAGGGCCTTCTCTGTAGCCACTCCGACTCTGTGGAACCAACTTCCCCCCGAGATCCGTACTACCCCCACCTTACTGGCTTTCCATAAAGCCGTTAAGACCTGTCTTTTCTGGCAGGCCTGGGGCCAATAGTTGTCTGATTGGCCCATGTATGGTTGTGTGAATGCTTTATTTTAATATGGATATGGTTTTTTAAATTGTTTTTATATGTTTTATTTTCATTTTTTATATGATGTAAGCCGCCCAGAGTCCTTCGGGAGTTGGGCAGCATATAAATTTTAGAAATAAATAAACAAAGAAACCAAAAAGAGAGAGCAGAAAAGTTATTATTAAAGGACTGAATTCTTAGGATACCCAGCATTCTAAATTCTTTTGGAAAGGAGAAGCTGACATCAGCTGATTTCTAAATAGAGCTGATGTTCCAAGAGTTAGAATGGCTTGAATTTCCTTGCTGCCAGTGGGAGCAACATAGCACAGTGGTACTGAAGAAGAGAACCCAGAGGGAGGGACGAGCTGCCCTCGTCAATGAAGGTGATTATTAAATGCTTTTAATTCTTATGCAGATGTTTTGAGAGCCAGTTTGATCTAATGGTTCAGGCACCAGGCTAGAAACCAGAAAACATTGAGTTCCAGTCCTGCCGTAGGCCTGAAAACCAGCAGGGTGACTTTGGGCCTCAGCCCAACTGAGATGGGACTGAGGAAGGAGGCAAGTTTTGAGAAATGGTTAAAGAATAGCTTTAACTCTTTACTGCATCTCAATCAGAAGGATGGATGGGGATTTTCCATTCTTGCTTTACTGACGATTCTTCCCCATCAATCACTTGGAATATCTGATCCACACAGTGGCGTAATGGAAGCTGTACTGTCACAGGGAGAGGGGGCTGTCAAATCACAAGGGAGGTGGCACTGGGACTTTGCAACTTCTGTGAGCACCACCACCATGTGTAACCTGCCAAGAGAGATGCAACACACCATGTGGTATATCCATTTCTATTATCCACTCTATCCTCGTCCAAGCATCACACTTATACAAATAGCAGGTTTGTGTTGGAGTAGACTGAAAATTCTTCAATAAATGTTTCAGAAAAATATGAAGTGATCTGGCCTCAGCTATAAGCTGGAGATGAGAGAAAGGCTATGTCCTACAGAATTGTCCTTCAAGAAGTTAGCCAAGCAGATGTAATGGGAATGTGTCAGTCAGATGTCTTCTAATTTCCTACTTACATTCCCGGCTTCAAAAGAAAACATCTACAAGACAGTGTGTATTCAAACTATGAAGCAATGGAACAAAAATTTCAGGAAATTAAATGTAACAATTCTAATGACTGGGAAATAGGCTTGGCACCTCGATTCTCTTACCAGTGGGAAATGCAACTTGAAATATTTGCCTTGGGGCCCAAAGACTTCTACATATGAACACTACCCCCAGAACTTCCACATACCATAGCAAAGCTCAGTACTATGATAATTTAACAGTATTCCTTTATCAAAATGACATACATGGAAAGTCTCAGAGACTTAATGCCTCTGTTTCATTTAATACACACATGCATTCCAAATAATTCTTTTCAAGAGATCTATCCGCATCTTATCTGGGAACATTGTTTCTCTACCCTTTGTAACTCTGATTATGAAGAATTGTCCCATTCATAAAAAATTCTTCCTTTCAACCTAACCTCAAATACTAAAGTAAAAGGAAACTAAAGATCTATTTACTTTCTAAGCCAACCCATGAAATGTGATATATATGAAATGTGATTATAATCACTATACTTCCTCCAGAGAGGTTCCTTCTTTAAGGACACTTTCAAGTGAATTAGTTTTGCACTTCCTCTAAGCTAAGTCTATTGAGAATCATCAACGACCCAAACCATTTGCCAATAACAGATTGAAGGGAATCTTCATCGTCATCTTACATCAGCTCATTCATGCCTAGAAATGCCATCATGAACTTGAGGTACAGTTGCTGCTATGTTTTGATTTGACCAAATCTTGATTACAAGGTGGCGCAGTGGTTAGAAGGCAGTACTGCAGGCTCACTCACTGCTCAGTCCAGGAGTTCGATTCTGATCGGCTCAAGGTTGACTCAGCCTTCCATCTTTCCGAGGTCAGTAAAATGAGGACACAGATTGTTGGGGACAATATGCTGACTCTGTAAACCACTTAGAGGATGCTGTAAAGCGCTATGAAGCTGTATATAAGTCTAATTGCTATTGCTTTTACACAAATCATTTATTCTGCAGTGTTTGCCCTGGAGAAATTTATTGTTGGATCTTGACTGCATCATCATGGATAAACACTATATATTATTTAAGACGATTCTGTCTTAGGAGTGACTGAAGCACCATACATTTGATTGGTAAACCATACATCTCAAGTGCATCAAACTTCTACAAATATCACTATACAAGATTCTGAACCAATTTGAAAGCATCTCTGGGCCTCTGTGATCCCACAGTACTTTATTGGCTGGGTTTGAGAGAGAAGCAATTTATTTTTTGCTCAGCTGCATTGCAGTTGGAATTGTAGCCAATCTTCTCATTTGTACCCTGATGAGCTTCTGGGTGGTCTGGTGTCTTCCACTAACGGGAATGCCTCACCCCACCTCTTGGCTCCTGAACCCCAGGCAGCCATTATTTTCTTCCTTGTCTCCCCAAGAGCTTCAATTTAGAAAATACCTTGTGGACATTTTCTTTTCAAGACAAAGATTTCTCAACAACCTCCCCACCACCACTTCCCGCAAGCAGCCGTCTGGTGGTTTGCAATGAGCTGGTCTATTACTAGAGATAATAGATAGCACTCTTGTCAGAACAACCACTGTTCAATTCACCTGAGATATTATGGTGTGTGTGTGTGTGTGTGTGTGATTTTTATAAATAACTCAAGGAAGTGAACATGCCTAAACTCCTTAATCCACTTATTTTCCTCACAACAGCAACACTATGAGGTGAGTTGGGTTGAGGGAGAATGACTGGCCCAAGGCCACCCAGCTGGCTTTCAAGCCTAAGGTGGGACTATAATTCACAGCCTCCTGGTTTCTAAGCCAGTATCTTAACCACTGGAACAAATTGGCTCTCTTAGGGCAAGGATCTGCAAAGAGTTAAAGTAATCTGGGTTAATTGGTGTTCTTACACTCATGCCACTGCAGCAGCAAATCACCATGGCTAGAGCAGTTGTGAGAAGCTCTAGTTTTGGCTTTGAAGCTTGTGGTGGCTTTGAAATAGAAACAGAAGGCACTGTAAATTTACAATCAGGTAGGTTTCGCTCAGAGAAACTTATTTTTTTTTTTTTGCAGAGCCAGGTAAAATGTACACATTTTTAAATTGTGGGTTGAAGGGGAAGTAGCAATGTTTTTTTTCAATGTTTGCAGATGGGAGCAAAAGAGTCTGTCACATGCAGTCGATCCATCTCTTTGATCCCAACCATCCATGTTATCTGTTGTTTTCCCTTTCGTCTGCATCTTCTCTCTCTCATTGACAGATTGCAACTTGTACAGCTCTACTACTCAAAGTCTTGATTTCCAAGACCAGATTTCTATTGTCACTGAGCTGTCCTTATCCTTCATGCACACTGCCTTCTTCCTTAAGTTAACCTCTTCCTTATTTCTCTAGCATAGGGGTGTCAAACTCAAGACCCGCGGGCTGGATCCAGCTCACTTTAGAGGTGGGTTAGCAATAGCAATAGCACTTAGACTTATATACCGCTTCATAGTGCTTTACAGCCCTCTCTAAGCGGTTCACAGAGTCAGCATATTGCCCCCAACAATCTGGGTCCTCATTTTACCCACCTCGGAAGGATGGAAGGCTGAGTCAACCTTGAGCCAGTGAGATTTGAACCGCCGAACTGCAGCTAGCAGTCAGCTGAAGTAGCCTGCAGTGCTGCACTCTAACCACTGCACCACCTCGGCTCAGTCCCGGTTCCTCCCGATTCGGACTGGTTCGCCCGAACTGGTAGCGACCCGCTGGTGATATCATGATGATGTCACGGATCCGGTTCGGTTGGTGCCGTTCCGTGGGCACTGCCATCTTTTTTTTTTTTGAATTTTTTTTTAATATTTTTTTTTGAATTTTTTTTTGAATTTTTTTTTGATTTTTTTTTGAATTTTTTTTGAATTTTTTTTAAAAAAATTTCTTCTGTGCATGCGCAGAAGCCAAGTTTCCAGCACTGCGCATGCATTGCCATCTTGTTTTCGGCTTTTTAAAAAAATTATATTTTTTTGCACTGCGCATGCGCGCGCGCGCAAAGCACACGCGTGCCCATGAGGCACAGCCACGCGGCGCAGGAGGAAGCGAACTGGCAGCGAGATAAGTTAGAACCCACCCCTGGCCCATGGGGTGCTTAGATCTGGCCCACGGGGCCGCCCTGGAAACGGGGAAGGACCAGCTCGCAGTGGTCCTGCGCCCCTGACATGAGTGATGTCGAGCTGGCCATGCCCACTCTGGCCATGCCCACTCCGCCCCCCCCGAGGTCAAACACAACCCTGATGCGGCCCTCAATGAAATCGCATTTGACACCCCTGCTCTAACATATGGACCATCTACTTTCTGAGCCTCAAAATCTGCTTGGAGGAGCTGAAGTGAACATTTGTCTCAAACAGGTTTTTATCAAGTAGGATTACCCCTAACCCTTGATAAAGAGCTCCCTCAAAACATTTTAGCAGTCCAATCTATGATGCAGGTGCTTTGTTGTACTCTTGGCATTTTTCCATGGCTGCTACTGATCCTTTCTATTCCTGTTGCAGCCCTAGCTGATACTGTCATTTTGACAGTAAGCTGTAAGACGGTAAATAAGAGCTGAAATTGACAAAGAAAGGATTTCAGATACACACAACTACTGTAATCATGTGCACAAAAGCTTTCCAGCTGAATGTAACAGCCGAAGTGCTTTTTTTAATGATTTGTTCCCAGATTTAACCTGGTCTTCAAAGCAGTAAATGTATATACCTTTTTTAAAAATAATAATAATAATAATAATGTCCTGTAATTGTGGATTGTTTCTCACACACACACAAAAAAGAGGAGCAGCAGGAATGTCTTGCGAGTTTGAAGAGAGGTTGTCCACTTAATCCTTTCCAAACTACTTGGTTCTACAGTGACATAAAACCAGGGCAGGTTTGTTCAAGGAACAGCCAGGGTGTTTTGGTGCCCAAGAGTACAAAATTCTCAAATCAAACACACATGGACATACACACATGGACCAGGGGTGAAATGCTCCTGGTTTGGCCCGGTCCGGGCATACCGAACCATAAGTAGTTCGGAGAACTGGTAGCGACGGCAGTGTGAGGCTCCGCCCACTCGCCCGGATGCCGCCATTTGGGTTTTTTTACCCTCTGCGCATGCGCAAAGCGTTCTATGCATGCGCAGAGGGCGAAAAAGCACGTGCGCTAGCAGAGCGCAGGCAAAAAAGCGAGCGTGAGAGCGGAGCCAGCGTGCACGCGCGGAGCCAGCATGCGCACGCAGAGCGAGCGCTTCCGAACCAGTAGGGAAGGTAAGTAGATTTCACCGCTGACATGGACACACATAATGAACATAGAACACAGAACATAGAATAACAGAATTGGAAGGGACCTTGGAGGTCATCTAGTCCAGCTCCCTGCACGGCAGGAGTCTCTATACCATTTCAGACAAGCGGCTATCCAGTCTTAAAAAATCTTTAATGCATGACTATGATTAGAAACCAAATGCATGCATTTGCCTTTAAATCAGACTGAAGAGTCTGGAAAAGCCTTAAGAGTTATGTTTTGTCTTAACTAAGACATTTTGGAAATCCCAGAGATCTCCAGGCTCTAGCATGCACCTGGGGAAGGTGAATGTTTGCATCAGGGGTGAAATCCAGCAGGTTCTGGCAGGTTCTGGAGAACCGGTAGCGAAAAATTTTGAGTAGTTCGGAGAACCAGTAGCGGAAATTTTGAGTAGTTCGGAGAACCGGCAAATGCCACCTCTGGCTGGCCCCAGAGTGGGGTGGGAATGGAGATTTTGCAATATCCTTCCCCCAGGAGTGGGGAGGGAATGGGGATTTTGCAGTATCCTTCCCCCAGGAGTGGGGAGGGAATGGGGATTTTGCAGTATCCTTCCCCTGCCACGCCCACCAAGCCACGCCCACCAAGCCATGCCCACCAAGCCACACCCACCAAGCCACACCACACCCACCAAGCCATGCCCACAGAACCGGTAGTAAAAAAAATTGGATTTCACCACTGGTTTGCATCTATTAAAAACGGATGATGTCATTCATCCTTCTAAGAGCAAAATGCAGTAGTTGAATGCTGATTAAGATTAAAACGAAGGGTATCATTATCTGAGGATATCAGCATGCTGGAATGAACCTCCAAATATAACTTGTATGACAGTTTTAATAGACTTTATTTAAAGTGGTCTTTATATTTCTCATCTTAACTTGGCTTTATCACTCTTAACCCTCTTTCTACAGGTAAATGCTGAGCTGATTCTCCTCTGAGTATTAAGATCGTAGTTATGAATCAAACCTGCAAAAAGAAGATAGGAAATCGGTTTACATTCAAGTTTGGCCCAAGTGCCCAATAGCTTCTGCCTTTTTTGCCTAGCTAATATGTGAACAATAGGAACAACATTTCAGAACACCACATTACAGGTGCCTGAAGTCCCTGTAGAATTAGAATAAGTAGGTCTAATTTGAATATGTAAATACCTGTCTCAAATGTACACCTGTCATTCATATTTTCTGTTTACTGCAGGGAACAATAGTGAAAGTAAAACAAGGAAAAAAGATTTGCTTGGCAAGTAGGTATTTATATTAATTAATTGAATGAACGAACGAACGAACGAACGAACGAACGAATGAATGAATGAATGAATGAATGAATGAATGAATGAATGAATGAATGAATGAATGGAATGGATGGATGGATGGATGGATGGATGGATGATAGCAACTTTACTATATAACTAGACTCCAAGCCATTGCATAGAAGGCCATCTCCCCTAAATGTTCCTAGATATCTGTCTCTGATAGATTTCTACCCCCCACTTTAGTCTTCTAGATCCAACTAGAGCTTTCTAGTCCAGCATTTTGTCACCTACAATGGCCAGTCAGTATCATTCACAAAACCCAGAAGCAAGGATAGATGAATGGTGGCCTTTTTCCATGGGCTTCTCAACAACTGGTATTTAAGTAAGCTGCCTGTGATTCAGGAGATTGTTAAAACAAGTAGATATTGTTATCCCTCCAATCTGTGACTGTGTCCCGAGGTGGTAAGTAGGTGACTGTTACAATCTCTAATAACAGTGAATGTCATAGCATAATTATACATGTTGCAGAAAGTTGTCCCTTGTCCAGTTTCAATGGATGATTGCAAATTCCAACTTTATAAGTAAGGGAAAAACAACTACTTTCCATATCATTCTTGATTGTATATTCCTTCTATGGTTCTCTTTCCTGTCCCTCACTCTGAACTGAAAAACCTCCAATGCTTCTTAGTCTTTCTAAAACCACATAAAGTACTGATTTTCCTGTTCTATCTTCCTAATTCTTTCCAATAACCCCTTTTTTGCCTTGGAAAAATATCTCATTAACATATCTAATATTCGTATTGGAGTTATTGTTATCTTGCAGAAAGAAGTAAATTGTCACTCCAGAGTTGCTAGATATGGGTACAGTGCAGAGTTGACAATGGAGAACATGACTGGGGAAACAGAAATTGTTCCTCAATAATGAAACTTTGTCATCAGCTTTATTGAGTTGAAGTGCTATCCACCCTGCTTGAGTTGGAAGACAGTAATGCAATCTAAACTACAGGTGTTTTATAAGGATAAAGGAGAGATCAATGTCCACCATTTTTAGGTTCTTTAGAAAACTGGATAGAAAAACCAACTATCACTATTAATAATAGGTGTTTTTCACAGCAATAGGTCCAGGGGTGGTTTTCACTTACCTTCCCTACCGGTTCGCAAATGTGAGCACACGTGCCACCTCCGCACATGCGCACAGCCTCCCGCGCATGCTCTTTACTCGCACACACGCCTTTCACACATGCGCCCAGCCACAAAAACGTAGCTAAATAGGACGGCATTACGTCCGGGTGGGCGTGGGCGGGTGGGGGTGGGCGGGCCCACCCGGGCCCACCCACAGTTGGCGCTACCAGTTCGCCTGAACCAGCAGAATACTACCTCTGAATAGGTCTAGAAAGGACAGGTTAGGCCCAGCTGGATCATCATCATGCACTCAAATGACAGCAATCAGAAAGTACAATCCATTGCAAACACCTTGATTAGGTTACTATCTGTACCTGGATGAATGGAACATATGATCTTGGATGAAATGATCTGGCCACCCAGTCTAATATCCTTTCACTTCACTCTTAAACCTACAGAATTCTTTTCAGTTATATTGTATATTTGATAAAAATTACAGTTGTGATATCAGTCTCCACTCCACGACTGAACCATGTGAATGCATCATCACAGACCAACAGCACATGTTTCTGTTGGTTGCTCATTCAAAAGTATTTTCAACGGATCTGTTTGGCGAGCAGCTGTATCCAAATGCAATCAACTAGTGCACATACCTGTGTGAACCGGTCCCCAGAAATTATCATGCACAGTCATGGGAATACAAGCTTCTTGAGGCACACCCAGTGCAATCTTTTTTCATTACTGGGAAGAAGAGGGGGGGAAACTCTTTCTTCATCAAATTCCTAACTGCATTTTTCAACATCAAAGGAATACTGTACACCTTGAATTGTGCTTTGCCTAGGAAAAGGGGATCAGTGACTTTCCAAGGTTGCTGACCAACAACTCTGCAGTCTGTCTGATGTCCACATTTTGTTTGTTTTTCTATGAAAAGCTTTGTCACACTATTCTATCCGACAGCCATTCCTCCCTACTTGTAGTGAAGCTGTTGAGGGGTGGAGTATGATGGCTGCATTTGGCAGGAATCTGTTATAATAACCAAGAAGCTCCAAACAGGAATATTGAAGGATTCGTGACTGCTTGAATTTTCTCTGTACACCTATGTGCCGGTAGTACTAGGATTTTTTTAAAAATCCCATTAGTTGCTTTGTGCTCAAAGATCAAAGTCTGCCAAACTCTGTAATGTCACCTTGAGATTTTACAGATGAACCTCATTGTTTCTTTGGTGACAACAATAAGGCAAAGCTTGAATGCATTTTAAAAAAACAAACAAACAATTCCACTTCATCTCTACAGCTGGATCTTTTCAACTGACCGACAAAAGACACTAAACTCCAAGCTACCTGAAGAACCATATCACCCCAATGGAATTTTCCCACCCAACTCATTCCAGCAGAAAGGGCATGTTGCAAACCCCATTGGTCAAGGAATTTCTGCTGGCAGGTCCAGGAGAACCATGGTTCCCACCCTCTGGAAAATCATATCCCTTGAGGTGAGATCTAGCCCCATCCTTCTGGTCTTCTCTAAGAGCCTCAACAATTGGCTCTGACTATTGGCCTGGGGCCCCAATGGGGGCAATCCGTGTTGCAGGTAATTAATGGACTAGGAAGTAGATCTGAGTAGCATAGAAGTGAAAGAGAAGGGGAGGGGAGGGGAGGGAAAGGGGGAGGAAGGAAGGAAGGAAGGAAGGAAGGAAGGAAGGAAGGAAGGAAGGAAGGAAGGAAGGAAGGAAGGAGGGAAGGAAAAAGCCCTTTTAGAGGAAAGAGGGTGGGTGGGTGGAGGGATGGATGGATGGACGATGGAAAAGGAAAGGAAAGGAAAGGAAAGGAAAGGAAAGGAAAGGAAAGGACAGGAAAGGAAAGGAAAGGAAGAACTATTCATATGATAATATTATGACATATTGTTGAAGTCATTGAAGTTGGCTGCAGATGCTGCTGTTATCTTCCAGCCAATATGCCACAATGACCTGATTCATAAAACTCAGAAAGACAGAAATGCTAAATCACAAGCTATCCAAACTCATGTTATCATACATTATTCAACTCCCAGAATTCCCCAGTCAGCATACTATAATAGCAATGTATGTGAATCCAGTGAGTAATGTACCGAATAGCAGACTTTTTACTAAAAACTAGGAAGCTCACTGAAGCAATTATTACCTATTACCATTTAAACAACCACATATCCTGGTAGCTGGTTGATCTTTTGGGGGCTCAAACTAAGCAGGGCTCAGTTTGGTTAGTACTTGGATGGGAGAACACCAGCTAATTTGAGAGTCCCATTCTAGGCTTCAATGGCAAAACAATTCTATATTGCTGGCAAGAATGATGTGACAATAAAATTACTGGGATTCAGTTTCAACTTGAAAGAAACATTATCTTTAACTGACCTTCATCAAGACAATTCAGTAAGGCAAGGAGAACACAAGGCTGCCATTTCCTGCTTTCCTGAGAAAATCCAAGTAATGAGAGTGACCAATTAGTGAATCATTTTCAATTCAGAAAGCATGGGATTTGAATTTAGGACACTTGGCCTTGGAATCGTAACATCTGTCATATACTGCAAAGAGGCAGTAATTGCTGACGGGGCTACCCAGAAAATGAAGGCCAGATATTCCATGTGCAAGATGCTTATGACAACAGACAGTGACATTCCCACGGAATGACTCAGATGCCATCAACTGACCAAGACACGTTCTTCCTATGCTTTATTATTTGAGCTGGGAATTACCACCACCACCCCTTTTTTCCCCAGAAGAGGCATTGGTTGGTTCATCTGGATTACTCAATCAATATTGTCCTCCTTGTGGAACCTGACTTGTCTTCAAAACATAGGCCAAAATTAAATCTCTTTCTCCAGATGATTAGATTCTGAATCTGGTCTTTTGACCTCTTTGTGACCTGTTTATATGCCACCTCTTCTTTAGTAACCTAAGGTGGCTTATACAGTGCTCTCTTGTGAGTTTCGTTGGGCTAAGAGAAAGTGATGGGTCCGAAGTCATTAAGTAGATTTCTGTGGCAGAAGGTAGATTAGAATCTGAAACTCCTCACTGCCAGCCCATTTTCTTAACTGCTATACAGGTAGTCCTCGACTTACGACCATAATTGAGCCCAAAATTTATGTTGGTGAGACATTTTTTCCGTGAGTTTTGCCCCATTTTACGACTTTTCTTGCCACAGTTATTAAGCCAATCACTGCAGTTGTTAAGTTAGTAACATAGTTGTTAAGTGAATCTGGCTTCCCCATTGACTTTGCTTGTCAGAAGGTCGCAAAAGAGGATCACATGACTCTAGGACGTTACCAGTGTCATAACTATGAATCAGTTGCCAAGCATCCAAATTTTGATCACATGACTATGGGGAGGCTGCAATGGTCATAAGTGTGAAAAACGGTCATAAGTTATTTTTTTCAATGCCGTTGTAACTTTGAACCATCGCTAAATGAACTGTTGTAAGTCGAGGACTATCTGTACTTGCAATGATTCCTTCTTAAACAATTAGGATCTGATAGAGAATTATTTTTTGTTATTTTTTCCTCTTTCTTTCTTTCTTTCTTTCTTTCTTTCTTTCTTTCTTTCTTTCTTTCTTTCTTTCTTTTTCTTTTTCTTTTTGCTGTAGATCAGGGGTGTCAAACTCGATTTCATTGAGGGCTGCATCAGGGTTGTGTTTGACCTTGGGGGGCTGGGTGGGTGTGGCCAAGGTCACTGTGGCCAGCTTGACATAACTCGTGTTGGGAGCACCTGTGGTGGCCCTGGTGAGGCTGGGGGGATCCTCCTGCAGCCCTCTGCCAGCGAAAATGGAGCTCCATTTTCACTGGCAGAGGCACCACGGGCCGGTCTTTCACTATTTCCAGGGCGGCCCCACGGGCCAGATCTAAGCATCCCACGGGCCGAATCCAGCCCACAGGCCTTGAGTTTAACATCCCTGCTGTAGATGATCCTGGCACCCTGGAATGATCTTCCTTTCAATAGCTGTTATATGAAAATATCTCAAGTCTAACTTCCACAAAAGACTGGATAAACTTCTGGCTGAGACTCTGGAGATCTCCTGCTGGACAGCATTGAAAATACCGAACTAAAAGTATATATGTATGCATATATTTACGTTTAAAGACTGCTTGACACCATAGCAGCTCTGGGTAGCTACAGTAACAGAGAGAGAAAAATTTAAAAACACCAATTATATGTACTGATAGACTCAGCTTTGGAGTTTATACAACACACTTAACAAATTACCTAGTTGACTTAGTTTGCACAAAACATTTGCATTTTAAACAAAGACAGCAGATTGGGTCTATATAATATATTAAGTTCTCTCCCCCCACACACAGCCCACCAAAATTAACCCAGGTGAAAAGTAACCAGGTATTTCCACTTATGCAAATCCATTCATTCTATGTTTAACTGGCCTGATTCAATAAGTTGCTTGATCATAGCCTGTCGATTTCCACTTCTGGCTTTTGCTAAACAGCAGAGAGATTAGACACAGAAACAAATAGCATATGTACAACCCGATGTTCCCACACATTATCAGCCAGGCCAGAAAGCATGGCATATGTCCGTCTCTCAGCTGCTACTCGTCAAGGCAATTGTGAGAACCAAATCTTGTGAAAAAGACAACTGTAGAATGCAAACAAGCAAACAAGAAAATTATTTGTAACTTGCCCCCCACTGGTGTGCAAATCAATTATGATTAAAATGAGCATTGAAGCTAAAACAAAAGTGAAAAATTACACCAGCTTATAAAATCAATACCCATCATGATATTAAATCATTTTGTTAATTAGAGATCAGTAACCCAGACTAAATAAAAAAATACAAAATAAAACTCATAAACATACTAAATAAAATATATAGAGTCCAGTTACAAAATAGAACATATACGACAAAAATATGAAAACGTGCTTGCACTATTTTGCTATCAGAAACATACAAGTTTTACAAGCTGAGTATTAAGCACTATTCTCAACAATGGCACAAGTTACTTCAAGTCTTTATTAGGTAATAAGAATAATTATCTGCTAGTAAGAATGGTACATAAAACTTTTCAATCCATCTTGGAAACAAAGTTAGAAGGAGAATTAAGAGCTCTTTGTATATATCTCAGTAGAAATCACAGTATAACAGAATATGACTTCATGTTTGGATATTATCATCTTTACAAGGGCAGAGCCTTTCCACATATGGAATTTTATGAAATTTTCACCTTAAAAATAGTACCCATAAAATAGAATGTCCATTATCTATAAACTGATGCTCTGCAATTTGACATTATTAGTAAGATTTACAACAGAATAGTCCTACCATCTAATTGTATTAAGCACTATTCCCAACACCTACTCAGATTTCCACTGCAATTCCATCTGGATTATTAAAGAGATACAATTTCACATCTCTCTTAAAACCCTCCAAAAATGTATGAGCCTGGAATAGAAAGGAAGAGAATTTAATAACTGGGAATCCTAGTTCAGAAACACATGCAAATAGAGTGGAGCAGCATATGAAGAAGGAATGGCAATGGCCCCCCTGTACTGTTGACCGGGTTGTATAAATAGGGTTGGGACAGGTAACAGAGAATGGCTAATTGCAGCACCTTAAACACTACCACTAAAAGCAAAACATTGAGCTCTAATCCTTATAGGAAGCTAATATATGGCCCAAGAAAGAAGAAAACATGAGAGAAATGAACAATGGTCCAGAACAATGCATATTACAATGTTCTGGATCAGGGTCAATGAACAATGAAGGACAATGGAAGATTTGCCTGTAGCTTCTGCAATTGTTCAGATGAGGAACTACCAAGACCTACAGTAATAAATTTGCAGTGGACAGGTAGTGCTGGATCTTAAGATGGTTCTCTCTTGCATTTATTGTTATAAATAGCCCAAGGGAAAGGACATCACCTTACCAGACCCTGATAGCAGAACTGGTTCAGGGCCATGAAAAAAATGGAGGAAAAGAGATGGGAAGGGCAATCTAGTTAAAATCACAAAATCTCCATATTCAAATTTAATACATACAATGTCATCCATGATAAGATGACTAAAAGGATTGTGATAAGGAGTATCACATGTCCTTAGTTATCTCAGGAAAAAAGGTATAAAACTGGGAATCATCAGAGTAAATATGACATTTAAAGCACTGATAATGTTCTCTGAGGAAAACATTTTCCTTGCATGATAATGTTACCAAGTAAGGTAAAGAAATGTCTGCAAGGAAAATGCCAAACTCAGAGAAAACCAAGAACCCTAGTCCTGAGCAAGATATATTCTCCTTTATTGCAGCATTGATCTTAAAATAACTGACAGGAATGATTAGAAAAGTAGACAAAACCAAGATAAACATTGCCAGCAATGCTCAGGGATTCTAACCTTAAAACTAGGATCAAATGCTAACATGAATTAGCACAATGAGGCAAGGAATGTTGTGGGTCCCGTCCCCTAGGGAGATACACCTGGTGGGTCCCAGAAGAAGGGCCTTCTCCGTGGTGGCTCCCTCTCTCTGGAACATCATTCCCCCAGAGATTAGAATGGCCCCCACTCTTAATACTCTTCCGGAAGGCGCTGAAGACCTGGTTCTGCCAGCGGGCCTGGGGAGTGGGATGGAGCTCATTAAATGGCTCGTGTGATGTGTTGTAACCAGGGTGGGGAGTGGGGAGGCTATTATATTATTTGATTATTTGATTATTTTCTTCTATTAGTTTTATTTTTTATATGTGCTGTTTTTATTCTCTTGAAAGCCGCCTTGTGTGAATAGGTGGCAATATAATTTTTTTAAAAAAATTATCTTTAGAAGCCATTTTACATCTTTAGAAAACAGGAACTACCATTTTCAAACGCCTACTAGGAAAATACAGAATTAGAACAAGCTATCGTAATTCCATATTTCCTTCTGTTTTTTTAAATTTCAAAATGCTTAGCCAAAGAACTCAGAGACATAGAGATTCTGGCTTTGTTCATGATACATTTTTGTTTAGAGTGATTTTAGGTGACTGATAGTCTAAATTTGTATGCAACATTCTTCTTAATATGCTGGAGCACAGTTAAAATCCTTTATAGAAAAGCATACAAGAAAATTCTCCTTTCAGATCAAAACATGTGTAATTGTGACGCTTTTAAAAGTATCATATCCTTATTGTTAATGAAGTTATATGTTTGTTAATCAGCTTGTAGTATACTTTTATTATGCAGCATGTTGCTAAATCAGCTCTGCCCAATACTTCCCAACAGCTTACAGGTAGTCCTTACTTAGCAATTGCCTTTTTTAGTGACCGTTCAAAGTTACAATGATGCTAAAAAAAAAATTTAGTGACCAGTTCTTGCATTTATGGCCTTTGTAGCATCACTTTGTAGCATCACATATTTTCAGTTGCTCATTTATCCTATACCAAAATGTCTTCCAAGAGAGAAAGAGAACCCCAGTTCGGACGAAAGGAAGTAGCAAGAAGCAAAGGAAAACTGAGGTAAAATTGTAAAGCATAGACATGGTCACAGGATTTTCACTTTGCTTAATGAACAAATTTCCGTCCCAATTGTGGTTGCTAATTGAGGACTGCCAGTATTCATCAACCATCCCTCCTAACCAGTATGGTCTTTGGAAGGTAAAGGAGTTAGCATCCAACAGATTTGATAAGAGCCGAGGTGGCGCAGTGGTTAGAGTGCAGCACTGCAGGCTACTTCAGCTGACTGCTAGCTGCAGTTCAGCGGTTCAAATCTCACCGGCTCAAGGTTGACTCAGCCTTCCATCCTTCTGAGGTGGGTAAAATGAGGACCCAGATTGTTGGGGGCAATATGCTAACTCTGTAAACCGCTTAGAGAGGGCTGTAAAGCACTATGAAGCGGTATATAAGTCTAACTGCTATTGCTATTGCTATCAGCTTGGGAAAGACTCTGTTGAACATTAGAATAGAATAGAATAGAATAGAATAGAATAGAATAGAATAGAATAGAATAGAATAGAATAGAATAGAATAGAATAGAATAGAATAGAATAGAATAGAATAGAATAGAATAGAATAGAATTCTTTACTGGCCAAGTGTGATTGGACACACAAGGAATTTGTCTTTGGTGTATATGCTCTCAGTGTACATAAGGAGAATAAAATACATTCATCAAGAATAAAAAGATACAACACTTAGTGATAGTCAAGGTTACTAATAAGCTATCAAATCGTACTAGGAAACAAAAACAATACTATAAATTAAAAGATACAAGCAACATGGTTATAGAAATAAGTGGGAAGAGATAGATACTAGTAAGGAAGAGAAGAATAATAGTAATACAGTCTTAGTAAATTATTTGACAGTGTTGTGAGAATTAGTTGTTAAGCAGAGTGATGGCATTCGGGGAAAAAACTGTCCTTGTGTCACATTAACTTTGTCCTCTGTGAATGCAACAGATTTTGAGTACAGGTAAATATCTTGTCAAAGTTTTCAATAAGTACTGTAATATAGTAGCAGAATTCTTTGTTGTGCTTTTTTGATGATGTTTTTGATGTTAGGTGTCCATTTTAAGTCTTGAGTTTGCTCAGAACCTAGAAACTTGAAGGACTCTACTGTTGATACTGTGTTGTCTAGTATTGTAAGAGGTGGTAGTATAGGAGGTTTTCTTCTAAAATCCACCACCATTTCTACGGTTTTGAGTGTATTTAGTTCAAGATTGTTCTGGTTGCACCACAAGGCTAGTTGTTCAACCTCCCATCTGTATGCAGATTCATCGTTGTCTTGAATGAGACCAATCACTGTTGTATCATCTGCAAACTTCAGTATTTTAACAGATGGATCTTTTGAGATGCAGTCATTTAAAGATTTCAAAACATTAAAGGGAGTAAAAACGCCATTTGCCATCCAACAATGCAAACTGAGGTGTAGCACAAAATGAAGAGATTTTACTCACAATTTTCAGTAGAAAACTAAGTCATACTACAACTTAATTATCAATGATAAAAGATCCCTTGCATTGGGGGGGCATTTTTTTCTCCTCAGCATTTTGAACTGTGTGGTTTATTGTATTTAATTATGACTAATTGCTGAATGTGATTTGAAAACCCTTTTCCTGTATTTTAATTTTTGTTCCATTTTCACTAATTTCATCAGAAATGAGCCATTAAAAAGTTTAGATAGGTAAAATCAAGTAAAATAAATATTTGCCATGTTATCCCTCTGAGATATGGAAGACATGAGAAGTAGCAATTTTCCCACATAGGAAAGAATTGAATTTGGGCATAAATAAACATTCAAATTAACAGGAATCATAGTTTCTCCTACAGATTTTTCAAGTTTTAGGAACAAGAAAAGGCACAAAAACCATAAAGCTTTGAATTAGTTCACTTTGCTAGCTCATTTTACAGTCTTGCAAAGTATAAGGCCTTAAGAACAAGAATTAATTTGTGTTCACTAGTTATTTGAAATCAACCAAGTTTATAATCATATTGCAAAGAAGCAATGCATGAAAATATCTTAAGAGGAGAACGATAGAGGATATTACTTCCTCAGTAATCAGAGATTCCTTATGCTAAGAAAACCTGTGTAAATTTGCTGTAGCCCTTGAGATAGTTTCTTAGGGATCATAGAATTTTTTTTTTTATTTGTCCTTCAAAAATTGGAGATAAAGCTCAGATTTTGGAAGAGAAATGACAGGCTAAGATTTATCTTCTATTACTCACCAACCCCCAAGACAAGACTAGCTTTCTTGTCTTCAGTAATCCTCAGAAGACAGGATGGTGAGGTTTTGGCAATTGGTAGATTAGGAAAAGCTTTAGATCTGAAATGCTTCCCAAACAAAAGAAGCCAATGTAAACAAGTTTAGAGCCAATTTAAATATATTATCTCCCATTGCCTATAATCAAATACTACTACTACTCCTGTAAGGGGATAGCAGATACAATTCTCTCTTTTGTTTCCTGTGTCTTTACTTTCCAACCTTCCAATTTGCAATCAGTAGGAATTCAGATTTTCAGAAGGTCCATCAAGAAACAACACTCAAAATCTTATACACATCTGAGATGAACTTCTTTTGAACTCAGTGATTGGGTTTGTATAACATGGTAAACCTAGTTGCAGATTTTCAAAACACAGTTGCTGTATTTATATAAATATCTTGCCTAAAGAAATCAACCTTATTAGAATTACCTTCTTACAACATGTGTTAAAACAGTAACCAGGTTCCCATAAAACAGAATACAGAATAACAGGGTTGGAAGGAACATTGGAGGTCTGGTCCAACCCCCTACTCAAGCAGGAGACCCTATACCAATTCCGGCTGTCCAATCTCTTCTTAAAAATTCCAGTGATGGAGTACCAGCTTTTGGAGGGAAGCCATTCCACTGATTAATTAACCTTTGTGTAATCTTAATACTTTTATTGATGCAGCCCAGGCCTGCATTGGCTTTTTGGGCAGCTACAACATACCCTAGGATTCCTAGATCCATCTCATAGTTACTGCTGTTGAGCCAGGTACCACCTATTCTATACTTACGCATTTGGTTTTTCTTGCCTAAGTGTAAAACTTTACTTTTCTCGCCCCTGAATTATATTTTGTTGGATAGGGCCCAGTGTTCAAGTCTATTAGGATCCTATCTCTCTTGAGAAGTCTATAATGCTGGAAAAGGTGGAAAGAAAGAGGAAAAGAGAAGTAAGGTGGATGGACGATTACAGCACTGATGGGTACACTATTGGAAAACCTGAAGGACAAGGCTGGGGATAGATGATCATGGAGAAGATCTATCTAAATGGTTGCCAAGAGTTGATTGAGGCTTGATGGCACATATGAATTGTTCAGGGTCTTTATTATTTTTGGCTTTGGTGAAAACTATCTTACCAACAACTGGCTTCAAACAATGGCTTCTTCATACTTTTTCAATATGTATTTAAAAATGTGAACAGTTTTTAAAATATGAAATTGTTTTATTTTCATTTTCAACTAAGCTGAAATTATTGCAATAGAATGTGTGGATGATCTTGAGCAGGGGTGTCAAACTCAAGGCCCGCGGGCCAGATCTGGCCTACAGGATGCTTAGATCTGGTCCGCAGGGCCGCCCTGAAAACAGTGAAGGACCAGCCCGTGGTGCCTCTGCCAGTGAAAATGGAGCTCAGGGTGGGCCGGGCATGGCCCTCCATAGCTCCGTTTTCATTGCAGAGGGTTTCAGGAGGCCGTCATAGTCAGAAACGGAGCTCGGGAGCCCATTTTCACTGGCAGAGCACTCGGGCCACTACAGGCTCCTATGACACGAGTGACGTTGAGCTGGCCACGCCCACACTGGCCACACCCACACTGGCCCGCCAAGGTCAAACAGAACCTCAATGAAATCGAGTTTGACACCCCTGATCTTGAGGAAGGAGGGGAAGAGAAACTGACAAAAGAAGAGGGAACTCCCAGTGGCTTAACGGTCAGAGGAAGAAACTTAGAAGTTAAAAGTCTATGGAGATTCTCGGTCATCCAAGTCATGGTTGTCCCAAAGGTCCTTTTTTTCTAGAGGCAACTGGACTTTCTGGTTTTTCTTTGAAGACGTTTCTCTTCTCATCCAAGAAGCTTCTTCATAAGAAGTGAAACATTTTCAAAGAAAAACCAGAAAGTCGCCTCTTGAAAAAAAGCACCTTTGGGTTAGAAGTTAAAAGTGGTGACAGGAAGTTTGTATCTGCAACATTTCTTTTAATGTAGTCTTAAAATAAGGAAGAATTGGTTCATCTTGTCATGTTTCCTCTCTAGTTTACCTGAGAGGGCTGCTATCAAGTCTGAAGGTACAAATTTCCCACCGCCATTTTTAACCCTTCCTAAGGTTCTTTCTCTGTTAAGCCACTAGGGGCTCCTGCCTCTCTTATTTTCCAGGCAACATCTCTTCCCCTCCTTCCTCAAAGTCACCCTCACATTCCATTACACTTATTCACCCTTTCTCAGAACAACTATCATGAGAGTCTGCTGCAACAAAACCAACTAAGATATTTGTGGTAAAGTCTTAACATGTTTATTGACACATGAATGTTCATGGCATATTCTCTTGTTAACTGTAAGCACAATTATGACAGTGGTGGGATTCAGCCGGTTCGGACCGGTTCAGGTGAACCGGTAGTTGTGACCCACCCACCTGCCCGGGCTCAAACCCATCCTATATCGCTGTGTTTTTGATGCCGCACGCATGTGTGGATGACACGAGCGAGCGAATTGCCATGTTGTTTGATGTTGCATGCATGTGTGGACGGCACGCGTGAGCGAATTGCCGTGTTTTGTGACACCGCATGCATGCGCGGATGAAGTGCACTCACATTTCCGGTGCTGGGAGAACCGGTTGTTACGGTATGTGAAGCCCACCTCTGAATGTTACACACCTTCATGCTTTAGTATTTATTTGATCTTAATGTTACACAGAAAAGAAATTGGAAAAGGAGAAGAAGTAGAGGGAAGAGAGTGGCGTTTTTTTCTTGAATAAATGCATCACATGTACCCAAAATATTTCAGGGAAGTCTTAGTACAAAAAACATGAACATTCCCATAATCTACATCTTATGAGAAGCAACTTTCCACCCACCTAAAAATCTCTTCACATGAGAGATTTGTGAGAGGACACTTCAAATTACCTTAAAAGAAAAACACTGTTCTTTCACCCTGGAATTGTCAATTTAAAAAAAAAGAAAAAGCCTTCCTGTCCTTAGTCACACCTGTTTGTGTGTAATCAATTAAGAGACAGTAATCATCACAAACAGTTTCCACCATTTAGTTTCACAGGTTTAGGCCTGTTTGTTGTATTGCAAAAGATTGTCTCCTTCTCTTTCTTCTTCCTTCTCCTCTTTCCCACAAAACTAAAAAAAAAAAAAAGTGCTGCAATTATAAATTGCTAAAGTCTCGCACATTCTGTGTTGCATTCTGGGATGAGTACAAATTAAAGCAATTCCCATGATTTTTAATTAGTTCGTTCCTGCTTTAATTGCCACCTTTAGAATCTTCACACTATCGAATTTTGAGCCATCTTGCTTGAGTGATGGCTTTTTTTGTTGTTGTTGTTGTACTGAATTTGTGTCCCACCTTACCTTCAAGCAACCAGGGGTGACATTTTAGCTTCACAGCAACCCTCAGATACAAGAGAAAGGAGTCTAAAGGCAACCAAATAAGTGTAGCATCTCCTATGATCTCTGCTTATCATTAGATAAAATCTGGGGTTTTTTTCAGATTTCCCAGGTCTATCACTGTACAAATTCTTTGATGAGAGACATGTCAGGGAACACTGATATTTTGTCCTTAGAGTGTGATGGTTAACTGGTAAACCTTGAGACCAGTTGGGTCTTCCACCTAATCCTGACTACGTGGCTCAGTGGCTAAGACACTGAGCTTGTTGATCAGAAAGATCGGCAGTTTGGTGGTTCGAATCCCTAGTATAGGTCTCCTGCGCGAGCAGGGGGTTAGACTAGATGACCGCCAAGGTCCCTTCCAACTCTGTTACTGTTACTAATTTCAAATGTCAATTGCATGCCTCTATAAGAAGGATCTCTTCTCTTCCACATCCACTGGAAATCCAGTTGGAAAAGAGAAAATCTCAGAAAGGAGTAAAAGATGTTACAAAGAAAGGAGATATTTAGGAGACAGAATGAACATCCCACCTCTTTTTTTTCTTTCTTTCTTTCTTATTTTTTTGCTCTCGTAACACCCACTTTTGGCTTTTGTTCACTCACTATTTTGCACACAACAGATTAATATATCTTTCAATAGAAAGATTTACACATCCCTGATTTATAGCCTTCGCAATCTAGCCTGGAGTAATATTTTAAAAGATCCACAAAGCTTTAAATAAATACCTACTTCACAGCAAATCTGGTTTTGCTATCAGGTAGGAAAGACAGCCATTAGTCTTTAGAAGTCTGCCTGTTTGGGTGGAATGAGGATTTTTTTTTTTTTTTTTTTTTTTTTTTTTTTTTTTTTTTTTCCATAATTATCAACAGAAAAAGTCTCTGGAACTCATTCTATGAGATGTCTTCTTTCCCCAATTCAGGAGCACAGTCAAGTTCAGCCTCGTGCCCTACAGTTATAGATCTCGGTGGTTGGCTATATAACTCCCCGAATTCTCAACTGTTTTGCATCCATAATGAAGAAAACCAGACTGGGAAAGCATACAATAACTGTTATTTGTGAGAACAAAAAAATGTATGGTATGCTAATATCTTGTCCTTGGGTAAGTAAACCCAAGCATAATCAAAGGAAAGGTAAGAGGGGAGGCATTAGTCATTTGTTGTTCAATATATATGATCCAGGTATTAGCAACATCCAGGTCACATTCACATATTCCACTGATAGATGTGCAAATGACCTTACCCATGCACATAAAATACATCTATCTATAGCAAGGCTGTCAAACTCGTGACCCGCGGGCCGGATGCGTCACGTGCTGGCCACGCCCACGCCCGGTTTAGCGAAGGGGGAAAAAGTCCTGATACATCACGAGACGCTGCCATTATGATGCAAGTTTGACACCCCTGATCTATAGTATGAAACCTATGGTGGTGCAGTGGTTAGAATGCAGTACTGCAGGCCACTTCTGCTGACTGCTGGCTGCCTGCAATTTGGCAGATCGAATCTCACCAGGCTGAAGGTTGACTCAGCCTTCCATCCTTCTGAGGTGGGTAAAATGGGGACCCAGATTGTTGGGGGCAACATGCTGACTTTGTAAACCGCTTAGAGAGGTCTGTAAAAAGCACTGTGAAAGTGGTATATAAGTCTAAGCGCTATTGCTATTGCTATGGTTGGTTATATTTCTCTTGCATCGAGTCAGTCATATTTAGGGCATGTCTTCTGTTACATCTAAGCATAGCATAAAGTTAACTTCATCCTGACTTAAATCTATGGGTGAAACAGGATTAAGTTATCCTTAATTCTAATATTAAGTACAGGTAGTCCTTGACTTACAACAGTTCATTTAGTGACCATTTGAAGTTACAACGGCACTGAAAAAAGTGACTTATGACCATTTTTCACACTTATGACCATTGCAGCATCCCCATGGTGACATGTTTGATGTTGAGATGTTTGACAGCTGACTCACATTTAATGATGGTTGTAATGTCATGGGGTCATGTGATGAGCTTTTGTGACCTTCTGACAAACAAAGTCAATGGGGAAACCAGATTCACTTAACTACCATGTTACTAATTTAACAACTGCAGTGATTCAGGTAACAAATGTGACAAGAAAGGTCATAAAACGGGGCAAAACTCATGTAACAAATTTCTCACTTAGCAACACTTGTGGTCAGAGACTCAATTGTGGTCGTAAGTCGAGGACTACCTGTAGTATTAAGGCAGTAATTCTCCATTTATTCCAACACCATCAATTGGGAAGCCTCATGGCAATTGGAGTAAAGTTAGGTTGACTGCAATGACTGAAAAAGGGAGGCAATAGGAGCAGGAGAGAGGTTGGCAATGGAACAACAAATTTTATGCCGGTATGGTTTTTGTCAATTCAGAAATGAATGGAGGTACACTTCAACTCAACAGTGGGGAAAAGGACTTCATAGGAAGTTCATTTTCTGGTTAGAAATGTTTGAACGAGACAGTGAAGAAGTGATTACTTAAAATGCCCTTTTCCAGGACCAAAAAATATGGAATGTTTTTTCCTTTGTTGGGGATGTAGCAGAGAAAAAAACCAATTATTTCATTCTCATCTGGAGAGCTGCAAAAACAGGAGATCAGAGTTCTTCTCAACCTGGTATTCAATGACTACATCTGTTTCCTGATCCCTAATCTTCCAGCCAGGGGTGGGTTCTCACTTACCTCACTGCCGGTTCGCTTCCTCCCGTGCCATGTGGGCGCGCCTTGTGGGTGCGCATGCGTTTCATGCGCACGCGCATGCGCAGTGCCGAAAAATCAGAAAAAATTCCAAAAAAAATAAAAAGCCAAAAACAAGATGGCGATGCATGCGCAGTGCCAGAAACTCGGCTTCTGCGCATGCACAGAAGAAAAAAAACCTGAAAAAAATTCCCCCCAAAAAATAATTTAAAAAAATCAAAAAAATTCAAAAAAAAGATGGTGGTGCCCACGGACCAGCACCGACCGAACTGGATACGTGACGTCACTGTGACATCACCAGCGGGTCGCTACCGGTTCGGGCGATCCGGTCCGAACCGGGAGGAACCCACCTCTGCTTCCACCCAATGTGGGGTCACACATACTGTACTAGAAAAGAGAGAGATTGAAGGACAGAAATCATTAGATTAAGTACCGTACATCTGGTATTGGGCAAGAAATTATTAAATTTAAATCTTTGGCTAATCTATACATTTTCAGGGTTTGTCCCAACAATTAGGTAATGCTACATTCTTTGGTCTTAATTGACTCTTACCTGGACTGCCAACCAATATTGCTTTTTGATCTTGTGGATCTGAGAAAGGTCATCTATATGTACCTGTCCATACTGCCTGTGACAAGAGAAAGAGTGGGGATGTATATTTCTTTCTATTTTCAGAGTTAAAGAAGAATCTTTTCCTTATCCCTTCAAGAGGGATTATCATCAGATAGCAAAACTCCTCAACGTTCACTTCATAAAATCCTTCTTGGGATTGTTTTGGAACCATAGATCTCATGACTTAAACATCTTCCTTGCTTCTTTTCCATCCTTTACCCCTGAGGTTTGAGTGATTTTTGGCGGAGGGGGGCTAACACCTGACAAAAATTTCTGGAGAACCTCCCTTTTATGTGATTTCCGTTGGTCTCTTAATAAAGAAAGACACCACCGAGATATGGGGTCTAGAGTTCTATGTGCTCCTCATCATTTTGGGGAATGATGGTTATTACCTGCATGGGCAGGGGAGTTGTAATTTTCAATCTGAACAGTCAGCCGCTCTGATATTTCATGAAGTGGCTGGGAGTAGAACTTTATGATTAATTTATTAATCATGCTTTGTAGGAGTTGAATTTACTGCTCCTTTGAAAGATAGATGGAAGCATAGAGGTGTGGTTGCACGGTGCATGAATGTTTCACTGCCCTGATAGACAATTCTTTGCCTCAAAGATGCTGGTAGACTGCAGTCTCTTCCTGTTCCTTCTGTGTTATAGGTAAGAGTTTCATCACCTGTGTAAAGTTACATGAGTTCTCGGTTCTTTTTTAAGGCTGCTTTCTTTTTTAGAGACATGCACCTTTCTTTCACACATTCTAGAGATCTTAATCTCTTCACCAGGCCATTCCTCCCTTTTTTTTCCTCTTCTCCTTATTGCATAGTCATACAAGAAAAGTTAGGGAGCAGTGGTGGATCAGAGCCAGCCAACTAGTTCCACCTATTGCTGTTTTTTCTCTCCTTACCTCTTACTAATGCTTGAGCAACCAAGTTGTAACCTGCAAAAGTTGGACAGGTTCATCCCATGCTAAGTCTATCCCTTTGGCCCACTTTTAAGTGGCAAAAACAACATGATAGAATATTTCCCCCGTAACTGCAAAAGAATAACATGCCTGGAGAGCGTCTGCTCTAGGCATCATGGTTATCTTTGCACAACACAGCTTGACTACAGTTTGCTCACTTAACCCAATTTTCCTGGTTTGCACAATACACTGAACCACAAAATAACCACCTAAGCTAAATACACATCAAGTCATAGGAAGCTGAAATGTACTTTGGCTCATTTGTAGCTTGTTGAGTTCGGTATAGGTAATCTCTGCTTACAGTAGGAGGAGGGTCCCATAGAGCTAAACTGAATGACCTTTGTAAATATATGAATTGCAAATCTCTTTCAGTTAGGACAATAGAGACATCCATAAGGGGTTGGTCAAATGATGAAATCCTGTGTCAATATGATATCAACTCTTTGTCCATAGATTGGGGTGTCACGTGTACACAAGCAGAAGTCATTGTTAAACTTTCTGGAGAAATAGGAACTTGAAATGAGGGTAGCATGGAAGCATCTATGTTTATATGTGGTCTAACGTAACCCAAAGAATGCAAAGTAAATTTTCATTTTCCAAGAAGAAGCTGAAGATCTTGCTTCAACATTATTGTCAATCAGACCAAATGTTTTTCTGGTTCCTCAAGATGCAGACAACTCTGTTCCAGGTTAGAGACCTGCAACTGACTAATGTAATAATTCCCCAAGCCCAACTCCTTACAATACAGCCATACACATCTATATGTTCTTTTATTCAAGAGCTGACAAATACAGGTTAGTCCTTGACTCATGACCACAATTGGGATTTGAATTTCTGTGACCAAGCCAGGCATTAAGTGAATCATGCCCAATTTTAGGACCTTTTATGTCATGGCTATTAAATGAATCACGTGGTTGTTAAGTGAATCCAGCTTCCCTCCATTTACTTTGCTTGTTGGAAGGTAACTGGAAAAGTCACAAACGGTGATCACATGATCCCAGAATACTGCAACCATCATAAATACACAACAGGAGTCAAGCACCTGAATTTTGATCATGTAACTGTGGAGATGTTACAACAGTTGTAAGCCTGAGGACCAGTTGTAAGTCACTTCTTTAAAAACTGTTGTAAGTTTGAATAGTCACTAAAGCAATGGTTGTAAGTCGAGGACTTCCTGTACAACAGATGTCTGGGCATACCAGCAAAAATACATATATATATTTTTTAATTAAACACAATATTTAAAAGGGGCGGAGAATGAGAAAGAAGGAGGAGAAGAGGAGGAGAAGGAGAAGGAGAAGGAGAAGGAGAAGGAGAAGGTGAAGTGAAGAGGGAGGAGAAGAAGAAGAGAAAGAGAAGGAGGAGAAGAGGAAGAACGTGAAGGAGAAGGAGAGAACAGAGAAGGAGAAGGAGAAGGAGAAGGAGAAGGAGAAGGAGAAGGAGAAGGAGAAGGAGAAGGAGAAGGAGGGTGGTTATGCCTTAAAAGATACCCTTTTTTCTCTTCTTGAACGGTGATGTGACACAGGTTTACCCAGTTTGTTTCATAAAAAGTATGAATTAGTTAAGTTCACATTAAGTGTAGCCAAAGCACAATTTTTACTCTTATACTTAATTACACTTTCCATGTGCTAGATGCATAGTGTTTCCCATCTATTGGTCACCCAGGGACATGAGCCAGGCTATTTTGATTTTTACGTATAACCTAAGCCTACATTTCTCACATTTTGGTGAGTGTAGAAAAAGTGCTTGCATATTACAAAAATTCTAGCCGGAGTTGGAGAAGAACATCCTCTAAAAAGAGATGGGTTCCATTCTTCTCATGGAATGTCCAACAGGGTTTAGTCAGCCACTACCCAAACGGTTTAATGTGTTTCATGTACATATTCAACACTACCAACACTAAATTTTTCATCATAATATTTTTTTTTATAAATGCTATTGAAACTTTTACAAAGAACGCAAAAAGTAACACAAATTAAAAAGCGTAAAGAAAGAAAAAAAGCAAAAGTGCAGAAAAAAGAAGAAAGAAGCAACTTTCAGTTTCCTTTGCAGCAAATCTAAGTACAATTACAAAATCATTTCTTATTCTATTGTTGCAAAGAAAAAAGCTCACTTTTCTCTATCCTTTTTTTCTAATCATTAAAACTACAAATCATAAGTGCATTTTTTTCCATTTCATGCAAAAAGTCTATGAGGCAGGGGTGCCCATGGGGTACTTAGATCTGGCCTGCAGGGCCGCCCTGGAAACAGCGAAGAACCGGCCCGTGGTGCTTATGCCACCAAAAACGGAGCTCGGGAGCCCGTTTTCACTGGCAGAGCACACGGGCCACCACAGGTGCCCCCGACACAAGTAACGTCAAGCTGGCCACGCCCACCCTGGCCATGCCCCCCTCGCCCCCCAAGGTCAAACACAACCCTGATGCGGCCCTCAATGAAATTGAGTTTGACACCCCTGCTATAAGGGGTTTCCAGTTAGCCATAAATGTAGTTATTGTTGATGTTTTTAATCTGATCAGAGAAATTAATTTATCCATTAGGTTGATTCAGTGGTTAAGCCTAGAAACCAGGAATCTGTGAGTTCTAGCCCGGCTGGAGGACTTTGGACCAGTCACTCTCTCTCAGCCTAACCTACCTAAACAGGGGTATTGTTGTGAGGAAAATAGGAGAAGAAAGGAATATTATGCGGGTTTGCCACCTTGACAGACTTATGAAATAAAAAAGGCAAGATAGAAGTCTAATAAATAAATCTACACAAGTTTCATTATCACCAACTATTGTGCTTTCTTCATATCTTTCATGGCCATTGTATTGTCTTCAAGTCATTTCCAGAAAGCTTTGACCCACTATGGGATCAGCACAAGACCCAATTGTTCTAAGGATATTGTTGGGGAACTGAGTTGGTTTATTTCTCACGTTGGTTTTGTTTATCAGACACTGCAATTAATTGATTTTGAATTTACTTTTCCTTTGAAATTGCACAATTTCCTGCTTTGGCATGTAAATCCAACTGAAGTTTTACGGTTGTCGTGGGAGGTCTCTTTTCCTATTGAGGAATATTCTTGCAGTACTACAGCTCCCAGCTCCTAGGCTCAAGTCAGCACTACACAGCAGTCACAATCAGGCTTCTTTCTCTCCATTCTCTCCAGAGATGCAGTGTCCTGTTCTTGGAACTTCTCTCTTTGTGTGTATATTGTTTATAATTTTCTTCACTCCTCAATTCTAACTACTGTATTGTAGAAAAATGACCACAGCTTTAGGATATGTACTGATCATTGAAAACCATAAGTTGTTATATCCAAGAATGGGGAGGTATTTTGTTGAGTCTCTTTACAAAGATAAGAACTGGGCTGGCATTATATTTGTGACTTCAAAACCTATAATATTTCAGGAGTCAGGGCCCAGATTAGATGGTGTTTTTTGCATTTTCCTGATGACCATCTGGAAGGAGAGAAGGTTAGCACTGATTGCCTTTTCTCTGAGCACTAGACTTGAAAAAGGGGTAAAATGCTCCAATCATTTTCATGTCAAAAGACTCCTTCCAATCCAGCATAGAGTGTTAATTTAAATACTGTATATCTCAAATTTTCTTCTCCATCCTTTCCTTTAATTTGGAGAAACCTACTGCAGTCTCACATTAAACCTACATAGGACAAACAGGCAGAAGACTGGCAGAACGCATCCATGGACACCAACTAGCAATCAGAAGGCATGATGAAAACTATTTCATTTTACAACTTATGGACAGACTTAACCACAATTTCAACTGGGAGTCTGTGACCACCCTAGACCAAGCCAAATCCAAAAATTCCAGGGAATTTCTAGAAGCCTGGCACTCTGAAAAATAGCCGTCTATAGATACATAGACATAAACAAATTATATAAACAGTATGCAAAACAACAACAACAGGGCAAGGCACTAGAATATAAACTGACAGCAAGCCCCACTCCTTACTGGCACTGATGGTGTTACCTAGTTTGGGTAAAGAACAGGGGTGAAATGCTACCGGTTCAGCCCGGTCTGGGCATACCGGTAGCGGCGGCCGCCAGTGGTTCAGAGAACCGGTAGCGGCAGCAGCGCGAGGCTCCGCCCACCCGCCCGGAAGCGTGCGCTTCCAAACCGGTAGGGAAGGTAAGTAGATTTCACTGCTGGTGAAGAAACATCTGCAAGAAAACAACCAAGTTCAGAGAGCACCAAGGACCCCTCATGTCAACCCTGAGCTACAAATATTTTCCTTTATTGGTACAGTAAACCGTCCACCCACTTAACGAGACATGCATAGAAAGAAGTTAGGCTAGCAACATTTAGGTGAAAATGTTGTTCTTTAGAAAATACTGGAATCTGTATGGGTGGGAGCAGAAGAGACAAGCAATCTATTGTAGTTCACAATGTCACCATGCAAATCTGTTGCAACCAACACAAATTACATAAGATGTATCATTTACATGAAGATGTCATGACACACGCATCATCAGTGTGGCTTCTTGTAAACATCTATGAACAGAAAATCAAAGTTTCTTTACATGGAGGAAAGTAAAACATTTCAGAGTGAAGTGGTGATGTTCAGTTCTATCCTCTAGGGATTTATGCCCCTAAGAATCAAGCATGCTTCTTTCTGCAGAAACGTTTTGCCTGGGTTAAAAGCCCTGGTTCATCGAAACCATACAAAGTATTTTGTTTTTTGTTTTTAATCCATTGTGTGATCTTTCCTCATTTCCAAGCTGGCTCCATCACAGACCCAGGGAAATGAGAGCTGCCTTCCATCTGGTGTCCTTGGACCATAGAAGCATTCCAAGCAGCCATTCCAATTTCTCATAATGCCCAATAAAACCTCAAGGCCTTGTAGAAAGTCAAAAGAGATGCAAGAGGCAGCTCCCTTGGCCAAGAAAAAGAAGGAAAGAACAATATGAAACAATGATCAGCTAAGCCACCGAATGACAGCCTAGAGAGGCCACAGGCTGATAAAAATCTCTCCATAACTTCATTTCATGGTTATGTAACCTGTTTTGATTCACGAGAAGTTTGGACGGTATAGAAAGATTGCCATAAATAAGGAATAGGTTTGATTGGTTTGGTTTAGTATACAGGGTGATTATAGCTATTTATCTGAACTTGGTAAATTATTGTTCATCACAAAGCATGTTGTTTAAAGTCAGTGAGCTGTGATTTCCTTCCCCCCCCCCAAAAAAACCCCAATTTTAAAAAAATGGTTTTCCATATTGTACAAATCCAGCTATTAAATGAAGATCCGAGCTCTTTCATTGTAACTTTTTATTTTTGTACATATTTTATACCTGTATATACATTTTATACCTGTACAAGTAGCAATTATTTAAAGCAGGGATGTTCAACCTTGGCAACTTTAAGACTTGAAATAAAGATGGTTTAAAAAAATATTTCTGGTTTTCAATTCTTTCCTCCATGGCTATGGTTTGATGTTCTGTATAAACCATGGCTCCTCAAAGGTAGTTTCCCCTTATTATTTGCATCCTGCTATTATGAAAGAAGAAGAACCTATATCATATAATGGATAAATGGAATCTTATATATTTATCTTGATATGTCTCTACTTCTTCTGCTATCAAGAGGTGTTTTGGCATGCTGGGCTTGTTTGAACAGTTTTACTTTGGAGTTAAGGCAATTTTATCTACCACTCTGTCCTACACATTGGCAATAAAAATCAGAACACCAAATACAAGTTGGGCGGAAACGACCTCGTAGACGACCCTCACTCTGCCAAGGACCTAGGAGTACTCATCTCAAATGATCTAAGCCCCAGAGCTCACTGTAACAGCATTGCCAAAAAGGCATTAAGAATTGTTAACATAATTCTTCTTCTCCGGTAACATTGTATTGCTAACTAGGGCATACAAAACCTTTGCCAGACCAATTCTCGAATACAGCTCATCTGCCTGGAATCCATACTGTATATCAGACATTAATACGATTGAGTGAGTCCAGAGGTATTTCACGAGAAGAGTACTCCACTCCTCTACTCACAATAGAATCCCTTATGCCACCAGGCTTGAAATTTTGGGCTTGGACAATGGACTGCGCCACCTGCGGTCTGATCTAAGCATAGTACACAAAATTGTCTGCTACATTGTCTTACCTGTCAATGACTTCTTCAGTTTCAACCTCAATAATACACGGACAAACAATCGATATAAACTCAACGTAAACCGCTCCAAACTTGATTGCAGAAAATACAACTTCAGCAACAGAGTGGTCAACGCCTGGAATGCTCTACCCGACTCCGTTGTTACATCCTCAAGCCCTCGCAGCTTCAATCTTAAACTGTCTACCGTGGACCTCACCCCATTCCTAAGAGGTCCGTAAAGGGGGCGTGCATAAGCACACCAGCCTGCGTACCGTCCCTGTCCTACTGTCCCCATTTATTTGTATTGATTTCCTTCCTTCATGTCCATGTTCATATTCATACCTGCTATCTTCTACATGTTTGACAAAACTAATAATAAATAAATAAATAAATAAATAAATAAATAAATAAATAAATAAATAAATAAATAAATAAATCACTTTGGCTACCCATAGACTATTTCTACATGCTGTCAGGCAAAGCTAGCAACTGCCAGGACCAATACTCTCTTTCCACTCTCTCATCAAAGACACAGCTTGCTTGTTATGAGTCAGTCCCTCCTGCTGTGCCACACATTCCTCTTCATGCCTGTTAGCCTTAATGCCGGGTCACAGCATGGAGAAGAGGTATGGCATGAAATGAAAGGGAGATTTCCCAAAGTATTGAGAAGGAAAGCTCTCTTCCACCTAATTCTTCACTCCTCCTCTGCCTCATGACCTTTCAATTGAGCTATTTATTTCTTTGGACATCAGTTTAGCACTCTTTCAAAAGAGCACTAGAAAGATGTTAAGAAGTAGCTTGAGAAGTCACATATACAGAATATTTTCATGCCTGAAAACTATTCATTGGACAACCTAACAACTAGCTAAACCAATCATTCAACACTCACTTAGCCCCGCCGTACCCCACAATAAAGGAGCATGATTGGTTAGCAGGGGATGCTTGGTGGGAGGAGAAACAAAGCAAGGTGAATCTATTAATCACTTACCTTGATTTGTCCAACACTAACACTATAAGAGCAGCACTGTACGAGGAGATTGGAATTCAACAATAAGCAATCTTTTCTGCTGGCTTACAGACTATGGAGTAAAGGACTTTGACTGTGGAAAGGAGAGAGATCATCCTTTTATTTCTTGGTAGCTTAATATTTGGGGGAAAATATTTGAAAACATTTGATGATCTTGGAATGGGTGGGCCTTAAATTTCCAGTACATTTCCTCCCCGTGTTTTGTAGGATTACTACCTGTTTTCGAGATAAAAATAAGTGTACTGGAACCTCTCAGAGAAAGAACGGGTGTATTTTAAGAATTAAATGACTGTAAAAGTGCTTTTGAAAATCACCTGTGTGAGCAGAGTGCTTGTTTTCCTAACACTGCTGTGCTCTTTTGAGCTTCTCGTGTTCCTTGTTCAGCAAACCTTTCTCAGCCATCATGGTCCAAGAAGATGCCAAGGATATTGAAAATGGAGATAAAAATGAAACCAGAACTTTTCCTTTTGGGCCTAATGGAAAAAGAACTGGAGAAAAAAATGTGGAATGTTGTTATTATATATGTTGACAGCAGCAAGACTATTGTATGCACAAAAGTGGAAGGACACTTCGATTCCTACTATGGATGAATGGTTGCAGAAGTTGATGGAGTTGGCTGAAATGGCAAAATTGACTACTTTGATTAAAGAAAAGAACATAAGTACTTTTTTTTCCCCATGGAGACTGCTTCTGAACTTCGTGCTTGATATGGAAAATAATGAAACTTTGATTTTGGGTTTTACTGAGTAGATTGATAGATGGCTTGTTCATATTATTATGAAAAAGCAAAAAGCAAAAAGTTGTGATTTGATGTCAATGCCTTATTTTACTGTAACAGAGAGAGTCTTAAGTCAATGCTTCTTTTTCTTTTTTTTCTTATCTTTCCTCACTTCTCTTCCCCCTTTTCCTTCCTACTGCTTTTCTATTTACTTTTGTATTTTATATTTTGCAATATTTTATAACTCAATAAAAATGTTAAACTAAAAAGAAGGTGCCAAGGATAGAAAAAGACTCCAAAGACGTAGGTAGTCTATGCCTGCTGTCCTCTCTGCCAACTTGTTTCTATGGCTTGCCCGACCTCTTTTCTAGAGTTGCAGCCCTCCAAGTGGAATTAAAGGCATTTCCACCTTGTGTAACATCAGGGTAGTTCAGTCCACGAATCTCAAAGAAGAACTGCAGAGTCCTCCTGTTCTACAGCTTACAGGTGTATATTTGAAGAGCAGCAGGAACCCTGATATGACAAGGCCAGTTTGGCTGGGGTGGTACGAGCAGCAGCTTGTCTGCAAGGGCAGAGAGAGCAAAGTTCTTCCATGCAGAGTAAGTGGTGCAGTGAAGCCTTGCAGTCGAGACCTAACCAAGTAGCAATGAACCCTCTTCCAAGTCTGGCTTTTGTTTCATCAATATTGGTTTGTCTCCTAATTGGCAGGCAAGCCCATAAATGGCAGGCTTTCTTTTCATTTTTCTTTGTGTTAGATTCCAACAGCTACAATTAGCGCAAACATTATCCCTCTCCCCTTGCTGGTAATTCCTTTAATCAGTAGGTAAGATGTTTTGCAACTGTCTTAGCCACAATCACTAAGCAAATAAGAACTTAAGCTACATCGTTATTATGGAGTTTCCAGGCTGCTGCTTTGCTGGAGTGCGTTTAATGGGGAAAAGACACTGCTTCATCAAGACGCTGCTAACCTAGTGCCCATCCCTGATCATAACTCCAGAATGGCCTTGCCTGCATCCAGAAGCTAAGCAGCCTTGACCTGGATGGAAGAAGTTGGGTGGAAGACCAGAACCGGAGGCCAGACTGGGAAGTTGAAAAAACATTTCAGAAGGCGGCAAAGGCAAACCACTGCTGTCCAGTTGCTAAATAACAACATGAGCAATGACATGAAATCCCCGTCAGTCAAGTTCAGTGATGGAGTAGCAGAGATGCCAAGATTCACTCTTTTAATTAAAGGAATGAAACTGTCCAGTTTTGTTTCCACTTGGTTTTTGCTCAAAACTGGAAAAAAACCCGGAAACTTGGATTTTAGGTTTTGATGATTAGAATGGTTTTGTAATTATAGAAATGTTGTGAAATGTAAAGCAAAAGCTTGATGTTGTATTATTTTTGTAATCTACTGCACCGAGGAAAGTCAGAAGTCATTACTTTTTTTCCTCTTTTTATAGTTTTCTCTCTCCTTTTTATTCTTCTTTTATTTCTTTTATATTTTTATTGTATGATGAAACTCCATAAAAATTTATTTTAAAAAGGAGTCAAGTTCAGCTTAAAAGAGTCTTAACCTTGTTATAACCCCTTCCTCCAAATACCCAACTATTGGCCATGACAATGAAGCTAATGGAAAACTCAGTATGGGGGTGAGTTGCTGTGAAAGATGTTTTTCTACAACCAACCTGATAGTTCAGATATTTGGACTGTACTCTCATATCCTTTAGTCAAAATAATGATGATGAGTTGAGATGATGGGAATTATAGTTCAATATTTTGGAGAACTCCAGGGAAATAATAATAGAATAGAATAGAATAGAATAGAATAGAATAGAATAGAATAGAATAGAATAGAATAGAATAGAATAGAATAGAATAGAATAGAATAGAATAGAATAGAATAATAGAGTTGGAAGGGACCTTGGAGGTCTTCTAGTCCAACCCCCTGCTTAGGCAGGAAACCCTACACCACTTCAGAGAAATGGTTATCACAACTCTTTTAAGTTAATTCATAGCGTTTTTAAATCTTGCTACATCCATGTATGGGCATATATAGTTTTTTGTTTACATACTAGTTGGGTATAACAGTTTTTGGCATTGGATGAAATACTTCTTGTTCACGGAGTATAGTACCAGAATCATGTTCATAAGAAAGCATTAAAAAAAGAAAAATAGATCATTCCAATAGCTGGTTCTCATCAGTGCTGTCCTGCCGGAGAAGGAGAAAGAGAAGGAGAAGGAGAAGGAGAAGGAGAAGGAGAAGGA
>QLTV01003516.1:1469908-1497759 GCA_003457575.1 Thermophis baileyi
ATCTAGAGAATACTAAGTTATATACCCTGGCTCCTGACATCAGCATTTGTAAATGGAAATTGCGGTTCTTAATACATGAAAATATCATAAAAAATTCCTCTAGGAAGGAAACAAAAAGACTGGAACTCGTGTCTTCCAGATGCCAATATTCAGATAAGCAGGGATTCACACCAGGCAAGTAATTAGGCAGAAACCAAAATTCTAATCAAAGAATTCCCAAGGAGGAAACCATATCTCCACCAAAACTAGCAGGGGAAGGTACTATCTATAAATAGGCAGCAAGCTCCATCTCACTTGCACTGATGATGTTACCGAGCTGGGTAATGAAATGTGCAAACAAACAATCAAGTTCAGAGAGCACCAAGAACTCCACAATTCAATCCTGAACTACAAAGATTCTTTTCCATTGGAATTCCATAGAAATGTACAAACCATGAACAGACTACCTTTAGAGAAAGTATGCCCATCCTGCTTGCCTTCTCACTGCAATATTCCAACAAGTTAACCAAAGAACTTTAGGATTTTTCAAAATACAGTTGAAATATAACAAGTCCTATGTCAGAAGTCTTCATCTCCAAGTGTTTTCCAGGACTTTAACAATTATATTAGGACATATCACCATCAACTTCCATTTCTCATCTCTCAGTGCCCTGAACAGCGTAGTGATCTGAGTTGTTCTGAATGTTGTTTTTCTCTGCCTTCGGCCATGTTACTTAGGGCCAATTTTGTGTGCGTTCTTCTATTGGAAGACATTTCAGTTAATATTAATATCAAGATTTTTCAGTGTCATCAAATCAACCCCTTAAGAGAGAGCCGAGAGAAGCAGAGAGTGGGTTGGAAGAAGTAGGAAAACAAGAGAAGAACAATAACTTTGAACCGTAGTTATTTGATTAAGGAGAAAATGTCTTCTCAGAATTTCAACAGAAGTATCTTTGAACACACAGAGACACACACACACACGTACACAGAGCCATACTCAAGTTTCCCTTCTTGCCATTTCTCATTTTAATTGCAGGCCTCTCTGCAAACATGGCTCAAACCTACAAAAAAAAAAAAGAGAGAGAGAGAGAGAGAGAGAGAAACTTACAACCCAACTGTCTTGTGTGATTTTGATGTACAGGATGTCAGAACCATTATAAATCCCTTTATTTCAGAGGGCTATCTTTTGTGCTGGAAGGCATGGTTGCTATTCATACATCTGCGGCTCAGCTGTTCCAGTTTTTAGTTCTGCATAAATGGCCAGTCATTATGTCCAGAGGGTTTTGCCTGTAGCTTTGTATTTGCAGCCTTGAGGCACATGTCTTGATTGCTTAGAGAACTTAAAGCAAATGGCCAAATAACATGAGATTTTCCACAGCAACGAAGCTATTATGGGACAGAGTTTCTCTATAACATAGCATCCTTCACAATCTAATCATTATAACTAAGGGTCTAAAGCAGGCTCCGGGGGAGGGGGGGGAAGCGGGGAATAACAAAATCTCTTTGAGACTGAAAGAAGCTACATAAATAAATTCAGTAACTATCAAGCTGAGCTAATTTTTCAGATGTATGAATCAGGTGCCTTCTGCTTTCCAGCATTCCACTGGAAGGCAATAAAATAGAAATACTAAAACAGGCTTTGCTGGATAATACTAAATCTGTCCCTTCAATGAGTAAACAGCTTTGTCCAATAGCAATTTCCTTCCTAAAGAAGGGAAATATATTTTAAATATTGAGGCAATTTTAGATATTTAGTGTGGCATAATTATTGTCATTTATGGTGATTGGTCATTGGCAAGCTATATATAATGGTTTAAGTCTGCTTGTCTTATCTCTACCCAGATAAAACACAAACCACCAAAAAAATTTATCACTTGTTGACTTTTACATCACTAACCACCAATACACCCATCTGTATTCTCTCACTTGCAAAATCAACCCACCAGTCAATCAAATGGAATCCCTACAACTTGGCTAATAGGCTGAGTATGAAATTATAACAAAGAACAGAGCAAACATTAGCAAACATTGAGTACTGGCTTCTGAGTGCTTGGGTATGTGTGTGTGTGTGTGTGTTGTTAGTTTTCCCATTTCCATTTCTATTTCTGTCCACAGAAAAATCCTCTTAGTTAACAGGTGTGTGCTGCCTAGAGGCCTGTGTGATTATGTTGGCTCTCTGGGGTTGTGGAGCCCACTGACCTAGGTATACTGAAAAGAACCCATGACAATTTCAAATAATGAAGTGGAAAAAAAAACTATGGATGAGGACACAAAAGCATATAGTGTTTGTTGAAAAACTTAGGATTTGTGTCCTCATCCAGAGTCGCTTCAACTTCATCATTTTACCAATTGTCTTTTTTCATACTTGCCACCAGCATAACTCCACACATTCCTGTTGAAATATAATTCTTTCTGCTCTCTTTAAGCATCTGCCACATTCTCTTTCTAATTTATCTTTGGAAGATAAATCTAGTTTTCACACAGGATTTGTGCTTCCCCCTCTAAGTACCTTTCACATGATCCTCATTCAGAGGTAAGATAGCCTTCCTCTTTCTAATAGTTTCACTGATATGTATCTATTTTTTCTTTCATTTCATGCATAAATAATCTTTGCCATTTAATCATGTTATATTCCAAATTGAAATTTTCATACAACTTAGTCATTACCTGATGGGGCCATAGATATTTACCTCTGCTACCTGGTTTAATCAACTGAGGCTTCCACAATATGCTTATTAGTAAGATAAGGTATACATTAGTGCACCAGCCTTAGTTGCACCAATGGCACCTGCAGCATTCCTTGGTGATGGTAAGGACATTGCCTTTGCGTCTTCGCATATTTCTTGTCAAATCTAGATTAAAGTCCTTTAATGCATGCAAAGTGTAATGGTGGTTTGCAACTATCCAATAAAAACAGGTCAGCAGGCCTGGGAACCACAAATGGAGACAAGTGACTGATTTAGCACTTAGCACTTAGACTTATATACCGCTTTACAGTGCTTTACAGCACTCTCTAAGCGGTTCACAGAGTCAGCATATTGCCCCCAACAATCTGGGTCCTCATTTTACCCACCTTGGAAGGATGGAAGGCTGAGTCAACCTTGAGCCGGTGAGATTTGAACCGCTGAACTGCTGAACAGTCAGCTGAAGTAGCCTGCAGTACTGCACTCTAACCACTGCGCCACCTCGGCTCTTTCATTGTGTTGTTGCTGCCATGGGTGGTGGGCTGAGATAGGTTTAAAGGTTTTATATTATATAATGAATTTTTAAAATTTTGTAAATCACCTGGAATCACCTATATGATTCAAGGTTGACTCAGCCTTCCATCCTTCCGAGGTGGGTAAAATGAGGACCCAGATTGTTAGGGGCAATCTGCTGACTCTGTAAACCGCTTAGAGAGGGCTGTAAAGCGGAATATCAGTCTAAGTGCTATTGCTATTGCTATATGTGAGTTGAGCAGTTACATAAATAAATAGATAAATAAAATACTGATTCAAAGGAATAGGAAATTCAGCATTTTAAACCTTAACATGAAGTTATTGCATATTAGAATTTTTGAAACTCAACATTTGTCATGTGGTTAGTTATTTGTAAGCACAAGAGAAAGAGGTAGCATGATATTACTTATAACTGGGATTTAGTTAGGATTGAACTATCCACAGAATTAAAAAGGCGATTTCAAAGGTCAAATTGAAAAACCTAGGCTTTAAATGAAGAGATTCTGGAATTGGGTTAAAAACAAACACACTTTATTTTTGAATGTTAATCATATTTTCAGTCAGATCTTGCAATTAGCTTTTCCTGGATCCTTTTACAAAAGCTACTATTAAAAGAGTCATTTTTTGAAGAAAACAATGGTTTTATTATTGTGAATGTTCAAAGTTGGGTAATGCATAAACCTGATTATTACTAAGAATACCCCTTCTATTTTAAATATTATAGTATGCTTGTGACTATGGAGATTCTCAGTCATCCAGGTCATGGTTTTCCCAAAGGTGTTTTTTCAAGAGGCAACTGGATTTTCTTTTTTTTCCTTGAAGACATTTCACTTTTCATGAACTATTTCTTTAGTTCAGAAATATCTTCAAGGAAAAATAAAGAAAGTCCAATTGCCTCTTGAAAAACCACTTTTGGGATAGTATGCTTGACTTTCAATGAGAGTCTGAATATGTTAATTAGCTACAATAATGTATATAAACTATAATAAATTTAATACCGGTAAATAAATGATAAACAATGCACAGTCTGATTTTTAATATTTGTAGTTATAGAAGTACATAGAAACGACATAGTGGAAACTGAAAATAGATGATACACCATTAGATGTTTATCAAATTCACCAGATGTGGCTTCTTGCACCCACACACCCAGACAGATTAAAAATTACTCTCTTGTTTGACCTGTTACTGGGCTGCAGTTTATTAAATTCCTGGGGAGGAAACTCTACTGTAGAAAAATTCTGATGCCTGATGATGAGTTAATAAATACTAACCACACTTCTGACTGGAAGGGTTATTGACGTAGTCTTGCCATCCCAATCAGAATTAAGTTTCGGGCAGATGCAGTCAAAAACCACAAGGCCATCTCAGGAGTGATTTTCCGATACTATCAAGGCACAATATAAATATCTCCTGTTTTTTTAACCCCACAAAATCTTTTCCAAATATGGGATTTGGAAAATATTTAGCTACAAAGGGGCAAGTCTGAAAAACAAGGCTTATCATGAATTAATGATGTTGAGCAGCAAATTATCAAAATATAAAATGTATGCCATCGAGTAGGCAAAGATTTTCACAACAAGGGATGTGATTCAGAGGTGGGTTCCTCCCGGTTTGGACCAGTTCTATAGAACCGGTAGTAACTTGGCGGCCTGGGTCGCTAGAACCAGCAGCGACCCAGGCCTGCCACATTCCTGAACCGGTTCTTTCGGCGGCACCTATGGTGCCGCCATCTTGTTTTTTGCTTCTGTGCATGCACAGAAGCTTTTTTTAAGCACTGCACATGCGCGAAGCGTGCCCGTGCCCACGCGGCGCAACACTGAGCGAACCGGCAGTGAAGGAAACCAGAACCCACCCCTGATGTGATTTATTAAAGATCTTTGGATATACCATGGCAGCTAAAAGAACTAGAATCTGGAAAAATGAAATGGACCGGGAGGCCCTGCTCACCATCATCCATGATCAGGGATGGTTTTCATTTACCTTCCCTCCCGTGCGCATGTCTATCAAACATAAACCAGACAATAAATATAGTAATGCAGTCAATAACGTATCTGAGGGGTACTAGGTTGGAGAACAAAGTTCTACACATTGCCTCTGTTGTTTACATTGTGTCTTCATGCTCTCCTTACAGAACAATCAGAGTGATGTGGCAATTAAAATATAGGGCTGAAGATGTGCAAGTATATTCCAAAGCCCATACAATTTCATTTAAAAAAAAACGTGTTATGTGGAAGCCCAAACAGCCATAATATTTTTGTTCTGCACTGACTTAGTTCTGTGGTTTCTTGATCTTACAAGTAACAAACTTTTCCAAGAAACTGACCTCTTTCTGCATATATCAGGATTCATAGAGAACTAATATAGTATAGAAATTAAAATCCTGTACTTGAACCAAGGAGACCCCAGTTTAAATTTCCTGCTCAACTGGAGATTTTGCCATGTGATTTTGAGCCAATCACTCTGTCTCAGTGGCCATGAACCTTAAAGAAACAGGACCTAACAAAATTTTTATTAGCTGCAAATTAAGGTACTAAGAAGAAAGAGAAGTATCTTTAACTACCTTCCCCCTGTCCAAACATAGTTATTGTAGCTGCTCTGAAGGACTTAATGAGGCTGGCATGCTTCTTTACACTGTTTCTTCCACAATTGTCTTTATGTTCCATTATGTTGAATTTTTATTTATATAAGTTGGCATTCTATTGAATCTCCCACATTTTTAGGGGAGCTTGAAAGTGTGTGTGTGTGTGTTTGTGCATGCATGCATGTTCATCACACAGAATAGGATATCCTTCGTAGCCATTCTCACTGTTCTGCAAGAATCCAAATTACAAAAAGGTGGCTTTTGAAGCTTACCATGCTTTTGGGGGAAGACACCTTCTGGTTTATTTGTAAACAAAAATGGATGAGCTGTCTGGCACATTAGTATAGCATGTGTACAGGACGATGTGGTTTGATTTAAGTTTATCAGCCAGTTTTGTGTTTATCAAAGTTATGTAAGGAATATATGCCATGGTATAGGAAGGAAGGAAGGAAGGAAGGAAGGAAGGGAGGGAGGGAGGAAGGAAGGAAGGAAGGAAGGAAGGAAGGAAGGAAGGAAGGAAGGAAGGCAATATAAATAACCCTCTCCAGAATCCTAATAGCATACTTAGACCTCCTTCTCTGCAAGTCGATCCAAATGTTGATATGCTCCTACTATTTGAATCTTTTTTCCTAATCATTCACTGAGAACATACAGTACTTTCTTGTAGATTAAGGTTATTCTTCCATGTCCTTCATTCTGGGGCAATACAGAACAAATCGTGACATCCTTCTGTTGACACTTCTGAGATACTTACATGTTCTGTTCCCACAATACAAGCAATCAAGTCCGCAGCTGTTCCTGTCAGATCAAATTAGTAGGTCTGGTAGCATAATCATATTATCTGGGTCAAAAATCACCACTCTGAAAACAGGGTTGCTGCCCATGTTCTCCAGGAAGTTCCTAGTATCCTATGAGTTCCTGCACCAGAAGATTACTGGCAAGGTTTTGTAACATCATAAGCCCCTCCATGGTCATGCAGGCAGCAATAGTTGCAGTCCACCTATTACTATGTTACTGTCTTTGCTTTCTTTTGCCCCAATCTATTTCAATTTGCGGGTCTTTGTATTTTGTGATTTTCTCCAGTTCTTTCTCCTTTATTCTGTTGTCTCCAGTATTACAATGTTCACTATCCCAGACTTTTTTGTTGTTCTTATCAACAATTTTTAAGTCTGAGGTATTATGTGGCAGGGTGCCGGTTTGTTTGAATTCTAAAGTCCAAGAGCACTTTAGCTATTTATTTTCTATTGTGTGGTCTATTTTGTGATCCCACAATTTGCTGCTTGCAAGCAAAAGGTACTTCTAGCAGATATTCCAATGTACCATTGTTGCTACTTTGTCATGCTGCTGCTTGAAGTCAGTTTGTGCAATCTTCTTGCAGCAGCTTATTATCGATGATAATAGAATTATTACTACCGTACTATTATTATTTCTCCTGAGTGAAATGGATAACTGTGTTAAAAGGAAAAAGAACACTGACCACTATGACATTTTGTGCAGAACTCCCAGAAGTACAATATTTTAATTAGTGAGATATTTCTTTTTCCTCTATGAAGCCGAAGTCTCTTAAGGTTTCTTAAACACTGAAACTAGGCATTGTTGTGATACCATCTGTATCATAAAAACAGCCATATGTATTAGTCAGGCAGTGAAAGTAATGTGTTGAATGCTGGCATCTGTATGAAGCACTAGTTCAATCCCACTAGACAATGTTGCTGGCTTCACTTGGATCCATGTTGTAATAAGTGAAAAAATGCTTGTTTCTTCTCCCAGCGGGCAATTACTCCAATGATTCATTAATAAAAAGGAACGCTTACATATTCTGCTTAGCTAATTTTAAAAATTGTGTTTTAGCATGATCAAAGGTTCTGAGCACAAAGGAAAAAATAACATTCCAAGGGACAGAGACAATATTAAACGTTTTCATCATTCTCTTTGTTTCATAAGAATTTGCCGTAATCACATCTTCTGCCTAAAATAACAATCCATTAAAAATTCATGTTTACTAGCACCAATTTATATAGGTTAAAAAGTAAATTTCAGTAAAATCAGTGGAGCTTTTAGTCAATTTGCTAGCTGAGAATGATAGACATTGTAGTCAAATGTATCTAGAGGTACCTAGGTTAGAGAAAGTGAATGTTAAATTTCACTCTTTTTTGTAAATATACAAATGATTTTTAAATATCATTAAAAATGATATTTTTCAGCCCATATGCTGAGACTGGCTACCCAAAGAAACATGGGACAGATAATATAACACCATTTACAGAAATATTCCTAAATGTTTTACCTTCATGTCTCTCTTCTGTGTTATCTTAATGTATACACCTTCCCTAAAAATCCAAATACCAAAATGAACACAAATGAACAATGAAAACAATGCAATCCAATTCACATTGAATTCACATTCAAGACAACGATGAATCTGCATACAGACGGGAGGTTGAACAACTAGCCTTGTAGTGCAACCAGAACAATCTTGAACTAAATACACTCAAAACCGTACAAATAGCAATAGCACTTTAGACTTATATACCGCTTTATAGTGCTTTACAGCCCTCTCTAAGTGGTTCACAGAGTCAGCATATTGCCCCCAACAATCTGGGTCCTCATTTTACCCACCTTGGAAGGATGGANAAAAGCATATCCTTTCAAAGCAACTTAAGCATTTGGCAGTTACTCATCATCAGTCACACAAATCACCACACTGGTTTGATGCTTACGTTGTTTGAGGACTTAGAAACCACAAAAAATATAACAAGCTAGAATCAAAACTGAGGCAATTATAAAAAATGTTATTGTACCCCATATCATTTCCAAATTTATAAAATCACTAAGTAACATTAAATGATTTGGAATTGCAACTGATACCAGCAACCATGAAGCACAGAAAATTTTGCCACTTGTTCAGTACTGTGCTCTAAATGAAATATCTGCTACTATATTACAGTACTTATTGAAAACTTTGACAAGATATTTACCTGTACTCAAAATCTGTTGCATTCACAGAGGACAAAGTTAATGTGACACAAGGACAGTTTTTTCCCCGAATGCCATCACTCTGCTTAACAACTAATTCTCACAACACTGTCAAATAATTTACTAAGACTGTATTACTATTATTCTTCTCTTCCTTACTAGTATCTATCTCTTCCCACTTATTACTATAACCATGTTGCTTGTATCTTTCAATTATATTGTTTTTGTTTCCTAGTACGATTTGATAGCTTATTAGTAACCTTGACTATCACTAAGTGTTGTATCTTTTTATTCTTGATGAATGTATTTTATTCTCCTTATGTACACTGAGAGCATATACACCTAAGACAAATTCCTTGTGTGTCTAATCACACTTGGCCAATAAAGAATTCTATCTATCTATGAAACTTGAGGAAAGGTGGATTTTTGTAACAATGTACAGCTGAAAGGTTCTTCACACCTCTCCTGGTCTGTCTGCAACACCCCAAGGGAGGTACACCTCAAAGTTTGGGAAAACTTGATTTAGAGGCATTAACTTGAAATGGCTTGTGTTGTGGCTGAAACTGTTGGAAAGCAACGACATAGGTCTTCATTCTATGTTGAACTGATTTGGGATGATGATGATGGTGATGGTGATGATTTTGCTATTGACAAGCAATGAAAATATTAGGGCTCCATCTTGTTAACTGCATTTTAGTAAAGACCATGAGATTTAACCATTGAATTTGCATGACTGCACTACTGTAGGAAGAAAGAGTCTCTGGTGGATGGTTGACACTGCTGCCAGCATTTTATTATGGGATGCTGCCCTGTGTCAACAAAGGAAGAATGTCTCTTTTGCCATTTTCAATTGCCATCTATAGTTAAATAAGTATTTATGATATCAGCATTTTAGAAACAGCATTAGTAATTACAAGCAGATACATCAAAATGGTTTTAGAAATGGCTCAAAGTCCATTTTAGGGCAAAATCCACAAGGACCAACAAAGACAAATTTAACATAATTATTGTTGGTCACAGTCAAGCAGATGTTTAGACTAGATCTGGCATTTTTGTCCACCTATTGAGTCCTTCCGAAGGATTCCGGATAGACAAGTGTTGTTGTTTAATAATATCAAAGGTATCACAGGATGTAAGCTGTCCCATGTAAAGCTGCCTTCTGCGATTGACTTGTGTTGTTTTGTCAAAGGCGATGGCATTTATGTGATGCCTCAAATGTTCTCGAATTGCACTTATTACTGTTGCTACCATCTCTACTTTCTTTTGGCACAGTAGTTCTTTTATTTGCAGGTCTTTGTATTTTGTGATTTTTCTTGAATTCTTTCTCTTCTCTTTTGCTGTCTCCAGGTATCACAATCTGCATTATCCAGACTTGGTAGCCATGGCCTGACTTCTTCAGTATTGCTCACAGAGGAATCAATATAATGACAAACAATAGACTCTCCCAAGTCTATCACCATTGATTAGCAACTGTCTTCCATTGTGCCATTAACATGATAGCAGTGTTCCAATATCTCAGGGGCTGCCACAAAGAAGAGGGAGTCAAGCTATTCTCCAAAGCACCGGAGGGTAGGACAAGAAGCAATGGGTGGAAACTGATCAAGGAGAGAAGCAACTTAGAACTAAGGAGAAATTTCCTGACAGTTAGAACAATTAATCTGTGGAACAGCTTGCCTCCAGAAGTTGTAAATGCTCCAACACTGGAAGTTTTTAAGAAGAGATTAGATAACCATTTGTCTGAAGTGGTGCAGGGTTTCCTGTTTAAGAAGGGGGTTGGACTAGAAGACCTCCAAGGTCCCTTCCAACTCTGTTATTCTATTCTATTTGCACAAAGCTTCTGATGTTTCTATTGACTGTTATTTCTAGGCACTTGATTATCCAGTCATATTATTATGATTATGGTTGGTCTTTATTATTATTGACTGATGCATTCTAGTAATGAACTTCTGCAGACTGGAATTACATCCTGTACTAGATTGTATAGCACTTTTTTAGTCTTGAGCATTATGCCATCTCTATTACTATGGTTTATGATACCTGCTCTTATTAACTGAATTTATACACACAGGTATTTTACAATATTTCTAAACTGCCCGAATAGCAATAGCAATAGCACTTAGATTTATATACCGCTTCATAGTGCTTTACAGCCCTCTCTAAGCGGTTTACAGAGTCAGCATATTGCCCCCAACAATCTGGGTCCTCATTTTACCCACCTCGGAAGGATGGAAGGCTGAGTCAACCTTGAGCCTGGTGAGATTCGATCTGCCAAACTGCTGGCAGCCGGTGATCAGCAGAAGTAGCCTGCAATACTGCACTCTAACCACTGCGCCACAGCAGCTCTTTTAATCAATTGCCCTGATGATGTGCAACAACCAAGCAAGCAGTACAAGAGAAATCAAGTATCAATAACAATAGCAACTGTGACCCCAATCATTCAGGGTCAAAATCATCTTGGAAACCTTCAGAGATTTCCAAAAAGCAATAAAGGACTGTGCCACGCATACCTCTGGTGAAGGTTTATTCTAAACGATAAACACCATCAGCCAAATGTTTGCCATATTAGCCAGATTCCATGTACCTCTTGAAGCAGTAGGATCTTCATCAGGCCTTCCTTCAATGGTAGTAGGTTGTGATCTATTCACACAGCCATAAGGTATAAGCAAAATCTATCATTGGGCCCAGAAACTTATTAGCAATCAGTGCAGCCATCTTAAAATTGGCAGGTTTGGTCCATTTGCAGCCTGGATGCCCCATTGTGTCCCAGTTATAGCTTCAAATCTGTCCAAAGGCAGCCCCACATAAAGTACATTACAGTAGCCCATCCAAATGGTGATCGGGCATTACAGTAATTATCATTACTAGGCTGTGCTGTCTTTTTGAGAGCTGGGGGGGGGAGGGAGCTTAGAGCCCTATGTAATATGATGTTTCATAAACAAAGGGGAAATGATGGCTTGAAGTATGAAGGGATGCAGAACGTTGCACTTCTGCAACTCCTTAAACTGTCTTTTCCAGGAATTGCATTGCAACCCCAAAGAGCAGCCATGCAGTCTCAGGAAGATATAGTTGCTGTAAGGAATTGCCGAGAGGTGGACTTCTCCCATTTCCTTTTATTTTTATTCACGCACAATTATGAAGTAGGCTACAATGAAACAGAAATAACCTTGTGGAACAGAAGGAATAGCCACAACCAAGGCAAGAGTCAGTAAAAGAAATCCAAGTCGGGGCAGAAATGTAATTTGAGAAAGCATCTCAAGACTCTAGTTTTATACAAAGATAAAGGGAGAGAGAGGGAAATCTTCAGACTTGCAAGATTCGGTTCCTTTATGCTTATACTAAAGGTAGCATTAACATTCATAATGTTGGTTTCCTGGTAGGGTCTACCATGCTGGCTGGGGAATTCTGGGAATTGAAGTCCACAGGTTAAAGTTGCCAAGGTTCAGAAACACTGTTTTAGTGGACGGTTAGAAACAGAGATGGTAAGGGTGCAGAAACTGATTCAGCCTGCTTAGCTATAGATTGGGATTTGGATTTTTGGGGGGATTATCCAAGATGACAATTTAACTATAGTTTGTAGTTAAGTTGTCCATTGAATTGATATCTTTGTGGTTCTTCAGTGAGCCATTAGCCAGTCATTTGATTCTGACATATTGGCCAAACTCTGTAACTAATTATGATCAGCATAGCCTGCAATTTCAGACAGTTAAATTGAATAGATACATAAAATCTCATTTAAGCCAACTCTTCATGGCTTCACAGCCACAAGGCTCTTACCTTCTTTTGATTGGTCTGACTTCCCACCCTAATCCATAACCTTGAAATTTCCTAGTATAGTCTCCCATTGAAATACTAATCATTTTAGTTTTTTTATTGTCATTATTTTTTTAAAACATCAATGTCAAGGTCTTCTAAATTAACTAAGCAGGGACATCTGCTTGCCAGCCCTTTTATAACTTTATATCAGGGGTGGGTTCTGGATCCTTTTGCTGCCGGCTTGCTCAGGGTCGTGCCGAGCACGCGTGCCCACAGCAATCAAAAAATAGCTTCTGCGCATGCGCAGAAGCAAAATCCAAGATGGCGGTGCCCACGGAGACACCAACAGAACCGGCTCCGTGACATCATCGCCGAGTTACTAACGGTTCTAAAGAACCGGATAGAACCGGTAAGAACCCACATCTGCTTTATGTCCACGTTATACCCTTAAGCAGTTAGCCAGAATATGTATTTATTATAAGTAGCCCTACAACTTTATTTACTTAGATATACTTTTTGTTAGGCAGGTGAGGGAAGGAGACCTTAGAGTGAGATCCTGATATTAGGTCCCCTGGTACTCTACTTCACATGTAGAACAAACATTGAAATGACAGTTTATAACAAAATAACTGAGTTGGAAGGGACCTTGGAGGTCTTCTAGTCTAACACTCAAGCAGGAAATTCTTATCATTTCAAATGGTTGTCCACTCTCTTCTGAAAAACATGACTTTTGGAGGCAAGCCATTCCACTGATTAATTGTTCTCACTATTAATTCTAAATTGGATCTCTCTTTGATAATCTTCCACTTGTTATCCCAAAGGTTTTCAGGAGACAACTGGACTTTTTTCTTTGAAGACATTTCGCTTCTCATCCAAGAAGCTTCTTCAGCTCTTATTGTTGCCTCCTGAAAAAGCACCTTTGGGACAACCATGACCTGGATGACTGAGAATCTCTACAGACTTTTAGCTATACAATTTGGGATGGACTTCCACTTGTTACTTCTTGTCCTGCCCTCAGTTGCTTTGGAGAATAGCTTGATTCCCTCTTCTTTGTGGCAGCCCCTCAGATGATATTGGAACACTGCTCTCATGTCATCCCTAGTCCTTCTTTTCATTAAACTAGACATATCCAATTCCAGCAACCATTCTTTATATGTTTTAGCCTCCAGTCCCCTAATTATCTTTGTTGCTCTTCTCAGCACTCTTTCTAGAGTCTCAACATCTTTTTTATATCATGGCAAACAAAACTGGATGCATTATTCCAAATGTGGCCTTACCAAGGCATTATAAAGTGGTATTAACACTTCATGTGATCTTGATTCTATCCCTTAATAAAGCCTAGGACTGAGTTGGCTTTTTTAGCAGCTGCAGCACACCGCTGGCTCATATTTAAATAGTTGTCCACTAGGATTCTTAGATCCCTCACACAGTTACTATTATTGAGCCAGGTACCACCTATTCTATAGGTGTACATTTGGTTTTTCTTGCCTAAATATAGAATCTTACTTTAGTAGGGTTTGTTGTTGTTTGTAGGGTTTGCTGTTTGTGGGGTTTGTTGAACTTTACTTATGTAGGGTTTGTTGTTCTATCCACATTAGAAAAAAATAATCAGTTTTCCCCAGTAAACAATATTCAATATTTCTGCCCAGAATATTTGCATGAATTGCATGGATTGTGATATACAATGGTATAGTGAATATAAGAAAATGTTCACAAATCTTCACAAAAGAAGAATGGTTGCAGTTTTATCATTTCTATTTACACACACACACACACACACACACACACACACACACACACACACACACACACACACACACACACGGATGGGGATTATTTCTTCTATATTTTTATTTTATGATGAAACTCCATAAAAATTTATTTTAAAAAGGAGTCAAGTTCAGCTTAAAAGAGTCTTAACCTTGTTATAACCCCTTCCTCCAAATACCCAACTATTGGCCATGACGATGAAGCTAATGGTAAACTCAGCATGGGGGTGAGTTGCTATGAAATATGTTTTTCTACAACCAACCTGATAGTTCAGATCTTTGGACTGTACTCTAATGTCCTTTAGTCAAAATAAGTGTAACCATGATGAGTTGAGATGATGGGAATTATAGTTCAATATTTTGGAGAACTCCAGGGAAATAGAATAGAAATAGAAATAGAATAGCAGAGTTAGAGGTCTTCTAACATTGGAGGTCTTCTAGTCCAACCCCCTGCTTAGGCAGGAGACTCTATACCATTTCAGACAAATGGATGCATCTGCACTCATTCCAAATACTACCAAATATGCAGTTATTGCTTGTTCAGCACACACTTCCAAACAGATATAACTCTCCCGTGGCCAAAACAGGGGGAAATTTTATTTTATTTGTAAAAAGTTTTTAAATATTTAGCATAAAACAGACTGTACATCATCTAGCAGTGTATGCAGTTTAACCAGTATTTTATTTATTTATTTCATTTTTTAATTTTTTTTTGGTGGGGTGGGGTAAACTTTTAAAATCTGAATCCCATTTATAAAAAAAGTATTAAAATGTTCACCATTATTTACAAACCCCTTTTAAATTACACATAAATAAATATATACATTCAAGACATTGTTTTCCCTTATACACATAAAACTTCCCTGGAGACATACATATATTTATATTTATATTTATATTTTTTGGCCTATATAGGCAAACAAAAAAAATTAAAACTTACGTGCCTATTTTCAAGTTTTTTCCCTTTTTTAATTAAAAAAAAATGACCTGATGATGCACATAAAGCTGCAGTATCTCTTTTTCATATTTTTAAACTGGATGAAAAATTAAGGTTTTAATATTACCTTGAATACAAAAGATCTGCTACAGAACATTTCAGTCTTGTTTTTTTTTAAACCTGCAACCTCATTATATTAAAATACATGTTTCTTAAATTATGCCTAAAAATTAAAAAAAATTAAAAAAAATTAAAAAAAAAAGGCAAGCATATTCAAACTATCACATTATTTCACTTTATTCCTATCTTTTTTTTTTTCTAAAATTAAATCAGAAATCTCAGTACTTTGTCAAAAAGTCAGAAAAACTCAGGGGCTAATACTGCATTATGTTCTACCTGCTGGTTTCCAATGAAGTAATAGGAACCCAGTAAAACCTCCATATGACAACATGGGTGCACATTTAAAATTGGAATTTATTTTGAGTGACTTTTTCAAGAGATATCACATGATGCTGCAGACGCAAAATAAACACAATACCAAGGCTACGATGCCGTAAGAATTAATGTCACAAGACTTCAGCAGCTGAGACCACTGAAATCCACCTGATTTAGTGACTGGATATGGTATCTGCTTTTTGGGGTGTGGTGGAGGGTTCTTCATGAATAGTCTAGATGTGAATGTCTGAGCATCAATTGAGGCAACTTAGAATATGATCTCAAACCTTTGCCTGAATCTCCCAGCACGTTCAAACTTTTTAATTATCCCTCTTAATTAGTTTCTCAAAACTTTACTTACTTTACAGACTACTACACAATCATGCTGGTCCTGTTCTACAAGATATGGGCATGAACTCTCTTACACAGCCTGACTGATAAAAGTTTAACCATAATTTTAAAATGAACTTGGTCCAGCCAATGTACTTTCCTCTCCCTTCTCCATCTCTGTCTCTGAACACATATAGAAATCTGGTCCTTTGGCAGTGGCAATGAATACAGAAACATCTGCTTCCTGTTTAATTATAGCTTATTGATGCATCGGAAGAGGTTACAAAATCTTGGCTAATTAAAAACAAGGAGAATCAAATTGCAGCTTATGGTAGTTCCATAAGCCACAGCTTGCCATTTTCAGATGCAACAATAAACCTTGGATTTTGTTTGAACAGAAAGAAGATGTGATCGCTTCTTTTTCCCCACACGTGAGCATGTGACTTCAGCATATTTGTTCACAACCTGCTGAAACTGGTTTTTTGCTGAATTTCATCGAGGTTCCGCCACACACAACGTACATTGGAGGAAAAACATTGCCTGCAAAGTGTGCAGGTACAGCGTGTAACAAATTTCCATACGAGGAAAAAAATAAAAGAGATAGCACCACCTTTTAAAATTTAAATTTTTTTAAAAAATAATAATAAAAAAGATAAATCCATGTTTACCTTCAGGTACATGGTCCCAAATGAATGGATAACAGCAGCTTTAAAGAGGAGAAAAGAGACAACACACGTCTCCAGAAAAGGATGTGGTTGAAAATAAAAAAATAAAAAAGAAGAAGAAGATGCCCCAAAGCAAGTTCTAAGAAATATCTACATGCCTTCTAGGCAAGAAGATCTTAAGTCTGTGTGCAGTAACCATTTTTAAAGTCTATTTTCTCTGGGTATGTCTCTGTATCTTTTCGTGTCTTTGTCATCTTTTCCATTCTCACTTCCTGTGCTTGTCCATCTTCTCAAGGTTCTTATTGCCATCTGGGGGGCTTTGATCTCCTGCATTCATGTATGATTTGTCTGCTAGTTTGAGCGCTTCGTTCAGGTAGTTCTGCACCGATGTCATCGCGGCGCAGATGGCAGCACTCCCAAATCCATGTGTGATCAGGCTGAAGTGAGTCAAACATCCCTGGATGCCAGGATCTAAGATAGGGCTTGGCCTCGCGTTGCCAAGGGGGGTTCGATCCTGAGTGAGAAGCTCTGTGAATTCTTTACAGATCTGTCTGGAAGAGGCAATAGGAAAAGCAAATTAATTTTTAACGCTGCATGAGCCACGGTGGCGCAGTGGTTAGAGTGCAGTACTGCAGGCTACTTCTGCTGACTGCCGGCTGCCTGCAATTTGGCAGTTCAAATCTCACCAGGCTCAAGGTTGACTCAGCCTTCCATCCTTCCGAGGTGGGTAAAATGAGGACCCAGATTTTGGGGGCAATATGCTGACTCTGTAAACCTTAGAGAGGCCTGTAAAGCGGTACAGTATATAAGTCTAAGTGCTATTGCTATTTCCACTGGACAAAGGCAATGAAACTGAGTCGGAAGGACTTTTATCAATTTCCTCCTGCTGAGATCCTCAGACATGTTTAAGAGATGTATAAGTGTTTCTCTTAAATATGTTTAAGAAAAAAGTCCATGAGTAACTAGGTAGCTGTAATTTAAAGAATCATGTGAATTATTGCCATATTTTAACATCTTTTTTTACCCTAGAAGCTTACATGGCTTTTTGTGTCTCATTTTTTACAGATTAGACTATCTAGCTCTCAACAATGGTTCTGACAGAAAGATAATTATTTGTAGCTTAGGCTTGACTCCAGTCAACAACAATTAATATGGGCAACCTGAACTAACATTTATAATTTTGCACTTAATTTCAAAACTCCTCTACATTAGATTAGTTCAGGCCTTGGTAGAACATATTAGTTCCCTCCTTGCAGCCTTCTATTCCAAGAGAGAGATGGAGAGTGTTAGAAACAAGAGATTAAAGAATAATAAAGGGAGTGGATGTTCCCACTCACTATTTGCTTCAGCTTCATCTATTACAGGCCACAGAAAGATTACTTGAATGAATAAGGCCCATGGCAGGAGAATAAGAACAGGTATCTTGAATTAAGATCATAAGCACATAGGCAAGCTATATAGTTTTAATAGCAGCAATGAGAGGAACAATTTGTAATCTTAAAGACTAGCAATTTAGTTGACCAGGATATTAATTTTCTCATCAATACACATTTTCCTGAGTTCCTTTCTTAACACAGAAGAGAAAGACCGTCTTTGTTTCAGAATCACAGATGCTGTTCCAGTACAATTTCAGAACTAAACACAGTTTTAAGCCTTTGCAGTTGCTTTCAGCTTGATCTTCTGTCTAGATTTGCTGTACTAAGCAATTCAAAGGGAGCTGCAGCAGAATTTCCCCATCTGTGGTTTGCAAAACGTTTTGGAAGAAGCAAACCTGGGACAGGTGGAGGCCAATGGCTGAGGCGGAGGCACCTACAGGTATCAAACTGCCCTTTGACCTATAGCTTAAACTAGCTTGCAAACTTGCAAAAATGGAAGATATCTTGTTAGACATTGTTAAAATGTTTGATGATTTCTGTTTCAGTTTGAATACCCCACAGGTTTCATCTCTGCTACAATGCCAAACTCCACATTTTGAACCTGCAAATATTCATTTTTGTAGAGACCTGCAAGCATTATTAAAATTAAAGATGTTTCTGCCCTTAAACACTATTTTAAAAGGGAAAACTTTTCTATTTTGTCTCCAGGATCTCCAATGGAAGCCACGAATTCTCAAACAGTAGCTAATACACATTTTGGAGCAAGTGACTTTTCTTCCTTTAAACTATTCCACCATTCAGTTCAAAACATTCATCAAATGCAGATAGAAGCCTAAATTTTACTGTCTAAAACTAGCCACACAAACCCATTGAGAATAGGATACCTAAGCCATACAAAAATAATACTCGGTTTTTAGTCCAGGCGATAACAGGAAGTCACTAAATACAAACAAACAAGAATGTTCTTGTACATAAAGAGACACAAGATAGCACTTAGACATATACCGCTTCAAGGTGCTTTACAGAACTCTCTAAGTGGTTTACAGAGTCAGCATATTGCCCTCAACAATCTGAGTCATCATTTTTATCGACCTCAGAAAAATGGAAGGCTGAGTCAACCTTGAGTCGGTCAGAATCGAACTGGCAATGGGCAGAGTTAGACTGCAATACTGCATTCTAACCAGTGCACCACCACGGCTCTTAAGATCCTAATTTATAATGCAAGTACCTGATTTAAATCCTGATTATCTTCCCTAAACTCTACAAGATGCTTCTTTGTAAAGCAAGAAAAGAACCATCTTTTCAACCTGCTTTCCGAAGGTTTTAGGGAACGGACTCTCCAACTTCATTGCCCAATGTTGGTTTCCTACCACTGAAGGTTAAAACCCATGAAAACTGTACTGTAAGCTTAAAATCGACTTAATGTGGCTTTAAAAAGCAGAACACAACCTTTTCGTATTTAAAAATCCAGGCTCTGCCCACATTCACAATAAGCTCCCATCCAACTTCTATCCTTCCTCATTCTTCACACCATTCTCACTGGAACTAACTAAGGCTCATCTTTTGCCTGTCCCTGTTGTGGGGATTATAGGTAGTCCTCAATTTACAACCATTCATTCAGTGTTACAACCACACTGAACAAAGTTACAACCACACTGAACAAAGTAACTTATAACCAGTCCTCGCACTTAGGACCACTGCAGCATCCCCACAGTCATGTGATCAAGATTTGGGAGCTTGCAACCAGCATGTATTTACATTGGTTGCAGCATCCTGGCGTCCTGTGTGACCTTCCATTTGTGACCTTCCCAGATGGCTTCTGACAAGCAAAAGTCAAGGTGAAATCTGCATTCGCTTAACAACTGCATGATTCACTTAACAACTGCGATGATTCACTTAAAGACCATGGCGAAAGAAATGGTAAAAAAAAAACACTGCTTGAGCCTTCTAAGCGTTTTAATATATTCTATAAATCTTACATATTGCTTTCCACTCAAATAAAGATACTTACTTTGCAGCAAGGAGCATATTCTTCCTGCTGGCCATCTCGTTCCGGCCCAGATGGGGCCGAGTTAAATATTCCGCCACAGCTTTCGAAGGGAATTCAGTTTCACACACATAGCCAAAATCGCGAGCAAGATGTACAGCTTCCCCTGCAAATGGACCACAGAAGGGGGAAAAGAAGAGAGAGAGAGAAAAAGCAAGAATTTTCTTATTAGATGACACCCACTTAAATAACTGTTTGCAGACAAACAGATGAACAATATTTGCCACTGTCATAACCAGCCCATATGTTTAACAGGATTATTTTTCTCCCCAGCTTATATTTTATAAAAGCACCGTTTGAGTTCAGTTTTTAAAAGGGGGTGGGGCTACCTAAGAAAGCTCCCCTAATTGATGAGTAACATTCTGATGCTAAGCTTTTCTCTGGGTATCCAATAGTTGCAATGAAACTATCTTCCCCAGAATAATGCCTTTATGATGTATATTGCACTCTGTTGCACATAGCACTGCCAGTTAGCAAAACTGAGAACTACGCTATTCGGGCATTTGGAAAATTAAAGTCCCATGCATCTGGAAGAGACCAGGTAGGAGAAGGTTAATTTAAAGCAATAGGCAATATTACACTTCCATTATAATTAAGGGTCAAGCACCTTTACAGGATAATAGTCTAACTTAAAGTAGGTCACCTTTAAGTCCCACCATACAAATATTTCTCATCCTATAAATTGTCATTTGCTCCAGTGTGTTTTTGCAAAATGTGAAGCAACTGCAAAAATATTTCCGTGGCAATAATTAGCATGAATTAACACAAGTTCCAAGCAGCCAGGATATTTATAAGCGAAGCAGCAAATGAATTTCCACTGACTGCTCCTGAATGTCCCCTCTCACAATGTCGGCAGTTTAAGCCAAAATACACTCATCCCAAATTCGAGGACATTCCCATCAATATACTTAGGAAGGCAACTATTCACTTTTAATGGATTTATATTTCATCCAGACAGCCCATTGGATAATGCAGTTCAACAAAAGCTGTGGGATGCAACTATTCTGACTAATAAACATGCATGTACTTCCTTGGAAACAACTGATTTACCCATGTGAATTTGAATTTTGACTGCAGTAGCAAAGGTTGCCTATTGACATATGAATCAAACAGCATGGGCAAATTTCACATCAAGTTATATACTTCATTTCAACAGAGATAGGTCTTGCACTAATTTAACCTTTCATTCCAAGTCTCCAAGTACCATACAGGAATTACAGGAACGGTTGAGAGTTGAAGGTTTGAAACACGAAACTCATTACATTTTGCTACTCGGCTTAACAGGCTTAGAAAATACATCCTGTTTCTCAACAAGACATAATTTATCATTAAATATTCTTTGTATTTAAAGATCCTCTACTTTTTGTTTTTGGTTACAGTGTCTCTCTATCTTCCATCACCCACCAAAATAAAACAACATTAGAAGGGATCTTAGAAGTCATCTCATTCAACTCACTTGCTGCGCAAGTATCCCTAACAACCAGCCAGCCAGAAGTTCCTTAAGCCAAGGAAGACACCGTTCTCAAAGCTCTTTTAAGCCAAGGAAGACATCATTCTCCAAACTCTTTTTTGCAGCCAACTAATCTAATCCTACAGTTTGAGGGTTTCTCCTAAGAGTTTAACTGAAATCTGCTCCCTCTTCTATTGGTTTTTGCTCCACCTTCTGCAACAGCAGAGAACAAACCTCCTTCTTCATCAGTGCAGTTCTGAAAACATTGACTTTAGGAATGGCTGCATTCTTTTTGTCAAGCTAAGCAAGCCTCAGCTTAGTTAATATTTGGACGGGAGACTTCTGGGAAGACCTAAGATCTAGGCTAGTCCCTAGATTCCCAGAATGCAATAGCAAACCTCTTATTGGCTACTGCCAAGAAAACTGTGTGGTTGTATCCATAACGTCATGAGACATGAAGCTTGACTCAGATTGATTTCACTCCAAAAGTTATTGGTGGTAGAAATATGTCCTCCTTGATTGAAACTTTTCTTATTAACATATTAATGGTAATTTGTTAACTGATCATTGGCTCTATTACTTGTATTCATATGACTAGTTAGTTCATTGTTTTAGGTTGTTGTATACAGAGTTTAAAAAAAAAAAAACAGAAAACACAGTCCAGCAGATGATCTTGCTCCTATTAAACACAGCAAATTGCCATTCTGCAGATTTGGTATATGAAAGGAGACATATCAGTCCTAATTCCTTGTACAATGAGCTCATTGCACGACAAAATATTTCTAAATTTAATTTAACCTAAGTTAATGGATTTTAAGGCCGCCTAACTCCAAATAGGTTCTGGGCGGCTTACAATATTTATATATTTCTAGATCATATGTCTATAGTTTGTTTAGCATATATAAATGTCAGTTTTTGTTTTAAAAGGTGGTTTTAGAATTCCACTGACCAAACATGTATTGTTGCAATTTATCTTTCTGATTTAGAAATCCAAAAATCTCTGGTTTAGGTTCACGGATTGCTTTGAACCCTTATCAGTCCTTGCCAATCTTTCTTCTCAGCTTTTTATAGGTTGTTTTTAGCTCTGCTTTACTCAGCGCAACTTTATAAGGAATTCTTTTAAGAAATCAGGCAGTGTAGCAAGAATTGAAGCTGCTTGTTAGCACACACATTGAAGTATCCAGAGAAACATAGTTATCAAAGAATGAGAGAGTCTTTAGATTCATGCAACAGATGTGGAAAAGACAATCTGATTCTTCTAAATCAGCCATTTCTGCAGAAAATCTGTCCTCATCTACCCATAATGAAACAAACAAACACACCAATTATTTAACTGGAATCAGCACTGACAAAACGTGGAAAAGGAAAAAAATAACTGGCAGTGTTAACTATGGCTCCAGTTATACCTGGGAAGGAGAAGAGAGATATTCAAAGCTTCTGATCACATCTGAAGTGTGACATCTCTGAGACTTCAATGAAGAAATTTCACCACTCTGATCTACAATCGTTATGCACTTGTAAAAAAATTGACAATCCATTTTTACTGCCTTGGCAGTAAATTAAATGCCAATTTTACAGTGTCTATCCAAAACTTTTTTTACACAAACATACCATCCATGACAAGGATGTTTATCCTCCAAGGTTATGCCCTAACATATCCTTCATTCCTCCTGCCCTGCTTCTGGTTTGAGTATTAACATCTTCACTTGCAGCTCTGCAGTGAAAACATGTTTTAGCTACAAAAAGCATTTTGGAATGAAAATGGGGCCACCGGGGCACAGAATTGGAAAGTGCCATTTAGACCTTCAAGTCCAACCTCTTACAGGTAATCCTCGACTTACAACCATTCAAAGTTACAACAGCACTGAAAAAGTGGCCATTTTTCACAGGAATCCCCATGGTCCCAGGATCAAAATTTGGATGCTTGGCAACTGGTTCATATTTATGACTGTTGCAGCATCCCGGGATCACCCTTTTGCGACCTTCTGACAAGCAAAGTCAATGTGGAAGCCAGATTCACTTAACAACCGTGTTACTAACTTAACAACTGTGGTGATTCACTTAACAACTGTGGCAAGAAAAGTAATAAAATAGGGCAAAACTCACATAACTGTCTCAGCAGCAGAAATTTGGGGCTCAATTGTGGTCTTAATTTGAGGACTAAAACATACGAAGAACTAAAACATATGGGGAGTAAAACATATGAAGAACAGCTGCAGGATTTGAGTTTGGCTAGTCTAGAGAGAAGAAGGACTAGGGGAGACATGATAGCAGTATTCCAGTATTTGAGAGGCTGCCACAAAGAGGAGGGAATCAATTTATTTTCCAAAGCACCAGAAGGAAAGACAAGAAACAATGGATGGAAACTAATCAAGGAGAGAAGCAACCTGGAATTGAGGAGAAACTTCCTAACAGTGAGGACAATTAACCAGTGGAACTGCTTGCCTTCAGAAGTTGTGGGTACTCCATTACTGGAGGTTTTTAAGGAGACTGGACTGTCACTTGTCTGAAATTATAGGATTTCCTGCTTGAGCAGGGAGCTGGACTAGAAGACCTCCAAGGTCCCTTCCAACTCTATTCTGATTCTGATTCTGACTACCTGTAATGAGAAAGTTTAAATTCCTAGTTCAGGCAAGCTTGCACTCGGGCAGAACTTTAAACTGAAGCGTCTTCAATCTGCCCAAACTCTACTTTAACACATCCCCGAATAAGTCCATCACCTCTCATGAATCCAGAGCGGAACAGCTCTTACCACTAGGACACTTTCTTCTCCTTCAATTGGAATCAAGACCATTATTTTGAGTCCCTGCATCCATATATCTGGAAGACTGTCCTTTTCGCTTGATCGGCGAACACAAATTGCTCGCCTTGTCCTTTAACCCAGAAAAGGCTTTAGAGAGAAGACCAACTGACCTTCCACCAACGATGTAAGTAATGTCACATTTGCAGCTTTCCTTCTGCCAGCAGGAAGGTTCAAGCCAATTTTGTCCAGCTTCTCCCTTAGTGAACGGCCCCCGTTTTTAGATTTGGCTCTGCGGATGAGAGAGAGAGAGAAAAGGATGGGGCGGGTGTTTAGATGCATTCGTTGAAGAGGTCACATTTTGAAGCAATTGGGAAATGCAAGTTGCTGACATTCAATACACTTCTGCTGATGGGGGGGGAGGGAGGGAAGAGAGGGCTGTGACAAAAACAAGAGCTGACCTACTTTCGAATGTTCCATCACATGAACATCAGAAAGCAAGATGAAAAAGGAAGGAAGGGGGAGGAAGAGAAGGATACGCTTTGCCTCTGCGTTTACACTATCAAGCATCATTACAATCAGGATGACCGACATAATGAAAATTAAAACCTTTTACAAACACAGAGAGCATCAAACAAACTTTTGTTGTGGCAGTACCGGTACACGGATATTAAATGCAGCCTTAAATTTTTTATTTATTTATCTAGGATGTAAAGTCCGCTGTACTTCCGCCACTACAGATGTCATTTGAGGAGGGTGGAGGGAATTGGGCACATTCCCCAATTCCTGAAAAATTAGGCTATAGCAATTCTCTAAAGCAGTGTTTCTCAACCCCAGTAACTTAAGCATGCTGGTTAGGAATTCTGGAAGTCCACCCATCTTAAAGTTGGCAAGATTGAGAAACACTGCTCTAAAGCATAGTTAAACAATTCTGGAGAACTGCTGAACAGAACTACTTAAGATGAACGTTATTTCAAAAGGTAGGGTGGATATGAATCCTTCTACACGCAGAACAAGCTTTGAGTTCAAGAACTGGTGGATCCTAGTTCATAATCTTGATGAAGCATCACACAATCTGAGTTCAGTTTCCACACATAATAATAATAACAATGACAACAACAACAACAACAATAATAATGGCAGCTGAAATTGCCTATCAAAAGCTGAAGACTCAGGTAACAGATTGAAATCTACAGAAGTTAAATCTGGGACGTTCTTCCTCGCTATGGTGAAATGGACTGTATTCATATTGTGGTAATTCCCACATTTGTTTCCCTATATATTTATTAGGAGATACAACTATGAGGTCAATTTATATTCTCTCTTGTGGGGATGCATTTCTTCATTTGGATCAGGCCTATTAAAAAGCATCCATAAATTAATATAAAGCACATGGCTTTCAGCTCAAGACTAAACACTGGGTTCTGAGTGACATGCTGGGAAATTGCACTCCAAGACAAAAAAAAATTACATTCTATTAATCTGCATTAAGTACCATTAAAAGAGAGATGCACATAATATATATCAACTTCTACTGATCCCTCTAAAGCTAAAAAGGATCAGTTATGGTCAGTGTTTGGATGGGATACCACTAGTGTCAGGATACCACTAGCATATATCAGTGCTGTAAACTAGATAGAAGCTAAGTGATAAAATCAGAACCATTCCTACGGTGGCCGCATACAAGATTTATTCAAGCATATAAACAAGAATCTGGTCAACTAAAGTTCAATACTAAATTGGCACTATATAGAAGGGTCAACGGAATTCAAGAGGGCTGTACTTGGATCTCTTGTGGCAACACAACGACTCTAAACTGATGACACGTTTAACTCCACCAGCCCCAGCTCTGCCTGCTCTTCTCCTACAAGTGATGGCCAATTGCTTCCACACTGTTGCAGAAAAAAAATAACATGGGCATGGCCAAGTAGAATCCCATGATTTAAACTTTTCTTTGTCCTTCAAAATTACAAAATTAAAAACCGATAGCTTTTGAATCTGACCCCCAGCAATTCTGCTTTCGGCAGCCCTTCAATGTGCATCATTGGGGTTAGAAGAGCTCCACCTGTCCATTTCTGAACCTCAAACAACCCAGGAATAAATTGGACTTGGCTGTTCTTCTCAATGTCTTAATACAATTTGGAAATGGTGTTGTTCTAAAATAATCGATGTATTTCTCTTCACAACCTTTTAACATTAGATTGCAGTGGGTAAACTGGTAGAAGACCTGACTTCCAATTCAATTATTTCTTTCTTTCTTTTCTTTTTCTTTTTTTTCTTTTTTCTTTTTTTGCAATGCAGGGTGGTGGGGTAGAGAGAGAGTCTGTTTAACAGGAAAAGAGAACGCACAATGAATCCTGTTATGGCACTTTTCAATTCTGGAAAGGAAAAAGGGTGCCAAGGAGAGAAAAAAAAGAGTGTGAAGGCAAGGCTTCAAAATAAACTCTATTAGGATGCAGCGTTTTATCTCCTGTTTGCAAGATTCACAACCAGAAGAGACAAGAAGCTATTCGGTTCACAGGCCATTCAGCTCCGCAGGACACCAAGGAAGCCCCCTTGACAGGACAGGAGGGGAGGGGAAGGGAGAAAGGGCAGAGGAATGATGTGCTTACCTTCGGAGGACTCCTCCCAGCAGAGACGCATTCAGACATTCTGGAGGAGACAACCTTCGCTGAACCTCGGCCACCGTCACTTTGTATTTAGATGTTGAACTGAGGAGAGAAAGCCGGCCAGGAACAGAGCAGAACACTTCGTTGGGATTGATCACTACACCCAGAAGTCCATCTTTCTGGCAAGGGAGACCTAATGCATTGTTTTTCGTTAGTGAAATGGGACCTGGAGAGCCAAAATATACAAAAACAAACAAACTACGATGGAGTGTTTCTCCCATCTTTTTTCTTTTCTGGGAAGTCTAAGCCTTTAACGTAAGAATCCCTGAGGTTATGCCTCCCACGACTTGATGTCCTGGTAAACTGGACTTTACTTACCATAATCCCCAGCTATTCTGTCTGATAGGTAGGGATTATGGTATCTGAAGACTTCTAGATACCAGGTTGAAGAAGGTTGCCTTCCATAATGAATCCAAAATTTTTCTAAACAATTAAAGAGCATTCCTGGCCTAACCTGAAAAAGGCAGGCAAGGATCCACTTATTACTTGAAGACACCTGAAGCAGTTATATGGAAAGATTGTTCTTTTGTTTAACGAAGTATTAGGAGTGTATTGCTTAAGTGCCTTCCCCAATTATGCCGATACAATCTATTGTTCTAGCAATTAAGAACAATAGTCTATAATCCAGCAAAGAATAATTTTAAGTAAGCTCCTCTTTTTGCTCTGAAATCCATAAGCCATGGATAAAATGCAAACAAGGCTATAACTTTTGCTAAGCTAACAATTCTATGACAAAATTGCTGTCATATTATTGCATTTTGCAGAACTGCAAGATGGGCAGCCAATAAATTTGGTAGTAGTAGTAGTAGTAGTAGTAGTAGTAGTAGTAGTAGTAGTAATAAATTATTATTATTATTATTATTATTATTATTATTATTATTATTATTATTATTATTATTATTATTATTATTATTATTATTATT
>QLTV01003516.1:1498109-1508119 GCA_003457575.1 Thermophis baileyi
GCATTGTATTTCAAAACCTGGTTTTGTTTAACAAGATCTTCAACACCCACACATACACACCCACACAAATACCCCATATAACTTCTGGACCTCTTTGAAGACGCACTATTGGTATTATTATTATTATTATTATTATTATTATTTATTATTATTATTATTCTCTCGAGTTCATTCCTTTTAAGAAATGAATGCTTTTTTCTTGACTGATAGTTCCTGGAGTGGCATCGTGACTTTATGAAAATTAAAACACAGAAAATCCAAGTCAGCAGATGTGTATTTGTGTTAAAGTATGCTCAACTGGCAGTTACATTCTGACACAAATTGAAACCTGATCTCTTCCCCAGGAATATTTTGAGCTGGAGCAGGCAGGAGAAGAAAGTGTTAAAGCGCTAAGCCAGGCACTTTATTTATCAAAGGAGGAAGATTTTGAAAAGCAGGTGAAACAGACAGCAGAAAAATTGTTCTACTATGAGCTAATTCTCAAATCAGCTATGAGCTGACAACAAAACATTTCTGGTTCTTCTCAGGCACATTTTTCCTCTTGTCACTTTTTAAGTTACAGACAAAACCGTCCTTTGATTTATACATTTATTCTAAAAACTTTTGCGGGGTGTGTGTGTGTGTGTGTGTGTGTGTGTGTGTGTGTGTGAATTGTGCAACAAGAAAAAAAGGAAATGTCTGTGCAGTTTCTCCACCATGGATCTGCACCTCAATCTTATAAATATCACCAGTAGAAGTGTGTGATGTGGATATACAACAGCCTTCTGCAACCTGGTAACCACCCCTAAACTCACGTTAAATTAGAGCTGTTCATGGATAAGCACATACAATGGCTTGCTGTGGCACCAGAGGGAAGGCTACCACATATTTAACCAAAAAAATAGACCCCTCTTTTTAAAAGGAAAGGGGATGCTCTTCAATTTTTTTTATATCGAACAGAAACCCACTAAAAAAATGCTGAAGCCGTGGCCAAAATGTTTGGTTGCAGCAGGAAAATTTCTTTGTTGATTTGCCCACGTTAAACACAAGCAATAACAATGCAAAAAAGAGAGGTCATTATCCTCAAACAAATATTTATATTATCCCCGAGAGCTTTCATTTCTCCCTCAACTTCTTAGATGAAGGATTTTTTTTTCCTTCCAAGGCATCTACAACTACCAATGAATGGATAATAACAAGACAACAAATTTTAACAAACGGAACTCCTTCTCCAAAAATTGCACATTATGTATTGTAACCCAGAACATAACAGCCAAAGAATTGCTACAAGGTTTCCAGAAGGAAACTTAACCCATTTAAAATCCATTGTATTAAGCCAAGATCCAGAATGTAGATAATTTTTTTTTAAATGTAGATTTGTAAAATATTTGTTTATAAATATATGTTCAGGTTGATCATATCCACAGCCTACTTTTTTTCAGAAAAAAATATATCCGTGGGTATATATGACAGCTCATATAAAGAACCTGATGGCCTGGGGGGGATATCTTACTTTTTTATACTTGAGTGGTTTGTTGTTGTTGTTTTAAACAAAGTCTCTTTTCAAAAAGGAACATAAAGGCAAATCTGAAACTCCTAAAAAGTTTAGGAGTGAAAATACCATCCTATAAAAGACAAAAGAAAACAAACCAGCAGAATGTAAACTTACTGACCTTTTCTTATGACTGTCTGGTCATGCATTAGTAAGTGTTGATCTTCCACATTCTGGAGAGAGAATGTGATATTTTTTTTTAAGAATACAGCAATGGAATACAATTTGTTCCCCGCTTCCACACCCAAAATATAAACATATCTCATTAACATATTCCCCTACAAAAGCCACAATACTTTACAGCAAAGATTTTAATGGACATCTAAACAGGCCAAGCCAACCCAACCAACAAAAATTAACTTTTTTGAAATAGCATCGAGACCAGTGGGATGAATAATCATACAAAAAGATCTAGTGCCTGGTCAGTTTATTCAAGGAAGCAAGTCAGCAGATTTGCTATTCAGTAAACATGCTGCCTTCGTTCCTGTGCATATTTAGAATTATGATCTACCGACTTCAAAAGGGCATAGTTGTCACGGCATTCGTGGATCTACTTAAATCCCCAGTTAAACAAGTGAGGAAGTTTATTCATGACTGAGGCATTTAGGATGGTGGTGCGCACAAACACAGAATCCGTGGTTCTCCATAGCCAAAGGGCAACGATCATAACTCAGAACGTTTTCGAGCTGACCTTAAAATAGTTCAGGAACAGTGGTTCGTAACATCATGTTAAGCTATCGTATGGTCAGCCTGCTTGAGACCAGCTGTGATGTGTGAATACATGCCCAACACACACTCTGATTTACAAATGACAAGGGAAGGGATCACACCTAATGGCAAAATTAAATCATGAGGCTGAGCATTGTGGGTGAACTGTACCAACATCTGAGCAGTTGGGCCTTATCTCTGGTCTACAGGTAGTCCTCGACCACAATTGACCACAATTGAGGCCCAAATTGCTAAGGGAGACACCTGTTTAAGTAAATTTTGCCCCATTTTATGACCTTTCCTGCCACATTTGTTAAGTGAATGCAGTTGTTAAGTGAATCTGGCTTCCCCATTGACTTTGCTTGTCAGAAGGTCACACAAGTCCCTACGTGTCCCAAGGACACTGCAACCGTCATAAATATGAGTCAGTTGCCAAGCCTCTGAATTTTGATCACAAGACCATTGGGATGCCACAATGGTCGTTAACTGTGAAAAACAGTCATAAGTCACTTTTTCAGTGTCCTTGTACCAGTAACTTTGAACAGTCACTAAACGAACTGTTGTTAAGTTGAGAACTACCTGTATTTGTTTTCAGAGGATTATTCTAGATAACCTGAGCTAGTTTGGTGTAGAGGTCAAGGCACCTGGCTAGAAATTGGGAGACAGCGAGTTCCAATCTTGCCTTAGGCCCAAAGCCAGCTGGCTGGATAACCTTGAGCCAGTCACTTTCTCTCAGTCTGAGGAAGACGACAACGGCAAACCACTTGTGAAAACCCCTTGTCTATGCAGTCATCAGGAGTCAAAACCTGACTCACAGGGACACAAAAAATGACCTAACCATGACAGTAAAAGACCAACAACTTTGGGAGCAAGCTACAAAACTACTATAAGACTACAGAATGTCATTCTTGGATTACTGAGCTGTGAAGTGTCAGCTTAAGTGTCTAAAAGAACACCTTGTTAAGAATGCAGGCCTTCTATCCCACTGGTTAAAATCTGCAATCCGTGAGGCAGTTTTATTTTGGAGCCAAACCTGAATACAGGTAATCCTTGACTTACAACAGTTCACATAGTGACAGTTCAAAGTTACAACGGCCCTGAAAAGGTTACTTATGACCATTTTTCACACTTATGATGGTTGTAGCATCATGTAGCGTCATGTGATTTACATTTGGATGCTTGACAGCTGACTCATATTTATGACGGTTGCAGTGTCCTGGAGTCATTTTCAAACCTTCTAATAAGCAAAGTCAATAGGGAAACTGAGTACATTTAACAACCGTGTTACTAATTTAAGAACTGCAGTGATTCACTTGACAAAATGTGGCAAGACAAGTCATAAAATAGGGCAAAACTCACTTAACCAATTCCTCACTTAGCAACATAAATTTTGGGCTCAATTGTGGCCCAAAGTTGAGGACTACCTATAAATGGACTCACTTAGCTAATTTCCCTTCCGGCCTGGAGGGTTTCTGTACAAATGAAATGAACCACTTTGGCTGTTTGGTTGACCAAGAAGGCAGGATGCAAATGGAAAATAAAATAAAAATAAAATGCTCATTGCTATGGCTTTCCCCAACACCTGGTGGCTCGCAAATATGGAATGCTATTGGCCCTCATTGGCTGGGAACTGACTGAGAACAGCTGAAGAACATCAGGTTGGAGAAAGCAATGTTAGCAAATCAAGCTCCCTTCCTTTGGAATGATGAAGCAGAGGTAGCTGTGTCATTCGTGTAGGATTGTTCCATAACAGGATTGCACAGGTTATGAAGCAATGGAGGAAAAACAGATTCTCACACCTCTGTGTTTGTGCAATGCCTCTTTCATGCCCGAGTGATATACACACTTCAGGATGAAGTAGTGTTCGGTTTCAAACTCGATTCACCCATACCGGGCTTCTCATGCAGATTTTCATAAAGAAAATAAGCATGTGTGGCTGAACAAAACCATCCATTCTACTAGCATCTCTAGGAGCGTTTTCTCAGCAAACCAGAAAATGCTTGTAACGCCTTCCACTTCCTTGCACAACATGCAGGAATCATTCAATGAGCAGAGTCCTTTGGGAGTTGGGCGGCATAGAAATGCAAATAAATAGATAAATAAATAAATGAAATTTTCTAAGTGGATCCTTTGTTGCTGCCCAACCCCACCCTTTATTTTAGCATTAATGTTATTGCACTGACTGTATACATCTTATATCTATTAATCTATTCACTCGAGATCGTCACCGTGAAGGCAAAATTAGTGGATGAACCCGAAGACCAGGGGTCCCCAAACTTGGCAACTTTAAGACTTGTGGACTACTAAGTAAAAACACCAGCATCTATTTTTCTCAAAGTTGAGGGTATAAGCGGTATATAAGTCTAAGTGCTATTGCTATTGCTAATGCTCAACTCAGGGCAGGGTTCAGAGGGACTCCCAGATTCTCCTGTTGTTGAGAGAGCAAGCTTTATCCAGAACTGGGAATTTCAACCTCTCCCAATGCAAGTGGTCCTCGACTTACAACTACAATTGAGCCCAACATTTCTCACTGTGGCTCAGTGAGACAGTTAAGTGACTTTTGACCCATTTCACAACATTTCTTGCCAAGGGGAATCACTGCAGTTGTTAAATCAGCAGCGTGGTTGTTAAATGAATCTGGCTTCCCCGTTGACTTGGGGAAGGTCAGAAGGTCGCAAAAGGTCATCACATGACCCCGGGACACTGCAACCGTCATAAATATGAACCGGTTGCCAAGTGCCTGAAAGCATCCAAGCATCTTTGATCACGTGACCATGGGGAGGGCTGCAAAGGCCGTAAGTGTGAAAAACGGACATCACTCACTTTTTTGTCAGTGCCGTTGTAACTTCCAACGGTCACTAAATTAATGGTTGTAATTCGAGGACTACCTGTAAAGCTTTCTTTAATAAGATAGCCCCAAGTTTGCCTGAGTTATTAGTTAGCAAAAGCTGATAAAGGAGGATATTTGTAGCTCAGGGTTGAAAGGGTCCCTGGTGCTCTCTGAGGTTGGATGTTTTCTTGCAGACGTTTCATTACCCAAACTAGGTAACATCATTCATCAGCAGTGATGTTACCTAGTTTGGTTTAATGAAACGTCTGCAAGAAAACATCCAAGCTCAGAGGGCATCAAGGACCTCCACATTAACAAAAGCTGCCGTAGCATCCTCCCCCATTCTATTCTGACCCCAGAAATGTTACCTGAACCTCTTCCATCTGGTGGGCCATGTCATGCAGTCCTAAATTCTCTGCTAAGCTGGAAGCGTCAAGCCCATGGCCGTGGGGCAGGAGCAGCTCAGATCGCCTGTAGGTTTCCCTTCTTGCCCCAAGGGAGCCACTTTCCAGAGCTGGGAGATGAGGCACCAAGCCAGATCGGGCATGGTGGGATAAACCGGAATGGTCTTGGCTGGTCTGACGGTTGGGCCAGCTGCTTTGCTGCTGGCTGGGAGGAGGAGGTGGCGGCTGATGGAGTGGATTAATAGAAAAAGGATCCCCGAGGTGCGAGTAAGGATCACTGGACTGGGAGTAAGGCAGAGGCTGATAGGGGGGAGGGAAATAAGGTGGCTGGAAATCGGAGGTCCCCGAGTGGGAAAGAGGGGGAGCTGGACTGTAGAGATGCTGGCTGACAGCGGAGAGGTGAGGCAATCTAGGATTCCCGTTGCTGCTTCCATCATGGCGGTCCTGAGGGGGAAAAATGAATGCAACCCGTTAGTGAAATTCTGGCAGTTGAAGGGCATGACTGAGAAGTAAGATATATTCTGGTGGTTTGGTGGGTTTTTTCTTTTTCTTTTAAGAATCAGGAAAATTACTATCCAAGTATTTTGGGGCCAGTCAACTGGAGAAAAAAAATCTAATACCTCATACACAAACATAATATCAAACCATACTCTGTAATAAATGAAAAAAATAACCCCTGAATTTAGCTGCAACCTTCAAGGAGTCCAACTGGAAGTAAGCTTCCAATAGGACAAAACCAAGCTCTCTGGAGTTTATGAGACTAGACTGCAGAACTATGACTTCCCCCTTTCCGCTAATTCATGTATTTTCCCTTTAAAATAAATGCATTTGCTTTGGAGTAAACAATTTAAAGACAGCCCCTTAATTCCACTTGAGATGAGGATCAGTACTCAAATATGGCAGAGATCAATTAAATGTGACATTACTTAAATTAAAACCTGCTGTTTTAATCTTAAATGCAACAAATTACAAACCAATCAATACCAAGGATTATTTCAGATGTATTGTATTTTATTCTATAATCTAATAAAATGTTTTATGAAAAAAATACCAAGTTTTATTTCAGCCAATATATTTGGGGGCCAGTCAAGTGGGGAAAAAATCTAATACCTCATACACAAACATAATATCAAACCACACTCCGTAATAAATGAAAAAAAAAAACCTGAATTTGCAGCATTGCTTATGTTTGATTTATTGATTTACAAGTCATACTGATCACCTATTTCATATGATGACTCTAGGCAGCTCACTAATTTATTAAATGTAGATGCCACCTGACTCCCAGTGGTTTACAATTGTTAAAACATTTAAAAAACACAGAATACAAAAAAAATATGTGAAACCAAAACAAGAGAAAGGCACAAAGATGGCAAAGAAAATAAACCCAGGAGAACAGAAAGAAAAAAGGGGGACATCAATTGTCCTCTCTAAAAACCTGGGCAAACAGCCAGGTCTTTAATGTCCTTTAAAATCCTAGTAGAATGGGAATCCTTCGAATTTCATCCCAGAGTATCTCATTCCAGAGAGCAAGATATTGCTACAGAGAATGAGGGCTCTTGGGATCCTCCTGATATGTTGCATTCAATCACTGGTGGCTATTCAGAAATGCACGTATATTATCCTGAAATATTTGGCTTGCAATCTAACCATATACTTTGATTAATCAGAATAAAGTACCATCGAGTTCAAGAAGTTCAATACATAACTTTGCCATTGATTCTACAGATATTGGGACCAAATCTCATTTATTTCAATGGGCTTTCGGTCTCCCTCCAAAATATAATCACAACTTCAAGTTGTTTTGTTTTTTTAAAGAAAGGCTACATCAGTTATTAACGTTTAACGTACTACAGAATTTACAAAATTGTGCCTCTAAATAACAACCATCCCTTTGCCCGCTCATTGCTGCATAAAACACTAAACACCCTTTTAGCAACTGAAAGTTAATTAACTCATTAGCCAGAGCTTCTGACATGGAGCTATAGGAGTCTAGTGTGTGTGTATGGGTATGTATTTAATAATATTAATAACGATAGTCTACCAGCATTCAGAGGTTTCAAAAAATGCATGCACTATGGAACCTAACCAGTCAGGTTGTACATATCTTCAAGGCTGCTACAGATCACCAATCATTGATTACTGAATTAGTTAAAATTAAGTGTTAAAACCGCAACCAGCATAACATCTCGATGCTGGGCCGCTGGGAGTTATGCAGCTTCTTCCCTATTTTTTTAAAAAAAAGGGGGGGGGAATCAAAGGAAAACTGGAAATGGAGGCAAGAGGGGGAAAAGGCTAGGGCTTCTGACAGATTAACTATAGTGCAGTAGAGGGGTGAGGTTTAAGATGGCTATGAGGTTCCCAAGAAGCCAGATTGTACCCAACAGCATGTCAATCTTGAGAACATACAAAAAAAAAGTTTAAATTAACTCCTGCTCTATTTTTTTTAATAGGAAAAATTGCTCTGCTCTCCTCTCCTTCCCCCCACCAACAAATTAGGTTTATTTTCTTGCCCTCAGAATACTCTTAAGTCTTCCTATCCTGGCATTGGGCAGCCAGCTCTAGAGCCACATAAGTCTTGTTAAAGAGACCCGGGACTTGTTCCTAGCAGTAAAGCTCAGCCAACCAGTCACAGATATATTTAGATTTATGCTGCAATTAAGATTCTCTGACTTGTTAATTTAATTCCACTAAAGATGTTAAAACAAAGAAAAAAGTAATTTGCAGCCCAGAAAAGATGAGCTAATCTGCTTGTCCGATATTTTTTAAACCAGGGCTGCTTTTTAGCTTGGTCTGTTACCAGACAGCCAGTCTCTATCCCAGAGGGCTGACTTCTCAGTCTCCTTGCACCTTTAATTATTAAATATTGTCTCTAGAGTCTTGTTTTGAACTGTCTTAAATCTGATTCCAGATCATTAAATTTGTTTTGTTTTGCATCATGCCAAACCCCCTCCTCCCTTGCCAGGGCATTTTTTCCCTGTAATCCCTAAAGAAAAGTGAATTTAGGATCAATAAGGAATCCCCCAATTTACTTGAGGTTGCAATCCTGTACCCAATTTACTTAGCAAGGAACTCTACCAAACCTATTGGCCTTACTCCCAATAGGAGCAACTGTAGAAATCAGAAATGTCCCTGCTCAGCCTGTGAAATCCTCAAGTGCCTAAATGTAAACAGAAGCACAGCACACTTAACTGGCTTAAGGATGTAACCCTCATTGTGAGTTTGCATTGAACCACAAACTGATCAAACATGTGTTAAGATTCACACTCACACATGTTAAACCATAAAAGAACTAATCAACTAATGTTCTACAAATGCATCTGGCATCTCTTTATCTTGCTTGGGTATACCGTGCCCTGCCAATACAGTCACTGTGATCTTGAAATATATTCCTAATAAAGCAAAAGGCTCATCGTTTTGATGGAAAATATACCTTGGAGGGGAATTACTCAAGACACACTGGTTGCCAGAACAGAAATGCACTAATCTTGCTTACTCAAACCATAGTTTGCTATGGTTACGCATTTGTCTACGTTCTCACAAGTTCACACAATGCATTCACCCACTACCCAGCTAGTCAGATTTCAGCCAAGGCTGTTGTGTGATCTCAGCACTTTTTAAGAATCACTAGGGCGCTTCATTTTCCCATGGCCAGGAAAAGAGGACTGGGATCTGGTTGGGTTCTTCAAATAGGGAGGGGTCAGGACATTTAGGAAGGGGGGGGAGACATCCCAGTTACTATTTCTGCTTAAGCCAAAAACCTCCTGTGTGGCTGATATTTTGACGCTTAAAAAACAAGTTGCAGGAAATCAGCTCCATTTAACCAAGACCCACCTTGCCCCCCCCCAGGACATTATAAAAATGTGCAGTCAAATGCAGGCCTACTCATGAATAAATTACTTGGGTGGGGAGAAACCTTCGAAACAAAAGGGAGGGCCAGGCCAGGCTTAAGCTGCTGATCAGAAAGGCTTTTCTATTGCAGAGTAATCGATACCCATTAACTCCCCAATTCTTTTTCACAAGGCTTAAATACCCCATTCACTGGAAGAAGAAAAAAAAAGAAGAGGAAGACAGATGCTTTTGTTCACCGAAGTGGAGGGAACACACGATTTTGGGAAAGTCCTGTCCATCACTGGCACCCCTTCCCCAAGCGGGACTCGGGGCCAGGGCTTGTCAAATTAAGCAACCAACCAACCAACCTGAGCACAAGAGGTAAACTAGTCCAGGGCCTATTTCTTACGGATCCTTCAAGGGAGACAGCCCGGCTAGGATTTCCAAACCCTCCGGCACCCCCTTTTCCTCGCCCTTCCCCGAGGTGTGTGCTTGGCTGCTTGATGCTACAGTTAAAGGCGCACAGAGGGGGAGGGCGCTCCGGTGCCCTTCGGATGCCAAGATCGTCCACTTCCTGCCCTTCCCGAGGCTGCTTCTCTTTCTCCCTCCTGCCCTTCCCAGAACCAGTCCAACAGGCTGGAGCGCCGGAGACTCCACTCGCCCAGGCCCTCGCATCCACCGCCGCCCCCCCCTTCTCCTCCTCCCC
>QLTV01003516.1:1508139-1529383 GCA_003457575.1 Thermophis baileyi
TGCCTGGATTTCCCGCGGGGCGGGATTGAGAGTTGGGAGGGTGTTGTTCCTTTTTTTTGGGGGGGGGGTTGGAGAGAGCCGGCAGGGATTAATCATTTCCGTTCCTCGGCAAAAGCCAAGCAACGGCTTTTCTTTTTTTTCTTTTTCTTCCTCCTCTTTCCAAACTCCTCGCGAGGAAAAGCGTTGGGCAGGCCGGGAGCGAAAAAAAGTTTTTTTTTCAAAGAAGGAAGCAGATTTCCTTTTTAAGAGGGACCGGGATCAGTGGCGGGGGGGTTACAATCCTATAGCGGGTATATAAGACCCGTCGAGCTCAAGGGCAATTTTTTCCGACTTACCAATGGCTGCGTTCTCACAACACGTTTAACCCGGTTGTTGGGCACACACACACACACACACACACACACACACACACATCACGTTTTTCTCGAGTAATAAGCTAATTCAGGCGGGACTCTTGCAAATAAAAGCTAAGGCTGGCATCCTGTGGAACGCGCGCACTCACGGGATCTTGTTTTTAAAGCATCCGATTAAGGGTTTTGTAGCAAATACAGCCTACCCGGATTACGCGCCTTTAAAGCGATCGCCACCGAAGACTGGTAAATGGCTGGAGCAAGGGAGAAGGCATTAAGTTTAAGGTTTCTGCACACTCTTTGCCGGGTTTTCACGATCTTCCTCCGGGAACGACGATAGTTTATCAGGCAGGCCGGCCGGCCGGCCGGTCGGTCGGTCCCACGCGAAATAAGCGCCCGGCCCGTCTCTCGCGGGAGCCCTTGGGCGCTCGTGGTGCCCCAGGCTCTGCACAAAAAGTTGCCCGGGGAGCTTCGGAGAACGCGAGGTGGATCCGAAGGATGCTACTTGGGGGGGGGGGAGAGAGAGTCGTTATCCACCTCTAGGGATACAACACACAGGGTCAAAGGGAGACCCTTTCCTTTTGGAGGAAGTCAAAGAGTTACTTAAAATGTGAGCAAGCTGCTTTCAAGGACGAGCCCGAAGCCGCCTTGGAGCAGACGATGCGAGTGAAACCCTACCCCTCCCTCTAAAATGTCAAGTCCCGCTGAAACTTTTTAAAAGCCTTATTTCTGACCATCAAGGGAGGGGGGGGAGCTCTAGAAACTTGTCCAGGGGCCATGAAAGAGGCAGAAGAGGCCCAAGGTTTTCAAGGCCGAGGACCTCGAGAGCACCCATCACCGCCAGGGTTGAAAAGGGGGAAAAAAATAAAATAACCGAACCCCCCCTTTTTTTTGCAACGCATGGGGGGAAAGCGCATCCCGCTTAAAGTTCCGTATCGCACCGAGATTTGCACGCACCGTCTCCATTTTTTTTTTTTTAAACCACCAGGGTCAAAAACGGAAGCGCGGGCATCGCTTTCATACAATTAACCTAATTAAAGCAGAAAACTCACATTTCGGAGATCCGGTGAGATGATCTAGCGCGCTCCTTAAAAAAAAAAAAAAAAAAGGACGTGCCCGGGAGGCTGATCCGATTTCCCCGCGACCTGTTTACGAGTACGCGACTGAACTGCGAGGTATCCTTTTAAAACGGTAGCTTGACTTCAACGTGCTTTAGGACTTGCACCTTAAATTATTAACTAAATCAAGCCCTGAGAATGTCAAGAAAACCCCATACCATACCAGATACACATGCCCGGGACTCAGCGCTCCTAGAAGCCAACTACTACACTCCCAAATACAACCTGGAGGAACGTTTTGCCTTCCAATAGCTCGGAACTACTAAGGCGATCGTCCACTAAACTCCCTTGATCTGTCCTGTCCTGTCCCCCCCCCCAACCCCCCCAACTTCCCTAACTTCTGCATAAACGTGAACGGAAAGCCGGTAATCAAAGCAGCGAGACACCCCCCCTCCTCCTCTGATCAATGAGGACTAGCCACATGCACAGCCTTTTAAACTCTCACCTCGCAGTCTTCTTCGTACTTGACATTGTCTGCTAGTTTCCACAACATGGCGTCCAGTATTCCCCAAAATTAATTTTTTTTTTTAAAAAAAAAGTCAATTTCTATAAGGATATGAACCCGAAGGGCGGGGAGGTATAAAGCACCCCAGCCCCACAAGTATTGGTAAATCCAAGGAGGGAGAGAGGGCGCTGGAGAAAGCAGAACTCTCTCCCCAACCTTCAAGGAGCTGCTTTAAAGACAGGCATATATAAACAAAGTAGCGGGGAAGTCAAATTCCGCCCGAGAATTTAATCACTGAGGTTCTTTTCCCATCCCGCCACCCTTAATGGCCACCTCATTAGAATAGCTCCTCCCCGGGGAGGGCCCAGGAAGGAGGAGGAGACTTCCCCTGACAGGCGGCGCAAAGTTAAGCCAATGGGGAAGCAGCCTTGCGCTTGAGAAGCCCCGCCCCGCTGGGGCTCGGGCGTTTTTTGGAGCTTTTCCAAAAGCGCACACACGCGCGCGCGCGCCTGGGAAAGCGCCAGCCTGCCCGAAGGCGACTCACACGCAGGGCTAGCAACGGGGCGGGGGGGAAAAGCGCTCAATTGCGCGCACGCAACCCGGCTGGGAGAGCTTCATGCTGCGGCGCAAGCTTCCAGCTGGACCCCCCCCTGCACGGCGAGGAAAATTTAACCCCTTTTGAGGCGCTCCCTTGGCTGGATTTCTCTCCCCCCATCCTTCCCCCCCCCACCGGAGTTGGGGAGACGCGAAAGCCAGGCAGAAGAACGAAGTGGGGGGGGGGGAGAAACCACTCTCGCCGCGCATGCAAGTTCCACGGGAATTCCCCCCCCCTCAAAAAAAAGCTTAACCTACCCAAATTGAGAGTGCAAAGCTAGTGGGGTTTGGGAATGGGGAGTGGGAGGGGTGGGGGGGATTTCCTTCCGATGCGTTCACACGACCCGTTGAATCGGGTCAGCGGCCCCTGCCGGCTCTCCACCTCGGTTTAGGGGTTGTTTTTTTGGTGGCTTAGCCCGTGGTGGGAGCCCTATCCGTTTGGTTCCTTAGGAGGCGCAAAAATCTGTAGGGCGAACTCGCCATAAATGGATTTAAGGGAGTTGTGTGTCACCCCTATCCGTAGTAAAACCGAGATTAAGACACCCACAAAAAGGGAGGGAAACGAAGAGGAGAGACTGCCCGTGGCGCCTTGCCTGACTCCCGAAATAAAAATCGGGAGTAGATTTACAGTCGCAAAAACTATATGCAACTACTAAATGTTTCGCAGCAAACGAGAAGAGGGAAGCGCAAAGGGAACCTGACCTAAAGCCGAATATTTCCCCTGGCTTTCTCACACACACACACACACACACACAAATTCAGCTTAATACTGACGCGTCTCCTATAGAACCAGCTCGAAAAACCTCTCCCGAGACCGGATCGTCTGGTGCTTCGGGAGCAAACCTGCCTTGTAGCAGCCGCGGAGCGCCTGAACCGGGCGCTTGGGCACCTTGGAAACCGCTTAGGGCCACCCGCCGCCGTCCCGCAACCCTCTTTATTTAAATGCCCCCCCCTCTTGTATAAAAAGAGCAGCGCTTCCTCGCAAGTTAAGGCTATATAAGCGGTGCAGCGAACGGGGGCCTTGGAAAGCCCCGAGGGATCCGTTCGGCAGCAGGCAGAAGAGCTCGATCCACCTTCCGGATCTTATTTTTTTATTATTATTATTTTGGTGCTCTGGGCCCGTAGCAGCGAAGACGGTCCGGTTCGCTCGTTTTACTATTTGGAAGGAGCCGGGTTCGCTCCTTTGCCCGCAACCACCCGCTCTACGGGTGCAAGCCTCGTGGGGGCGGGTGTGTGTGTGGAAGGCCCGATTCTCAGCCGGGGGAAAGGGCGCCGATCCCTGGAGAAATTCCAGAAGACCCGTTTCTACGCCGAACAAAATCTTGTCCTTGGGAGGGGACCTTGGCAATCGTCTGGCACTCTCCCCCCCCCCCTCTCTCCAGTTGCCTCCGACGCCGTTGGCCTTTTTATTTAGATCCTGCTCCCCCAGAATGAATTTTAACTCCTCCAGCGGGAGCTCCGCAGTGCCTATAAAGCAAGCCGTAACCTTTCCCGAAGCGGCTCGGCGATTTCAGGGACACGCCCGTCGCCTGATGAAATCGATTTAGCATAATAATAATAATAATAATAATAATAATAATAATAATAATAATATAATTATTAATAATAATTAATAATAATAAAATAATAAAAAAATAAAATAAAATAATAATAAAAAAAATAAAAAATTAATAAAATAAAAAATAAAATAAAATAATTAATAATAAATAATAATAATGCCTTCGAGTTGGCTCGCAAGCGATTCTAAAGCTTCCTTTGACGCCCGCACCCCCTTCCGAGGAAAGGAGCAGCGAGCGGCGAAGGAAAAGCTCGGGAAAGCCAGCCCTGCTTTTACAGCATAGTATATTGTTTGTTATCGTCGCAGGCTCGTCCTCACTCGTCGGGAATAAATGCGTCACTGAAAATGCCGCTCTCTCTACACGGGTCTCGCGCCTTCCTCGCCAATCTGGCTAAAACCCCGACCGCTGATGGAATGGCAAAGAGTTCGGCGTCCCGTTGCAATCCATACGCCGTAAAGAGAGCCTCGGCTAAGTTTGCTCTAGCTTTAGGATCTTCGTTACCGAGTGAGAGCCTCCCTTAGTCCCCAAAAGGAAGGGGGAGGGAAACTGCCCCCCCCCCCGCGCCACTCGATCCTCATTTCAGGTCCACAACCGGGAATATTCCCATCCATAGGGAAGAGGGTGCTGGGATTTACAAAACCATTTCTGCCTGTTCAGCTTGGCGTGGAGGCAACCAAGGCCAGATGTAGTTGCTCTTCCCAACCTACGAAGGAGGTGGTTGACTCTACCTACCTGTCTGTCTGTCTGCCTATCTATCTATCTATCTATCTATCTATCTATCTATCTATCTATCTATCTATCTATCTATCTATCTATCTATCTATCTATCTATCTATCTATCTATCTATCTATCAAAACAGTGAGAGGCAAGGCGCTTTCCTGACCCAGTTTTGTCATCTGTAAAAATAGGAGGAGAATCCATCCTTCTGACCTCTAAAAGCTTTTAACGAAATACTGGAAAATACTGAAATACTGTTCAAGTTCTGTCTGCATTTGTCTTTTTAAAAAAAATAGCTAGCAAAACTCTCTCTCTCTCTCTCCCTCTCTATATATCTCTCTCTCACTCTCTCTCTCTCTCTTTCGCACTCTCGCGCTCCTCTCCTCTGTCTCTCTTCCCCCCCCTCCCCCCCCCTGCATGCAGTGCAAAGTAGACTTACTTGGGAGTTCCACTGAAATCAGTGGATACAGATTAAGAAAATAGTTTCTCCATCCTGGGGAAATTTTTAAAAAAACAGAACCACTTTCCATTGAAAAATTTATACACGCACACACATATTATATATATACACACACAGAGAGATACTGCAGTTTCCTTTTGGTAGAGAGGAAAAGGAGTGCACTTTGGATTAGATTTGTCTTCCTAAATGTTGCAAGCTTTGCGGGCTGAGATCCAGATAAAGTTACTAACTTCTCACCACTTCAGCAAGTGCTTGGAAGGCATATTGAGAGTTGAGGAAGGAAGTGTTATTGACCTGACTTTAGGGGGAATATGAAGGATCAGGATTGCTTCCACTGAAATTATATACAAAAAGAGTTAAATTTTGTCTGGGTCTAACTATTGCTTTCTTTTTAAAAAAAAAAAATTACTAGGCAACATATCAAAGGATTTCCTTGTGTTTTAAAAGCAATTCTATACAAGATTTACAGATTTGATGCTAAAATCAGGAATAATCTGGTAGTGTCTAACAAATTTTATATGTGAAAGCTTATGCATTTTAATAAAATTGGTTGGAAATTATTCAGGGCAGAATCATTCTTAGATGTCCATTCTATAGCTTGTTTTCTCTGAGTAAACTCCATGAAACTTAGAATAGAACTGCACAGAATTAGGGCATTAAGCATTTTAGGTTTCTCCATCTTCATTTTTTTTAAGCTTCAAGAGGAGGGAATTATATTAAGAGCTATTATTGAATTATGATTTATGCTCTATGGATCCATGGTTAACTTAGCCATGGTTTATTAAATTAACCACCCAAGATAACCAAAACATTGGCGAGGCTCTTCAAAGATCTAAGCTAAAATCAGGGTTAGTTGATGGTTTAGCTTGCTGCAAGCAGCCATATAACGCACAAGCAATCACTTGGTTTATTCCTTCAGGCATAGCATCTTATGACAATGCTGAGAATGGCCTTTTGCTAAACCAGAATTAGGGATTGAGCATGATGTGTGAAACTGCCCACCACACTTAGTAAACCCCATCACAATCCTACATGGTTGCCTAGTGGCTTCAAACATTTTTTCCCCCAGATCTCTTTCTGAGGAGTCTCTTTGCAGGAATTCCAAACCTGTTTCATTAACATTGATGGTGTCACTCCGCTTCCCGTTTATTAAACATGTCACCGGCCAAAAATATTGCTTCTTCCAGAAGCAGTGGAAGATAAGATGGAGAGCCGGAAAGTTGAAAAGTATCCACTCCATCCCACTTTCAAAATGACCCAGGTGAAAAGCTCAGAGAAGATGCAACTGACCAGGTTAAAAAAAAGGGGGGGGGGGGGAGGGGGGGGAGAGATTGAACTAATCAGCCAGCAATTAAACCCAGCCCTGTTATCTCTCAATCTGGCATGCAGGTGCTGATTCATAGCACTGGCTGAGGCCCTGGTGGAGCAAAAGAATCTGCATTTACCACAAAAGGGGGGGGGGAGATTCACCCTCCCCTTGCAAGCACTTGGCGTCATTAAGACGAGGCATCTCAATAAGAAAAAGAGACAGCTCACCTTAACATTCCTCTATAGGAGAAAAACCATTATTTTCCCAACTGCTATTTGAAGAAGAAAAAAAGCCACTTGCTGTAGAACTGATTTAATTATTCTGGCAGAATGGCTGACCTCTGAGAAAACTCTGAGCTGCCATTTTTAAAAGATTTTCCCAAGGGTCAGAAAGTCCACCGTCTTACTGAAATATAAAACAGATCTATATAGCCTTATTCAGGCTTTCCTGAAAAGTTTTCTTGCAAGCCTTATTAAAAAAAAAAATTAAAATCATTAGCATGCCTTTCCTGAAACTGGTGAAATGAGATTAAACAAATCCCATTTATTTCATAAGAAATTTGAGGTGACAAATATACTTACTGAAAAGCAAACCTCTCCCCCCATGGACAGTCAAATATACTGTTGCCATAAAAAAACTTCTGTGGGTCTATCCCTTCTTTTACCAACTGCCTTGAAGAAACCATCAATATTGTTTGGTTTTTGAAAAAGGATTTAAAAGAAGGATTTATGTGCAGAAAACAGCAATGCTTTTGGGCCAACAGGGAATATGTCCACATAAATGGGGTTAAGACCCTGGTGCTCTTTGGTTTACCAATATGAAATTAGTTAAAATCAAGGCAGTTTTCAAAATGGGAAACACTGATTAGAATTTGAGTGCCTATGCTACACACATTTACTATGAAGGAAATCCTACCTGTTTAGTCTTCCCTTATCCCTAAGAGGTGTAGAGGTTTGGAAGCCTACAAACCATGTTGGTTTAAAAATAAACACAGCTCAATGATGCTTACTCCCAAGCAAGCATTGCCATTGCACAACCTCACTTTGGATTCAGAATTGCTTCAACAGTGAGATGGGTAACATATACATTTAATAAATAAAATTACTTTGGCCATAAGCCTGAGCAAAGATATTTGATATGAACATTCAAAGCCTTGTAAGAATCAAATTCAAACTTTTTGGGAATCAACCAGTTCTTTGAAGGACAAATGTATCCATTATTAAAAGGAGCCACTATTTATAAATTTTTTCTGGATTTGTAGAATCCACCGAAGTATAAGCTAACCGCAGCCTTGGGTTTGTACAATAGGACAGGATGAAATTGGTCTTTACATTCACACACCATGTTTACCCGGCTCAGTTAAAGAACTAGTGATTTAGGACTATTATGAACACCAAAAAATCAGTTTATCTTATGTATGGTGTATTCTGCAAACGCACACAAAATGGATCGATTCAGGTGCCCAGTTACACAGCCTGTGTGACTACATGGAGGGGAAATGCAACCAATGAAAATCTGGGGAGAACACATTTTCATAGATTTATGAAATTCATAGAAAATATTATTACCTGAGCATATTCTGCAAGCTTATACAACTTCCAGCGGTACTAACTTTGGACCAATGGATGTTGAAATCTTCACACACACACCCCACTTCAAGCAACCATTTTCCTTTAACTCTTTGCTTATATCTTCCTTTGCTCGTTTGACTTATTCTAAAAATACACAGTCAATTGATCGATGGAATTAGCCCAAGCTGTCCACTTTCTATTCATGTTTAGAAACTAGTTAAGCAGGAGCATTTGAGATAAAAAAAAAAGAGAGAGAGAATGGTGTAAAGGATTTTTCTGCTTCCAGAGATAATCACCTATATTCTGTACAATGGTGTCATTCTCAGGCTTAACACATTTATTCTTAAGTATCTGCTTAAACATTTGAGATAGCACCAGCCATACAGAACACTGCAGGCAAAGGGGTGGGAGAAAAATTATTGGAAAACTGCAATTGCCTTCCAGAACAAACTTTTCATTGGATTGTAGCCTTTCCTATAGAGATCTTCAGACTTATATAAAAGTCAAAGGCCTTCGCACTGCAAAAAGTTTGACCTGTTTTAAAACTTCAATTTTTGATAAACGTCATAGTTACAATGAGGTATCAGTGCAGGATAGATCTATGTTTTAGGCAGAGATTTGTGCTCTTGCCAACACACTTGTTTCTGGGACACATGATAATGAAGTAACAATTTTTTTTTACATTGGGCTTGAGCCATTAACCCTACTTTACAAACCATAATCCTCTGGCTGGATTAACTGTGTGATAAACTAAAATTGATTTAACTATATTGGCATTAACCAGGTCAGTAATGAGTGTGCCGGTCCCAAGAAAAACATTGTACAATTCTCAAACCCTGAAAATATTGAGAAATGAGTGAATTCTTGACAATATGCCATAGAAGTGGGACAGAATTTTTTTTTTTAAAAAAGTATGTTTTTTGTTCTTATTTTTGCTTTGTAGAAGAGCAAAAAATGGAGAGTGGTTAAGAGAAACAGTAAACTATACTGAGGAGGTTGCTAACTTTAAGCAGAGGTCAGAGAATGGTACTTCATTTGCAAACAGGTAGAGGGGGGGCACATTAAACCTCCAGTTTTTCTTGAAGGCTAGGAGCAATCGTTTCTGCCTATCCCTGGGCTCTGCAAATGTCCGGAATCACAATTTTCATCATCCCCCAGCCATCCTGAAGGCGCAAAGAAAGCATGAATGAAGAGATCGCTACTTACTTGCTACTTACTTGCTACTTACTTGCTACTTACTTGGACCCCCTTCCCCATGCAAATTTCTCTAACCCTCCTCAACTGCTGAAAGTCCACCCTTGTGGTTCAGAAACAACCCAGGGCTACTTTCATCCACTTTAATTCTAAAGGGAGAAATGTTGCTTTCAATGGGATTCTTCACCAAAACCCAAATTGAACAGAATGACATAAGAAAAAGAGGGGGGGAAACCCGCTTCCTTTATCTCTGGCCAGGAAGTTCCAGCCACTCCTGTCAGCAGGTGAATGTTGGGCTGTTCTTCAAAAATCAGAGTGGAAGACAGGTAGCAAATTCCCCTGCCCATTTTGACCTCAGGGGCCCCACCAACTTCCAGGAGAGCTCAACCACAAATGAGCCAACTTTTAGCCTACCATGTTATTCGACCTCCGGCTTACTTTAGGGTTAGGGTTTCCTGCAAATCCAGAAACTTGAGTTCTGGTGCAACCAACCATGGATAAATGTGTCCTGAGAATACATCTTTTTTTATCCCCTTACCTAAATACCTCATACTTTCAAACTGGGGTACTTGTAGGAGAACAGCAAAAGCGTTGGAAAGCTGATGATTTAATAAAAAAAATAGCCAATAAAATCTTGGCTAAGTTGATACATGTTTTACAGTACCGTTTGTTGAGTTTGCACAATAAGTTTCCATACCAAACATGAGCAGTTCACCCAACAAGCTAAGTTACTCCCCCATCCTCCCAAAATGGAAACGAGTTAAAAACTCTGTCGACATTACCTGTCGTATGAACGCAGTCACTTAAGTGGGGGGGGGGAACACGCACTGGCTTTCTTGTTTAAATATTATTAAACGCATAAGTTGGCGATAACTGCGCCCAAGATGGAAAGAGGAAGGGAGCTTAAGAGATCTTGCCCCCGGGTTCAGAACGTGAGAAGACCGTCCAGCCTCGATCGCCCTTCCTTGCAACCAAGAGAATCCCTCTGGCTTTTTTAGGCCGATCGGAGCTGTCAGCCCCACGGAAGAGCTGAGCTCAGCGGAATGAAGTTGCTCGGGAAAAACCGAGCGGCGCAAAGCCAAAGCTCTTGGCCTCCCTTCGCCAGATTTCAGCAGTTCTGGCTGGACGCGGTTGGAGTTCGCAAACCACCATATCACACCTTTCCCCCAGCCCCCGAAGTGGCTTGGATCCCTCCCGGCTCCTGTTCCTACAGCCCATATGAAATTTTAAGTTCCAATATTTAGGGGTGGGTTTCGTGTTTTGCCATGGGTCTACCTTGCGGGACTGACAGGCTCTCCCTGCCTTCTAATATCATCAGTTTCTCTTTGCTGTAGAGAGCTGGGAAGCCAAGTGCGGGCTCTCGCACTTTAGGCAGAAGAAACCTCCGTTCAGGAGTTCACAGGAGTTAAGTTACTCTTAGGAGTAAGAGTAAGTTACTCTTAGGGAGTAAAGTGTGCGGCGGGCAGGGCTGGGGAGCCACCGGGGTCGCCTTGTCCAACCATCAGCGGCCCGATCGAAAGGATGGACTCTTCCCCCCCCCCCCCACCACCACCACCACTTCCTCTCCGTCGCTAGACGAGGACCGCACCGGGACATCGGCAGAGCCCCCGTCCTCCCCCCCCCCGCCTAGACGGTGCGGGATTCCCTTCCCAGCACCAGGCGGGGGAATCCCACCTCCAGCCCCTTCGACGTTCCGCCACGTGCTCGCGAGGCTCCGGAGGAGAAGTTGCGGAAAAAGACTCGCCTCTCTCTGGTAGCAGCAACTCGCCCAAACCGCTTAGCCTTCCCCGGAGCTTGGCAGAGGAGAGCGCCGGGGCTCCGCAGGGCAAGCGGGGGTCCCCACGATCCACCTCCCCCCCCTTTCTCCCCGGCAATACGCTCTCCTCCTCCTCCTCCTCCTCCTCCCTTCTTCTTCTCCTCCTTCTTCTCCTGGGGAAAAGCAAGCCGCCTTACCTGCCAGTCGATTCTCCCCAGAAGAGCCATGGGGGGTGGGGGGGGGAGGCTTGACGAAGGGAACGGAGCCGGCGGGGGAGGGGACTGCAAGGCCGAGCGGCAGCAGCAGCAGCAGCAGCAGCAGCAGCTACTACTTTTAACTGGAGTCCCGGGCAAAGCGCTCCACCTGGGCTCAGAGGGTGAGCGAGAGAGAGAGAGAGAGAGAGAGAGAGAGAGAGAGAGAGAGAGAGAGAGAGAGAGAGAGAGAGAGAGAGAGAGAGAGAGAGAGAGAGAGAGAGAGAGCTCCGCGCCTGCGCAGAAAAGAGCTGCTTGGCCTCTTTAAGATTTGCCTCCTCCTCCTCCTCCCCTCTCGGCTTAAGCGCCGAGCGGCTGGCTGGCTGGCTGGCTGGCTACCTGGCGCGGAGCAGGATCTTCTCTTGCCCCCTCCCTCCTTTTTTTCCTTTTTTTTAAGCAAAAAAAAAAGGGGGGGAGGGAGGAAGCCCCCTGGCCTGTGGGTTTCCTTTTTCTGGGAGGGGCGCTTGCTGGAGGTTAGAAAAGCTTCAGGGAGGGGAGAACAGAACAGAATAACAGAGTTGGAAGGGACCTTGTAAGGTCATCTAGTCCAACCCTTCCCCCCCCCCGCCCGAGCAGGAGACCCTACCTACATCGTTTCTGACAGGTGGAGGTCCGGTCTCTTCTTGAAAGCTTCCAGTGATGAAGCTCCCACAACTTCGGAAGGCGAGAGCTGTTCCATTTGGTCGATTGTTCTCACGGTCAGAAAACGTCTCCTTACTTCCAGGTGGAATCTCCCCCCTTGATCAGTTTTGCAAGATCGACTTGCAGGTTTCGCTGCACCCACAACGCGCTTGTATCCCCCACCCCCCACGGGAACGAGCTACCAACTTTTCCCTTTTCCCACAGGAGCGCCTGGGGCGAGTTTCGCGCTTCCGAAATTTGGAAGTCTTGTTGCTTCACCAGTTGGATTGCTGCCTCTTGCTGACCTTCCTGCTTATGGATCTGGACTCTGGAGGTGGTTAAAATAAACCGTGCCATAAAATGACAGAGAAGAAGGGCAGTAAAAAAATATCTCCCCATCGTTAAACATCGGTATTTTTATTATTCCGCATTCGATTTCTATCCTGTCTTTCTATTCAGGCAGATAGTCCGGGGAACTAATCAAATTGGAACTAATCAAATTACAAATAAATTGAGTATAACAAGTTGAAAATAATTCCTTTTTGAAGAAGGCTTGGGACCAAGCGAAGTTCCTGCCTAGGAGTTTACCATTTTTAAAATCAAAATTGGAGGGAAATGACATGGAGGCTGACTGATTTTTGCATAATATTTGTAAAATATCCCTTAATGAGTTTGTTCATGGACAACATGAGGGTGCGTGTCACCGTAAACCTAAGATGCCCTTTTATGTTCCTTGATTTCAAAGACTGAGGAAGGGGCCTGATCCAGGGCAAATTTAGTTACTAGAGATTACTCTTAAGTTAATTGTTCAGATATTAATTGAAACTTTTGGCAATCTTATATATCACTGGTTCTCAACCAGGGTGTTAGGGTGCCCAAATGTACCATGAGCTTGTTTCTAATGTGCCATGAGATTTCTGTCTACATTTTTTAAAAAAATTCTCCATATACATTCAAATTTTAAAACATTGTATAACTTCCCCTTGAGCCATGTCTTACAAGCCTTAAAATGTGTCTATATAATCAATACTTTTTTTCTGGTTTGCCACAGAACTGGTCTTGCTGACCTTCCTGCTTATAGATCTGGAGTTGGTTCAATAAACCGTGCCATAAAATTACATAGAGAAGAAGGGCGGTAAAAGAAATATCCCCGTTTTCAATCCATTGTGTTGGATTGAAAAAAGGTTGAGAACCACTCTTCTGTATGCATATTCAGAGTAAATATTACTGGGCGCCCATGGAGGCTTACTTCAAATGACACACAATTGAATCTGAATGCTCCAATTTCAGTGGAAGAGAACAGCTTTATAACTTTTTTCAGAAAAAGCCCAAGCCTATTTCTATGTTCAAAAGAGGTTATAACTCCATCGGACTCATGTTGTCCAGATGCAATAGGACTGTTGGGGTACCTGTTCTTAAGAAAATATGCAACATATTGTTTTGCAACTCCAAGATGCTCCTACATATTTAACAAAGAGGACTGTAGCAAGACACAAATGCCCTCATTAATCCAATTCAATATTTTGAGATAGGTATGATCATAATGATCATAGACATTTAACGTCTCTGAGTTCAGGCCTAGGCTGATAAGTGGATCTACTCCATGACTGAATTTAGACAATATGCTAAACCCTAAATCTGGGTTAACAAAGAACAGTTGGGTTAACCTAACATTTGTCCATGTAACTAAATTGTACCATAGCTTAATATGATGATTTGCTGTATATGCATATTTTCAATTTATGTTTGCAGCTCTGCAGGAGGTCAAAGCAGCACACCTAGCCTTTTCATTTTTTCTTCACAACATTAGTGATATGCAGAAGCTGTCAATCAAGAATGAACTAGAGAACTCTAGAACTTTTTGCTTCCCTCCACACCATGTCATTCTGGGGATGGATGGGCAGTCCAGCACTTCCTGGAAATTTATGTATGTATGTATGTATGTATGTATGTATGTATGTATGTATGTATGTATGTATGTATGTATTTATTTATTTATTTAGTCAACCGTGTATATGATTACAGATAAAGTATAAACATGATTGTGAAAAAAAAAAGTACAAGCATGGTTATGTGTACATGATACTTAGACAAAAGGACAGTAGGACAGGGACGGTAGGCACCCTGGTGCGCTTATGCACGCCCCTTACAGACCTCTTAGGAATGGAGTGAGGTCAACGGTAGACAGTCTAAGCTTAAAGTTTTGGGGGTTTGGGGAAGATTTCTGAAACAGAAACATATTCTGGGATAATCCAGCCCCCAAGCAGGCATGCTTCCCATAAAACATGATGTCCAAACCACAGTGAAACACCTCTAATTTGGAAGATTTGATTCTGGAAACTACCAGGTTTCCCTCTCTTCCAGTGGCATGGCCTGGGAGGAAACCCAAACCTCCAAGTGTCTCCAGAACTATCCATTGCTAGAGGAACATATTCTGCACATAGCTAGACAAAACACATCTGAGAGCAAAGTTCAAGTTGAAAGATCTACTTGGACTCAATCCAACCTCCTATCACTTACATATGCTGCCTCCCCCCATTTATTTATTAAGTGCCTTTGAGTCAATCTTGACTCCAGACAACTCTGTGGCTAAGTCCCTGCAGTTTTCTTAATACAATTTCAGAAGTGGTTTGCCATTGCCTTCCTTTCTAGGGCTGAGAGTCAGTGACTGGCCCAGAGTCACCCAATAAAGGTTTCATGTCTAAGGCAGCACTAGAACTCATGGTCTGCCAGTTTCCAGCCTGGTGCCTTAACTAATATCCCAAACTGGTGCTCTCTCACCCCACCCCCATTCTGAACCCTGAAGTACCCAATATTCACCTACTCTCGAGAAGAGGACATTATCCATTGCGACCTCTACAGCCCCATGTAAGATGAGATCAGGTGAAATTGTTAATGGTACATGAAGTCAAGGGCTCCTGAACTTTGAAAAACTGAATTATCTCCTTGCAGATGTGTTTCCAACCATTGGCGACCAAGTTGCTATTTTTGCTCTGCTGTCATTTAACCTTAGAAAGAAATTCTTACGTCTTGTCTTTATTGTGTTGTAACTTTCTGACGTCTAATATTTCTATTACTCTAGTTTATTATTTCATTGTTTTATTATTTTACTGTATTTTATGGCATTCCTATTTTATTACCTGCTGTTACAATAATGCATGTATTTTCTTACTTGAACAGCTTCTGAAAGAGTTGACAAGTGAAGGAGACTGTGAGGATCAAAGCCTGTTAGGGATACCACACCTGCTATACTTACACACATACACACACACACACACACACCCCTCCCTGAGTCCTTATGTACCTAGTCACAGGTACTCATGACATTTTTACTATGATGTACATCATTATTTTTTTGTTATTTATTTCCAAATAAGACCAATGGCTAAGTAAAGGAGTCCTCTTTGATCAAGATCAATACATCCTGAGATTAAAATTAGCCAGTTCCTTAATTAATAGGAATCTTTCCATAGATTCACTTTTTCATTTGCAAACAAATATTAATTGCATGGCTAATGAAGATAATAATGTAAGGTTTACATTAAGAGCCTCTTGATGTTTTAAGAGGGAATTACTTATTTTTCTGTTTGTTTACGAGACTTTCGTACCATTTCAGTTCTGACTGTAAGTAGTATATTCACTCAATAATGGATAATGCAGTCACATCAGTTACAATAACTTCAACGCACAGTAGTATTCATGGCATTCATGGAGACCAGTTCATTAAAGGACTTCCAGACTAACCATATTTTAGCAAACAAAAAATGTTTTTCATCTCAGGTTAATTTTAATACATTAGATTTACTCAGGTTAATTTAATCTATTACTTGGGTATGGGAATACTTGTTTGATCGTATTTGAATTGGAAGGTGACCCCTTTCGTCTAGACTTTTCAGTACTAATAGCTCTCTGCTGGATTAATGAATATCATTTGGGGGTTTAAAATTGTACTCCAAATCTGGCCTTTTAAAGAGATGTGCAGGGCATATATGCAGAGATGTGATATTTAAGAGGTGCAGAAAAAAACCCTTATGCAGGTGTATCTTAATCTAAACCTTTTTGTGCTGTCCTCTGTTGCGAGAACTCAGCCACCCTCCTTAGCAGACCACGATTTGTGAGGAAATGCATTGTGTGAATTGAATCCATTTTGCTTAAACAAACCACAGTTAAGGAAAACCTGGCTTAACAGGTCATAGCTGGCAGGTGTTTCTGCTTGGTTTTTTTTTTAAAAAAAATTTCTGACTTGAATCCAGCCTATTAAACGGGCGTCTGTTGAATGGGTATTCCATCTCCCATTTCTGAAAGAAAACCGAATTTCTCAGCCCACTTACCTTACCGGGCTGTCGTAAATGGGAAGGGGGGGAAAAAAAGAGCGAATTTATGTATGTGGCTTGGAGCTCTTTGAAAGAAAGGATTAAACTACGCACCCTGATCTGGACGCAAGTTAAGTCCATCGCCCGCGATTGGAGTCCCGAGTGCTGCAGTCGCGCTGCGTGGAAGAATTTGGGACTGCGACCGGGGGGGGGGGGCGGGAAGAGTCCCCGCAGGACGGGGTTGGCGACGGCCACCAGGGCCTTCGAAAACCCCCGCTTCTATTCACTCCGCGGCCTCCGAGAGAAGGCAGGTCCGCTCTTTTGTTGTTGTTTTTTTGCGGAGGCTACTTCGTTAAACTTCGTTAAACTTCGTAAACTTCGCTTCGAGGGGTCCACGCCCCTGTATGTACCATGCCCAACGGTAAAGAAGCAGAGGGAGTCCCAAAGGTGCTTTTTTTTTTTTTTTATAGGTAAATGGAAACAAGAGGCAACTGGACTTTCTGGTTTTTCTTTGAAGACGTTTCGCTTCTCATCCAAGAAGCTTCAAGAAGTCCAGTTGCCACTTGAAAAAAAGAGGGGGAAAAAGCATCTTTGGAACCACTATGACCTGGATGACTGAGAGAATCTCCAGAGATAAGTAGAGGGAGCTTCACCTTTGCAGGAATTCAACAGGTGCAGCTACTCTCGCCAAACGCCACGTTCCCGATTTATTTTTTTTTTAAAAAAAAAAATATTACAAAGGGGGTTTGGAGGAATGAAACCTGTTGAAAACCTGCTTTTTATCTACCCTTAAGCCGGAATGGCCGGCTAGCGGCTCCGAGGGTCCGACGGAGCCAACGCTTGGAGAAGAATCTGGGACGGGCGAAAGAGGCGTAGAAACGGGGATCGGGAAAGGGAGACGGGCTCGCACATTTAATCAGATCCGCGATTTCTCTCTCTTGCGCAGGGGAAGGGGAGCGCAACGCTCCCTTACTACCACTCTGCCCTACGGCGTGTAATCCACCTTCAAAGCAAGAGAGGCCTCTCTCCGTTTCTGCTGACACATCTTAAAGCTTTCGGGCTCAATCTGACCTAAGGTCTCGGTGCGTTCCGCCGGAACGAAGGAGCATGGCTAGGGTTTTTTGTTTGTTTTTTTCGTAGCCCGGCCCCTCTCAGCCAGGATCTTTCTTTCCCACCCCCGAGGATCGGAGACGTGGATTGAATCGCCGCTCCAATTTTATGGGGTACAAATTGTGAGGCTCGATCGGGATTAAAGGCAGCGCTTTGAAGAGCATTTCGACGGGAATAAAACGGCTTTGTGTCGGTTCTGTTGTCGTCTAAGCCCTCGGATTTCATCAAATGAGTTCCCCAGAACTGCTTTCTAGAAATGTTTTCCCCTCTGTCAATCAAGGTTAGGTGTCTGCCTTGGTTTTTTTTTTTTTTAAAAATCAAATTCATACACATTTTGCCCTCCCCGCTCTCTAACCCGAAAGTTTTTAATCTGCCAGACGTAAATAATCCTCACGTAAACAAGACACGGTTCTTGACTCTCAAGAGACAGAACTGTGTCTTATTTACGTGAGGATTTTAAAAAAAAAAAACAAAAAACAAAAAAAAAAAAACCGGGGGAAGGTGGAAGAGAGTTTTTGTTCGAAGACAACGTAAATATTCCATTCTGTTTACAGTATTTCAGTTTCTTCATAATCGTCTACGGCCCAAAACGGAAAAAGAAAAAAAGAACCAAAAAAAAAAAAAAAAAAGGGGGGGGGGAAACAAATTAAATTAAAAAAAATAAAAAAAAATAAATGCAAAGATAAAAAGAGGGGAAAAAAAAAAAAAAAAAAAAAAAAAAAAAAAAAAAAAGAAGGGGGGGGGGGGGAGGTAGAGAGAATTCAAACCAGATTCTCTCCCTCAATTCTTCGGTTTCTCCTCCACGAAGCTCCAAATGGGAGGTTATTTGAGTTTTTGGAGGTATTTTTTATGTGATGATGATGATTTCCCCTTATTAAGTGCCTTGAAATTTATTTGAAGAATGGCGGAGCAGATATGTTCTATTTAAAAAAAAAATTAAGCCATTTGAAACCTCATAGCCATTGATCTGGAAGTAAGCCCTTGATTTGCAGAGTAAAACCACGTATAAAATTGCACTGCAAGTAAAAGAGATCAGTGAAAAATAATGGCACCTGTAAACTCTGCAGGAATTTGTTGACTGTTTATTAGGCTTTGAGGGCAGCATTCGTGTAGGATTAAACATTGGTTATGCCTGATTCTGTCTGTACTGAATTAGAATAGAGATTTCATCATAACCCACAGTTAGGCTGCACTCCTCATTCCTAGGGGTACTATCCTAAAATACTATTTTACTTTTATTTTATTTGTCCTCTTTGACTTGATAGAGGCAGGAGCCAGTCCAGAATGGGGTGACACAGAAATCTCAGTAGCTGTAATGTTTCTATTAATGGGTATATTTAAATCTTTTAGACTTTTGCAATTAGAGCTGCAAGGGACAGTAGATGGAAAGAACACAAAACTGGCTATTTCTAGATTCCAGCAAAGATAAGCTCAATGTTTCTGAGATTTCTCTCCCTCCCTGCACTCTTCAGTTGAAAGGCCAGAGCTGGGCCAGAGCTTTGACAATATTATTTGTAGCATGAAGACCCACTCAAGTCAAGTGAGAGTGACTCCCAGGGAGTTCACGGATGCAACAGAACAGAGCAATGCCTGGTCACCGCCTTCCTCCAGAATATTTTTTTTTTCAACTTCATAGCTTAGCCTGCAACCCTGAGATTCCCTCCTTTAAATACCTTTAATGTCTTAGATTTCTTTTAATTACATAGGCTGGATATTCCCCCAGATTCAGTAAGTAAGTAAATAAATAAGTCACCCGGTGTTGTTGACTTCTTGATAGTGACATGGGTGGCATATATATTTAATAAATAGATAATAAAATATAATGGGAATGTATAACGGAAATGTAAACTGCTTGTAGTCATATAAAAGTGAGATGGGCGGCCATATAAATTGATTAAATAAACAAGTAGGGTTGATATTTCCAAAGAAACCACATTTCTGGGGTGTTTTTTTTTAATATGCTGGAGGTGGAACTGGTGATAGGTTTAATCACATCTGTTCTGCTTTCAGACATGGCCTAGCAGATCCCTGTTATTTTTTCTCTCTCCACCTTTCTCAGTTTAGGATTTCCTCGATTTCATGAATGGTAAACCACAATCCACTCAGCACAGCTCAGGTGGGATGGCTGAGGATGATGGAAGATGTAGTATAGTTTATCTGGAAGGTGCTAGGTTGAGGATCCGTGCAGGACAAAATATTTATTTGAAGGAGAGGATATTGATTTCAGTCATGCTCTTACCCCATTAACTGGACATTCCTAAACACAAGTAAAATAATGTGGGAGTTTACTACATGGACTACGGTACATCATGACTTTGGATTAAGTCCATTCGGGCCTATGGCAGAGCTCACACACTATGCTAAGCCATAATTTTGCAAACCATTGTTGAATAAGCCACACAATAAATCACCGGTCTTGATTCAAAACCACAAAATCTAGATCCATGCATAAATATGAAATATTACACCTAAATAACTTACTATGTAATGGCTACACTTGTTCATCACGTTAAACCAAAACCAAATAAACTTCATTCTGGTTTAATGCAATGTCTGAATCCAACCAGCAGTTTGTGTAAAGGCTAGTAAATTGCAGGGCTGTGGAGAAATGTAGCTCCAGTTTTGTATCAGTTTATAGATTCCTAATTCATCCAAGAAGGTGCTTCTTTGATGCCACTAGTTTTAAATGCCTTTTTAAATAAAGGATTGTTTCAGAGGAAAGAGTAATGTTACAGTATTTCTTAACTGGACTGCAGAGTCTTTAACAGCCACAGAACACACAAGAATCCTACCCCTGATCGTTTTTTTTTTCTGGCATAGGGAAAGCATCACCTGCTAAAATTCTATACAGATGTCAAACAAAACACCCCCCCCCCCAAGAGTTTAGGGTTAGAAGCGCTGGTTCACCTATCATCACTCAGACAGAATGCCACCATACAGGCCATCGGGTATGTGAATTCCATCCCATCTGAACCCCATGTGAAAGTTCAGTGATGTTTAGTCTATGCCAGCCATTCACACATGCAAATCACTCCATCCCCCATTCCTCATGACCCCCCACCCCACAGCCATCCACAGACTGAATCATTAGAACCATTTCACACAGATTGCCCTTCCACATTCCTTTATCCTACCACTTTCAGCCAGGTTCCAGTTGATGGGAAGGGGATCTCTATCCCCATCCTAATTGGAGTTCAGATGAATCAGACTATGAAAAGACTTGTGGACATTCCTTTTTTTCTGATTGGACTAAGAATGACTGGGCAAATAAATTCAATGGTGAGATAGATGAGGTAGCTTCTGCCCTAGGGTAGGGGAAGGAGAGAGTGAGAAGAAGTTGCCTTGAAGTTTCCTTCAGACCTATGAATCTTAAACAAATGTCTCAACTCTATGGCTCCATTACCCATTCATCGGTTTAAAAGAAAGAAGGAATCCACTATGGAAGGGGGCAGTTGGACTCGCTGCCTGACAGTCAGAAAGGACCCTCTAAGGATGACAGGCTAGGTGAGAGTCCATCCTTAAATTTATGTGGATTTCAACTGCCTTAGTCCTATTGGCTTTAATAGACCAAATCAGGCCCCAGATTGAGGACAATATTAAATTGTTGTTGTTAGTTGTGAAGTCGTGTCCGACCCATCGCAACCCCATGGACAACGTTCCTCCAGGCCTTCCTGTCCTCCACCATCCTCTGGAGTCCATTTAAGCTCACGCCTACTACTTATTTTATTTTTATTTTATTGATTTATTTGTCAAGCGTATATATGATTACGAACAAAGTATAAACAGAGTATAAACATGTTTGTGAATATATAAGTACAAGCATGATTATGAGTACAAGAAATTTTACAAATATATGGGTACATTAGGACATTAGG
>QLTV01003516.1:1536921-1553518 GCA_003457575.1 Thermophis baileyi
CTCCCTTGTTAATACATTTCTGGCCTGATTGTACAGCATTTTATCACCTTTTCTGTAGGCTTCCTCTTTGGAATGACGTAGCTGCTTAAGTTTAGCTATGAACCAAGATTTGTTGTTGCTGTATATTCGCAAGTTCCTGGTCGGTACACATAGAGCTTCACAGAAGCTGACATATGATGTGACAGTATCTGTGAGTTCATCCAGGTTTGCAGAGGTATCTTCAAAAATATTCCAATCAGTGCAGTCAAAGCAAGCCTGTAGCTTTAACTTTGCCTCCTCAGTCCAAGTCTTCATTGATTTAATTGTTGGTTTTGTGGTTTTCAGGTACTGCTACATCCACTATTCAGACTTTGTTGTCTTTCCTATCAACAATTGTTAAGTTTGGGGTTTATGTGGCAAGGTGCCTGTCTGTTTGAATTCTAAAGTCCCAGAGCATTTTAGTTTCCCCATTTTCTCTATTTTATGGTCCCACCAGTTTTTGCTTGCAGGCAAATAGTATTGCTTTCAGATGTTCCAATGTACAATTGTTGTTACTTTGTCATTCCATTGATGGTAGTTATCAGCGGCTAACCAGCTGATCCACTGTTTCTTCAACTTCTTTGCAGAGGCAGCACTTGCTATCCTTTGCTGTCTTCTCAATTCTGGCTTTGTCTCCATTACTACTTCTACTGAGCCGTGGTGGCTCAGTGGTTAGAGTGCAGGCTACGTCTGCTGACTGCCGGCTGCCTGCAATTTGGCAGTTCAAATCTCACCAGGCTCAAGGTTGACTCAGCCTTCCATCCTTCCGAGGTGGGTAAAATGAGGACCCAGATTGTTGGGGGCAATATGCCGACTCTGTAAACTGCTTAGAGAGGGCTGTAAAGCACTGTGAAGCGGTATATAAGTCTAAGTGCTATTGCTATTGTTAATATTACTATTATTACTATTATAGTAATACTATTATAGTAATAATAATATTACTAGTGCTATCATACTGCTATGTATCAGTATACTTTAAACAGTGGCAGGCAGCTGACTCTAGTTATCTATTTAATTTCCCATAATCCCTCTAAGTGCTGTTCTGGGACATTATGGAAAACTTTAGGAATTGTTAATCCTTCATTGCCACATACCCCATCCTGTACAGCCACAATAGTTAGCGAAGATAATAATTGAAGTGAACAGGCCCGTCCAACTTGAAATCCACTCAGGGTCCCTTATGTTGTCCATAAGATCTCCCGTATCCCTTTGTCATATAAATGGAAGCTATTTGTAATATAGATAGGAGGAATATGTAATATGGACACAATAAAAAATAACCACTATCATGGGTCTGTCTTTTGGATAAATCTTTTCTGGCTTCCTGTCCTCTATTGTTTAAGCGCTTTCCAGTTCATTCCACTACTGATTTTAGAAATTTTATTTTGGCTATGAAAAGTGATTTTAAGGAGCCTCTTTGCAGATTGCAAAAGGCTGAAATGTTTAAATAATAAAATTCTGCAGCTAGCATTTTTTTCATTACTAAGAGGAAGATCACATTGTTCCTCCCTGAAAGCCAGTTAGAGTCTGGTGTCCTTTCAGGAGAATATGAATCAAGTGATACAATCTCTTCCTGAATTATGGAATGTAATTGGAAAGGCCAGAGATAGCAACATTCCTAAGAGGACATTTTGGGACTCTTTGTGATTAAGAGTTTGGCTGACAACTGCAGTCAATGAAATATAACCTCTAGAAGTGGTTTGGTATATCTGCCATCGAGTTCATGCAAATGACTTCTAATGGGCATATATTATCTATATTGCTAAATCCAAGCATTGACAGTCTCCCAATTCCTTCAGCTCTTGGAGCAGGGGTGGGTTCCAACTTACCTCGCTGCCGGTTCGCTCCCTCCCGCGCCACGTGGGCACGTTGCGTGGGCGCTCACATGAGCAGAAACAAAAAATCCGGGGGGAAAAACCCCAAAGCCGAAAAAAAGATGGTGACCGCATGCACAGTGCCTGAAGTCGGCTTCTGCGCATGCTCAGAAGGAAAAAAAAAATCAATTTTTTGTTTAAAAAAGATGGCGGCCCCCACGGCCCGGCACCGACTGATCCGGTTCGGTGACATCATCGTGACATCACCAGCGGGTTGCTACCGGTTTGGGCGAACCGGTCCGAACCGGGAGGAACCCACCCCTGCCTTGGAGACACTTCAAGAAGAGGGACATCTGGAAGCAGAAAGTAGTCTAGTAACCTCCCTGAATAATTACATTGCTTAGACTGTTAATGAGTTCCCAGAAGCCGTCTGAACCACAATTTATTAAATAAATCATAAATGGCTGAACAATACTGTACAACACACTAAGCTATAAACTAGGGTTCACCAACCAAAGTTGCTGAATTTACATAATACAGTCAGCCAAAATCAAACTAATCACACTATGGCTAAAATGTTGAATGAACCAGGCATGTGTGTGCATGTTTTAGATAGAACTGGATAGTCCATAATGAAGGCAGTAATATAGTTCTCTGAAAGAGCAGTTTTGATCCTATTCTAGGTAAGCCTTGTTCAACATATTACCAAATAGTTGTTGAGATTTTGGAAAACGTGCAAAGAAGAGCAAGATGATTAGGGGCCTGGAGCCAAAAACATATGAAGAACGGTTGCAGGAATTGGGTATGGCCAGTCTACAGAAAAGACTAGGGGTGACCTGATAGCAGTATTTGAGGGGCTGCCACAAAGAAGAAGGGGTCAATTTATTTTCCAAAGTACCAGAAGGCAGGATAAGAAAGAATGGATGGAAACTAATCAAGGAGAGAAGCAACCTGGAATTAAGGAGAAACTTCCTAACAGTGAGGACAATTAACCAGTGGAACAGCTTGCCTTTGGAAGTTGTGGGTGCTTCATCACTGGAGGTTTTTAAGAAAAGACTGGATAGCTGCCTGACTGAAATGTTACAGGGTCTTGTGCTTGAGCAGGGGGTTGGACTAGAAGACCTCCAAGACCCTTCCAGATATTTTCTCTTTTCCAATTAAACGTAGTTCTCTTTTCTGATTAAACTCCTTCTATTGCATCTGTCCAAGCTGAGTCTCAAATGCCTAGTCTGGATGGGGAATCTGATGTTGTTTAGTTCCAAAACATCAGAAAGATATAAATTAGGGAACACAGTCTTAGATCTGACTGCCTACTATTGTCCTTCTCCAACTAAAATAATGCAGCAAACAGAGTCCTTGTAGATGACCTCAGATTTAAATAGTGTTAAAGTACCTTGGAATAACTGCCTTGCTGTCAAAGCAGGTAGCAGTGTCTTCTGTCCCTTGCAGTTACCTGCAGGTAACTGAAACAGAGTCTAGGTAAACTGCAAGGGACAGAAGACAGGTAACTTAAACAGGTAATTGATTCAAAGAGGTCAACTGCCCTCTCTGCTTTTTCAAGAAAAGCAGAATATTTCACAATGGTTTGAAAATGAATTGCAGTTGGCACTGCCAAATGAGATGCAGTCATGAGCAGTATCCTTGCTAGCTTGTTGCGGAAAAGTAAACTATTTTTAAAACGATGCATTTTTTCCTTTTAAAAGTACAATCTTATAAAAACGGTTTAAAGACAGATATTCTTATTATGGCAGAAACAATTCGAACACTTTTAAAGCTGACAACGGCTGTAATACAAATTTTTCTTGAACTACAGTTCACTTCACCAAATGGACAATGTGTTGGCCTGACCAGAGTAGCATATTCATGTGATTATGAAATTATTAGGCGAGAGGTAGATATTGACATTATCCAGTTCATCAGTTGATCAGAAGCACTTTATCCAACTGAGATACAGAAGTACGTGTACAACCAACCATTGAAGTGTGGAGTCTGTTTTTTGAGGTCAGAGCAAATTACTCATGTAAAACGCTGCATTCCTCCAAATGAGAAGTCCTATCAAGTTACAGATAAGTAGATATCTCTGATGCAAACTGATGCAATCAGTAGGGTTTCAGTTAGCACCTTCATCTTTTTCTCATGGCTGAGTCAGTTCCACCATGAATTTTCAGAAGTTATTAATGCATAATATAATCTTGCTAGCCAGGAAGAGATAAGCTTGCCACATACAAAAGAACCAACACTATTAAGATCAGCTGTTGGCATATTTAAGCTACAAAAACCCAGAAACTACTAGACAACAGCAGAGCGATACAAAAAAAGTCTTCTTCTGTGCTCCCATCTAATGACCATTCTGAAATTGGGAGCTCTAATTTTGACATCCTCCATGAGAGAGATTTCCTTCTTCCCAATCACCAGATCTCAGGCTCCTCACCAGATATATCTGGTACAGGGGTGGGTTCCAGATTCAGGTACTGCCGGTTCACTCAGGGACGCGCTGCGCGCACGCATGCACAGTACTTAAAAAAAAACAAGATAGTGGCGCCTATGGCGCTGCCGAGAGAACTGGCTCGGGGGTGTGGCAGGCCTGGGTCGCTGCCGGTTCCAGCGACCCAGGCCGCCACGTTACTAACGGTTCTATAGAGCCTGTTCGAACCAGTAGGGACCCACCTCTGATCTGGTATAACTATTTAGACTTATATTGTCTTCCTGTAGAAATCTTAGGTGCCCTTTCCATCACGTAACACAATTGTTTGCTGTTGGTTTTAAGACATTTTCTCTTACTCTCCACATTTCTGTAAAGCCTAAACCTAGATCTCTGTGGCTCCTCTTGGTTTTTCTTGCCTTGTACCCAGATTCGTATCGCACATTGTTCCACATTTTTAACAATATAAAAGTAGGGACTCCTTCATTCTCATTGGAAGTGGGAGAGAATTGGTATGAACACTGAATATTTGGTGATGGATCCTTAGGTTGAAAGACAGATGAGTGAAATAATCAATGAATGTACATGGGTGATATACCCCAGTATGACATTGGACTGAATGATGGGAAATAAATTAATGAAATCTTTTCATTCAAGATTTCAATGTATAAATGCATGCATATGGATTTAAAACATTCCTAATTGATTGTAGTTCCGGATTACTAGAACTGCATTTAAATATTTCTATTCATGTCTGATCACAAAAGCTGACTAAGGATAATGTACATGAGAACTCTAAGTTTATGTTCCAAAAAGTCTTTTTAAAAATAAAATAAAAACAGAATGATTTTACATATATTACTGTTTCAATTAATATCTTCCCTTTCTGCCTACATTCAATTCCCTAACCCTAAATAATTTTGTAAAATATCTCGTAGAACAATTTCAGCTTTGAAATCTAACATTTAAATACTGAACTGGTAAATTCAAATAATTTGAAATCAGGCTTTGCTCTCTCTGGGAAGAAAGAGAATAATAAGAATTTAAAAATGGGACATAGAAAAAAACCACCAGTACCTAATGTCTTGTTTTAAGTACTTCCGATTAACCAAGGGGCATATAAAAATAATACCAGCCTGATTTTCAAGTGTGAAGCGGTTAATTTTTTGTCACCACAGTTTAACCATAACCCACCCCATGGCAAGGTAAAGTTCAACAAAACTTCCACCTGGAAGAGAAGCTCTGGCACATATTTTAGGTTCATGAGAAAAACACCAAAGGATTTATTTTCTGGCAGGTTAGGTAAACATATGCCATGAATTTAATTTTGCGCTAGTATAAATTAGAAAGATGAAGTTAATTAGTGTTGTTCTACCACTGACAATTAAGGGATATGACTAAAAAGCATAGTTGTAAAGTTGGCACAGTCATGAGTTTTCTATCCAAAATCCCATCCAAAATCCCATTTCTCGCACCTTTCATAGAGAAATCTTGAGATTGATAGTTTGACAAGAGAATTTACTGGTCCAGTAAAGTTGTGCTATCCAGATCAAAGTTACATACTGATTGCTGGGAACTCTACTGATTTCTTTTCAAGAAGCGGTAAACATGCTGACTTGAGTTAACTACTAAAGAAAATGAAGCTGATTTCTATCAGTGTTATATCTTGTGTTTGTGCTGGTTGTGGTGGATCTTAAAAGACGTGTGATCAAATTCTCATAATTCACATTATACTTTTGGAATATATTTGAAGTCGGTCTTGATGGATTAACCTAATCCAATCACAAGGTTGTTACAAAAATAATAATGGGTGAGAAGGTTGAAATAATGGAAAAGAGAGATATATCTTGCCTCAATATCCTGAATGCTGAGTAGCTATGTAAAATACAGTTCCCATATTACACAAAGAACAAAAAACTACTCTTGCTCTGAAAGAGTACCCCATTGTGCTACAACATTTAAGACTATAGATATGTAATAGAACATGGTATGGTGTTAAAGTGTTAGACTAGGTTCCAGGAAAACCAAGATTCAGGGCTATCCTCAACCATGCAAGTTTACAGAGTGACCTTAAGCCAGTGCCTTTCTCTTAGTAACCACCTGTCCCAGCAGAATGTTGTAAAAAAAATCTCCCGAAGGAAAAGCAGTCTATAGATCTAACATATACTAACTGAATCTAGTAAAATGTTTTTTTCTCTATGCATGGAAGATATTAAGCTCAGAAATTCTAATTTCTGACTCAACTTTCTGAACTTGCAAAACTCCCTTCCCTCCTTTCCTTTCTGCTGCTTGTCTTTTAGTTTATAAGCCTGGGGGCATATATGCCCCCAGGCTTATAAACTAAAAGACAAGAGCAGAAAGGAAAGGAGGGAATATATATCTCTCCCTCCCTCCCTTCCTCCCCCCACCCTCTCTCTCTCATAAATGGGATAAAATGCAATAAATAGTCCACAAAATAAACTTATTTTTATTTATTTATTTTGTCAAGCATGTATTAGATAACAGATATAGGTATAAACATGGTTATTAATACATGAAATGGATACGAATAAAATAAATAAACAATTAAAATAACTCCAGCCTTATTCTTTCAGTAGCAAGCAAGATGAGGATAAATTGTGCTCGCAACTTTTAGGAAGAAATACTGATCAGGTTAGGTGACACCTAAAGTGACAGAAGTGCAGAATAGTCACCCCCAAAATTGCAAGGCTTTTAGATGGTTTATATTCCAAAAATTGTAGCTGTTGAGACATAATCCTGTGTTCTTCCAGAATCTATGGGTTAAGGCTTTTGCATTCCCTGACAGCCAGATAATTAACTTGCAGGTAACATTTTTTTTAAAAAAAAAAAAAAAATCCCCAAACAAATACAAAGAAAAACATGAGGACAAGTAGTGCTTCAACTGCTTGGCTTAATAATGTAGATTGCTCTTGTTTAATAATGGTTGCATTTACATAAGCCCCATGGAGGCTTTGAAGTGAGTGAAGGGGAGGGGATGAGCTGACACTTTTGCTGAAATCACTTTTGTTTGACTGGAGACAGTTTTCTGCTGGACTGGTTTAACAAGGTAACAGTCCATTGGCTCCCAAAGTTGCCAGCCCTTGAACAAAGGAGTAAAAAAATCCACACACACTCCCATCCCAAATCCTTCTGTCTTGCCTGTGCACTTCTAGACCAACATCTGCATTCATGGTAAATGCAAGGAAAAGTACTTCAAAAAAGCTCTTTCTCCTTACCTGATTTGCAACACCAGCAAAGAATTTTAGAGCATTTATTTCTAACAAAATGTCTCTGAATTACAAAGCAGAGTCTTTCACCTGGCCAAGCCAAACCACGAACAACCTTTTAAAGTCATTATTAAGGGTTTCTTTTAATGATAGTTGGTAGATTAGGTGGGAAATTGGGAGACTCCACTCCTTTTGGGTTAATCCCAACTTTTTTAGACAAGTTTATTTGTATAATTTGCTGATTGGCAAAGAGCAGAAAGATATTGATCCAATATTACTGTGGTGGCTCCTTTGCTCAAATTTGTTTTACAAACCTCCCCTGTTTGAATGCTTTTATTTGTGTTTTGCATAAATCCTATGATCTGATTTGGAACTTGGGAGTTTTCTTCTCTGTTTACAGCTCATTTCATTATGTTGCAATTTTCCTGGTTCCTTGTCACTTCTCTTGAAAAACACCAATGTCTTTAAAGAAATGCAGGTGCGTGTTTGCCTTTTCTCTGTATAAACTAAAGGTATAAACAAGGAATCGAACTACTAATTGGATGAAAAGATGAACACTGTCTTGTCCATAGGAAAGAGAGATAAAAGTAAAACATGTTAAAAATAAATTTTATTTTGGCTAAAATCCTTTGCATGTTGTGCTAGAATATTAAATAATGATGAGGGTGTTTTCTGTTTTGGAGCGGAGATGAATAGGGCTCAAATGTTTCATTGTAATTCCATTATGAATTATCAGGGATTAATTTAGGATAATGCAAGTAGCATTAGATTGTAAAATTCCTTAGGGCTGCTACTGTCTTTTCTGGGACTTGTTCCAGTGTCTGTAAAAACAGCCTGATGAACTAAAACCAACCTTTTTCTATACTGTTAGTTAGTCAAATGACATGGAAATCCCAGCAGAGCTATTAGTTAAGCCATTGGACTCAGCTTGGACAGGTTCAAATTCTCTTGGATTTCTGAGTCACTTATATCCCTGAATTCTTCTTCTGTATGCACTTTGAATTCTGAGAGATCAAGTGGCATACAAATGCAAAAAAATATATGAATTGAGGATAAAAAAAACGGTCAAGCTTTACAAAGACCTACGGAATGCTTTTCTTTTAAAATCATCAAAGAACTTCAGCATAAGGCAAACCGATAAATTGTGATTTAACTATGTAAATGGTCTGAATCTCCTGCCTGGCTCTGGCACCACTTTAGATCAAGAGTGGGAAACAGCCACACAGGCTGTCTGTCTCTCTGTCTCTGTCTCTCTCTCTCTCTCCCCCCATCCAGCCCCCAACACCTGCACTCTTAAAATCACCATTGCTTATTTACTTAATCTGTTCTTTATCCATCTCAGTCACCGAAACAAGGCTGATAACATGGAGTTATTCTATTTTTTTAAACAATAATCACAGCCCTAACAACATGGGACAAATGTGGGCATTACATTTCAGCAAGATTATTGTACACCTTGTCCTTGAAATCCCTCAAGGCCTGAGACCTGACCATTTTGGTGAGGTGGTTATATCACCAGCACCTTCAGGCTTTAGAGTATAAATCTTTGAGATCCGTGGTGCTTTCTGAGCTTGGTTGTTTTCCTGCAGACATTTCATTACCCAACTAGGTAACATCATCAGTGCTCTCTTCTAGCCTTGATGATGTTACCTAGTTTGGATAATGAAACATCTGCAAGAAAGCAACCAAGCTCAGAGAGCACCAAGGATTCCCACAATTCAACCCTGAGCTACAAATATTCTCTTCTATTAGTATAAATCCTTATTTTTAAAAAGGAGGAAGTGTAGTGCTCAGTCCTAAAAACCTTCTGATGTCCATGGAGATTGAGGTTGTTAGATAAATTAGTAGTAAGTAAGTAAATAAGTTGCCTTCCTTTTCCTTCCCTCTGTGATTTTGTGGGAGTTTTCTAAAAGGCTGAAATGCAGTGGGGAAATCCTTGATTTCTGGGGGAAGAAACAAGGCATTAAAAAATGGGGTCAACAAGGAAGTTGAGCTAGAAATCATGGCTATTTAGCAACTGTCTTGGGCAGTTTTTGTCTCCATGTTTGGTCAAACACGTTAAAGACTAGTAGGAAATTTCAGAGCTATGTAGGAAATACAGACTGGAAAATTAAACAAGAATGATTATTGCAGTTGTGTTTCTATGATTTCTGAACATCACAGCAAGCTTCCAAAGCAAAAGCAAAAACAAAAACAGGAGGCTGGAAAGCAATGTTTATCGAAGAGCACAATCCCTGACTTCTTCAAAATTATCCCTAGTAGGCTAAGTAGATTATCTTATGTAATTAATTTCCATAGACTTGCAGGCTTAGTTTATTGGATTCATGCATGAAAAACCATGGTGTGTTTAATCATAGTTTATTAAATAGACCATAGTTTATGGGTTAAAGGGCCAGAATGGCTGGGGTCACAATCACCCTAAAACCAAATCAAACAATATTATGACTTAGTTGTGATGTACAACCCCAGCCTATGTCTTCAGAAAATTGCTCTTCCTTTTGAACACACATTAGACAACATATGCTCAGCCTTACACCTGTGACCCCTTACACCTGTGACCACATTCTTCCCAGCTGGCCAGACTTTTCTGCCTTTAATAGCAGTGTGAGACTGAAAATTAATTAGGAAAAGCTTCTTTACAGAGTAGGAAAGTCTTCAACTGCTAAATATCCATGTGTGAAGAGGTCATTAAAGAAAAGATGTCAAACCCAATTCCAGTATGGTGTGCTTTTGAACAATCTTTATCTGTCTTTCAGATCTTGAAAGGAAAATAATTTTCAAGTCCATAATTAAAACTAGCAGATCCCAAGGATGGGAGTCTAGTCATCCATACAGCAGTTTCTTGGTTTCAAGGCCTGAGAGAAATAATATTTGCTATGGTGTATCATCAGTGCAGTACGTGTAATTTCTCTTAACCCCGGTGATTTATATTCTCTTAGGTGTATCATGTGTCAAGCCACATTTAAAATCATTAAAGGAATTATGAGATCCAACTTTCTACCACCTCTCCACCATCCCATTTAAAAAATGTGTGTGTGTTTTTTAAAAAAATTATTTCCTGCATAGACAGAGCTTTTTAAAAAAATGTCTTAAAGAATACTGTATAAGAACATTCAGTCAATTTTAATGTCCATATTTTGAAAAACCTTTTGGGCAACTGTCCATTTTAAGTGTTTTCAGCCATTCAAAAAAGAATCAACATTTTAAAAACCCCAAGCAATTTGTATTTTTTAACATAAACCACACAAGAAAAAACAGTCGGCTGTAGATCTGATAAACCTACCATGAAGAATTTTCTTAGGTTTTTCAAATATCAGTTTTATCTGGATTTTGCTATTTGGTCTTCTATATATAATTTTTAAGCCTTCTCCCCTAAAGCAGAAGGTGGAGTTAAAATATTTTAAAATACAACAATACAAAGTACAAATTCTATCAGTTAATACTAATTATTATTATAACTTATCTTGCTGCTATTGTGGACAAAATTTGTATGAAAAATGGATGTACATCAAATAAATAGATAAAAGTTTGCCACTTCCATTCCTGCAGAAAGGGTGGAACATAAATCTAATAAATAAGAAAATGAGAATTAAGTCTGGAGAACACTTAAAAAAACATCAGTGAAGCTTTTCTTTCTTTGCACAAAAATGGACAATTCTTATCTTTTAACCATGCCCTTTCTCTTAAGCTTCTGATACCTTTACTAAACACATATCTGCTCACTGGGAAAATTTTCTTAACATTTTAAAAGGCTAAGCCTGTTAATTGATTATATCCTCAAGATACTTCAGAGATATTCAGGATATTCATCTGAATATCACAGCAGATTAAATTCCTCACCAATGCACCTGGGTGTGGTAACCTGCGATAACATTCCAGTCTATTGAGATGGATGAAGACTGAAACACATTCTAATTGAATTTGAAAGTGCGGTGAAAAAAAAATGAAAAAAAAAAGAGGATAAGAGTAGAGGTGGGCTCGGACTACCTGATTGGAGGTTATATTATAAAGCATCGTCCCTGTCTTGGTTGAGAGGATGGATAAAGTTGAAAAATAAACGATGATTATTATTAAAAGGACACGACCTGCAGAAGGGATGGCATGCCTATTTATGGAACGATGGAAATAAATCCCAGAAAATTTTTTAATAATCACTTAATCAGAAACTCTTTATTGAAAGTATGGTACGAAATTCAAAAGAAACATTATATGAAAATCCCTAACTGGTTTTCGGCTATGGAGGCTTTGACTTACCCAAATTTAATAGATGTAACTAAAATGATTAAATATAGGGATATATTAGACCCATTTGGGAAATGAAAAAGTAGGGAAGAATTGGCAGAACAGGACATAAAAAGAGACTGGTGGCCCTACTTGCAACTACAATCAAGATATAAAAAGGATATAGAAGGAATTGGCATAGATACAGGAATTCAACAATTGGATAAACTTTTGACGGGCCCAGAAGAAAAAATTATTTCAAAAATATACAAGTATTTATTGGAATTTGATAAAATGGAGGACATAGTTAAAGAACCAATGATTGCATGGGCAAAGAACATAGGCCATACTATTCACTTGGCTGACTGGGAGTGGACTTGGAATAGGACCCACAAAATAACAAAATCGGTAGCTTATAAAGAAAATTATTACAAAATATTTTATAGGTGGCATCTGGCCCCAACGAGATTGGCTAAGATATATCCAAATTTAAATCCAGCTTGTTGGAAATGTAAGAAAGACTTAGGCACCTGCTTTCATATGTGGTGGATGTGTCCTGAAGCGAGAAGGTACTGGAAGAAAATACATAATTGGCTGCAAGGTATAACAGGAAATTAAACATTAAAAAGAAAGGACAAAGCAATTAAAAATATTATGATGTATGAAAAAAATAGAAAAATAAAAAATCAAAAAAAAAAAAGGAGGAAAGTCTGAGAGACAATATGGGACGAGGACATAGGATCTATAAATATGAATAAATGCAAATTGTACAAATTGAATAATAATGTATGAAAATGGGTGTAGATCTGTGTGAAAGTATTATGATGTATAAAATGAAAAATCAATAAAGAAAATTAAAAAAGAAAAAAGAAAGTGCGGTGAAAAGAAACAATTCAGATTTTTTTCCACCTCAATTTTACTTTCCCTGGGAATTCTCTAAGTATATATTTTTAGAGTTACTCTGATATTACATTAGATCTAATCAGGAATGGTTATCTTCCCCAAAGCTATCATCTCCATCTTTTTGCAACATTCTTTTGCCATCCTAACCTAATATTGCACATCAAACAGTTGAAGGCTAAGTAAACTTAAAACCTATGCAGAATCTTCCTAGAACTGTTAAGTTCCAACCACACAAGAATCTCTGGTCCCCCCCCCTCTGGAATACACTACACTGGCCCAGACACATTCAGACTTTTGTGGCTGGCAGTTGAAAAAAATCAGATTTAGGTTCAACATATTAACCATTACATCAATGTTGTGCAACCATTATATCAATGTTATGCCACCATTGCCAACCCAAAATATTTTAAAGACTTGTTAGGGATACAATGCCAACTAAATTTTCTTGGATTTCCCTCCCCCCCCCCTTACAAGCTCTTATTCAATTATGTGAGATACAATTTGCTTTTGAAACACTATCCTGGAGGAAGGGAATTATGCAAAAACTATCACAGGTCAAGCATAGGATGAAAGTAGTGGTGAAGACATCAAGCCAGAAACTGGGAGATTGAGAGTTCTAATCTTGGTTTAGGCACAAAGCCAACTGTGTGAACTTGGGTCAGGCATTTTTTTTTTCAGCCCTAGGAAAGAAGCAATGGCAAACCACTTCTGGAAAAAAAAACTTTGCCAAGAAAACTGCAGGGACTACTCCATGCAGTCTGCAAGAATTAGACTATTCTCCAAAGCACCTGAAGGCAGGACAAGAAGCAATGGATGGAAACTAATCAAGGAGAAAAGCAACCTAGAACTAAGGAGGAATTTCCTGACAGTGAGAACAATTAATCAGTGGAACAACTTGCCTCCAGAAGTTGTGGATGCTCCAACACTGGAGGTTTTTAAGAAGAGATTGGACAACCATTGGTCTGAAATGATATAAGGTTTCCTGCCTGAGCAGGGAGTTGGACTAGAAGACCTCCAAAGTCCCTTCCAACTCTGTTCCTCTGTTATGATTAAATTGAAGAGAGGGGAAAAAAGCATAGGATGTTTCCATGAAGTTATGGGATAGACAAAATAGGTGTGTGACACTCTCTCTCTCTCTCTCTCTCTCTCTCTCTCTCTCTCTCTCTCTCTCTCTCTCTCTCTCTCTCTCTCTCTCTCTCTCTCTCTCTCTCTCTCTCTCTCTCTGTATCCCCTCATTTTTCCCAATTTTCTGTTTTCCACTAAATTCCAAGGGAAGGCTTTAAGAAGGAACTTCTCCCATGATGCTTTTCAATAGCACTGTTGGAGAACTAATGATATCTGACTTTAAATGGCTTGGAAAAAGCAGAAGTCATTATTTTTCAATAATTCACTGATAAATAAGCATGCAAATGCAAATTAAGTTGGATTTTAAGAATTCAAACTTTGATTGCTTCTAAAAGGGACCTTAACTACAAGCACAAATTGTATTCATTGAGTGGGTTATCTTCAGGATCTAGCAAGTGATTGTGAATCCATTCAAAGTATAATACAATTATTATTTGTATAGAAGATGGAAATGAAAGCGAAACTGTAAGCACTAATAATGAAACTAAAGCTTAACTATTTTGGGCACACGGTGCAAAGAGAAGAGCAACCCTGGAAAATCTGAAAGCAAGCAATAAAAAGTTTGACAGAAGACATTTATTTATTAAATTTGTAGGCCATCCATCTTAGCTTCAAGTGACTCTGAAAGACATAGAAGGTGTTGAAGCTACAGGAACCTTGGGGGCAAGTGATCATGCAATATTGGAATTCAACATTATGCAAACACAAGCAGTAGAACAAAGTCAAACTAGAGTCTTGGACTTTAAGAGAGCTAATTTCAATAAACTTAGAGAGAGCTTGGGAAGGATTCCATGGACGAGAATCCTCAAGGGGAAAACAACTCAAGAAGCTTGGAAAATTTTGAAAAGTGAGATTATAAAAGCCCAGTCTAGCACAATAGAAATGAAGAAGAAGGGTCTCAAAAGAAACCAGCATGGCCGCATAAAGAAGTCTCTGACAAATTGAACGACAAAAAGGACAAGTATAAAAAGTGGAAAGAGGGAGAAGTAATTAAAAGCAGAATATCAGCAAATAGCCCGAGCCTGTAAAGATGAAGTGAGGAAAGCTAAGGCTCACAATGAACAAAGGCTTGCGACAAAAGTAAAAAATAACAAAAAAAGCTTCTTCCAACATATTAAAAACAAGAAAAAAGTCAAGGAAACAATTGGTCCATTGCTGGGAGAAAGTGGCAAGAAGGTGATAAGCAACAGGGAGAAAGCAGAGCTACTTAACTCGTTTTTTGAATCTGTCTTTACACAAAGGGAAAAACGTAAGTCTGACTTATGAGAACTCATAGGAGGAGTTAAGGAAAGTCCTGGCAGTATGATGTCCATCAAGTCACAAAGATTTGGAAGATACTGAAGGACAACAATCATAACTGTATTATAATAATCTGGACAGCCAAAAGAAGGTGGAAAAGAGATTAAGGGAACTAATTTTGTTCCCATCTAATGGTCTTCTGGATTTTTGTAGCCAAATATAGTATCTTTTATTTGTTTACTGCCTTTCAGTGAGTGTTGCCTGGACTAGTCCCTGAAGTTTTATTGGAAGCATTTTCGGAAATGGTTTGCCATTGCCCTCTTCTTCCAAAGCCACCCAGCTGGCTTCCTGCCTAAAATGGGACTAGAACTCATGGTCTTCTAATTTCTAGCCTGGTGCCATAATCACTTCACCAAATTGATAATTTTTTAAAAAAAAATGCCAATCAATTGTTTTGTTCATGACAACAACTCTATGTCCTCAAGCATTTTGAAAGACATTTCTGCTTTCCTTCCCCTTTGCATTTAATTTTGCCCTTGGAAAATTAAATGAGGACTGTTCCCAGTTGCAAAATTGTGGATGATTACTAGACATAACCTATTTGTATGTACAATCAGGCAGAACTAACCTAGGAACTTAGAGTTGGCTGGGGATTATTTATTTATTTTTTATTTTATAAAATTTATATGCTGCCCAACTCCCGAAGGACTTATGGGGGATAAAGGCCAAGTAATTGAAGGATACCAAGGGGAGGAAATGGTGTTTTCAATGCTCAGCATCTTCTCCAAACACCAATCTGTGCCCATCTTCCTCAGGTACCACAAAACTGATTATGCTTCATGAAGAGGAACAGCTGGAGCCTACCTGACTGCATGTGGCCAACAGCTATTTAAAGGGCTTAAAGGGCGAGTGAGGTGCCAATATAATAAACAAAATCCAAACAAATGATCCTGTGTGCAATCCACAGAGGTGTGAAATTGTGAGGGATGCAACAATTATCAGATCAGATTAAGCAGCTGCCTGTGTTGTTGAGCTGCAATTTTATAGATAATGAATAGGACTCATTTCCAGGTAGAAGGGTTTTGCTTTTATTTATTTTAATTTTCATTTGCAGCACTGTACCATCAAGAATTTTCAAATGGAGGCCATGAACAATATCATTTATTTATTTGTTTGTTTGTTGCTGAACAATACATTTGTATAGCTCCATCACGGACTCCTCCACTCATAGAAGTATCTTGAGTTGTTAAATGCAAGCTACATGCAAGTGAAAGTATTTGGTGCAAGAAAACATAGACACCCACGTGAGATACATGTTAAATTTACTAAAAAAGCTATTAGAGATGAAATATATAAAAACACAAGAGGTGAACACATTAACTTTAAGGGGAAAGAGATAATTGTTCTCAAACAAATTCCAAAAAGAATAAGAGAAAAAAGAAGAGACTTCCAGTACTTTACAACTAAATTAATAAGAAATGAAATACCCTTTAGGTGGTTGATTCCAGAAGGACTGCTGGTAACCTGGCATGATAAAAAAATAAGAATAGATACGATAGAGAAGGCCAATCAATTTATAGAACAGTATATAGAGAAAGAAGGAGATAATAGTATAGATTTAGAATCCC
>QLTV01003516.1:1556643-1571161 GCA_003457575.1 Thermophis baileyi
AAGAAATTATCAAACAAAAAATATATATGAAACCAGAAACATTTCTACTGGGAATCCTAGATTTGAGAACAGAGAAGAAATATTATTACATTATTTTACATATACTTACTGCAGCAAGAATCTGTTTGGCACAGCACTGGAAACAAAAAGATATACCTACTGACAGTATAATTATTAAAAAAAATTCTCGACTCTGCTGAATTGGATAGAATGACGATGGAATTAAATGAGAAGGAGGATTCGGAATATTATGAAATTTGGAACGAACTATACGATTGGCTTGATAAGAGAAACCAAAATAAACCAAATCAGTAAACAATTAAATTAGCATTGTAAATACTATGACGTCTATGTATGTTAAGATATGATACTTACGTTACTGAACTATAATTAAATATATAAATGGAGCAGATTGTATAAGCATGAAATTATTGTTGATATAACTTGCTGTAATATAACCCTAGAGGTTTTGTATTGTCTTTTTTTGTATTGTATTGTTTTTTGTGTGTGTTTGTGTTGTTTTTAAATGTAAATAATTCAATAAAAACTATTTTAAAAAAAAGAAAGTATTTGGTGCTTAGTCACTTTGACTACAGGTAGTCCTCAATTTACGGCCACAACTGAGCCCAAAATTTCTGTTGATAAGTGAGACATTTCTTAAATGAATTTTGCCCCAGTTTACGACTTGCCACAGTTAAGTGAATCACTACAGTTGATAAGTCAGTAACCTGGTCGTTAAGTGAATCTGGCTTCTCCATTGACTGCTTGTCAGAAGGTCGCAAAAAGATGATCACATGACCCTGGGACACTGCAGCCTTCATAAACATGAAGCAGTTGCCAAGTGTCTGAATTTTGATCACATGATCATAGGGATGCTGCAAAGGTCATAACAATGAAAAATGGTCATAAGTCACATTTTTCAGTGCCATTGTAACTTTGAATGGTCACTAAATGAACTGTTGTAAGTCAAGAACTACCTGTATTTTGTTTTTTTCCCAAGTCCATCCAGCCAAAATCTTAAGTACGATCCTTTAAAGGGGAATCCATTGATTTCACAAGCTGAAATTCTTCAGGGCCAAAAGAAAGAATGATCAAAGGAATTAGAGAGGGGGCCTTTCTAGCTATGATATTTTGCTGTATCAGAGGTGGGATTCAGCAGGTTCTGACCAGTTCTGGAGAACTGGTAGCGGAAATTTTGAGTAGTTCGGAGAACCGGTAAATACCAGCTCTGACTGGTCCTGCCCCCATCTATTCTCTGCCTCCCGAGTCCCAGCTGATCGGGAGGAAATGGGGATTTTGCAGTAATCTTCCCCTGGAGTGGGGAGGGAATAGAGATTTTACAGTATCCTTCCCCTGGAGTGGGGTGGGAATGGAGATTTTACAGTATCCTTCCCCTGCCATGCCCATCAAGCCACGCCCGCCAAGCCACACCCACTAAGCCACGCCCACAGAACCTGTAGTAAAAAAATTTGAATCCCACCAGTGTGCTGTATATACGTTAACATTGAAATCAGTTGAATGAAGAAGGTGTGTACATGTTTGTGAGTGTTCACCAAACACGGGTGAAGGTACATCTGTTAACATGAAAGAATGATTTCAGTAATTTCATACATTAGTTTGATGTGCTATACAGTATATAATGTCTCAAAGAAGTGTGTGCAAGCAATACAGTATTTTAGTTACGGTTTTTATTTTATTTATCATATTTAGAAACTGGCCATCTCCCTCACAGAACAACTCTCTTATTGTTACATATATTGTCATATATTGTCAAATGCTTCCAAATTAGTGGCCATCATATATAAAATGCTACTTGCCCTTTTAATTTTTCAATCCATCTTTTACTTGCCTTTTATTCACATACAGTATTGTATATGGTTTTTATGTTTTTAGTTGTATACCACTCAGAATAGGTCTGAGAGTAAGATGGATGGTCTGTAAATTTGATTGATAAATACATTTTAGGTATGATGGTTTATTAAAGTGCTTTCAAACACAGCAACTTTAAGTTGTGTGGACTTCGATTTTCAGAATTCCCCAGCCAGTCCATGCAACTTGGCAAATTGCCGAGTTAAAAAAACACTGGTTTATTGAATTGCTATTATTCAATAAACTATTGTTAAATAAATCATGACTTAAAGGGATATATGAATTAAACTAGTAGTGGTTTAATGCAAATCAAGCCACAACCCAAAAGGTAAAGCCAAACACTATGTAATTTATACAAACCCCATTCCCCATGAACAGCTATATTTTTTATCACAAGGATCCAGGGGTGGGTTCTTTTCTTCGCTGCCGGTTCGCTCAGTACCGCACCGCGCACGCACTTCGCATATGCGCAGTGCTTAAAAAAAGCTTCTGTGCATGCGCAGAAGCAAAAAACAAAATGGCGGCACCTATGGCACTGCCAAAAGAACCAGTTTGGGGGCGTGGCAGGCCTGGGTCACTGCCGGTTCTAGTGACCCAGGCCACCAAGTTACTACTGGTTCTATAGAACCGGTCCGAACCGGGAGGAACTCACCTCTGCAAGGATCAAAAATCTATATCTATTCCAGATGGAACTTTCTTAACAAGCCAGCAATAGTAAACACCAACAGAGATAATCTATCAAATTGGTTACATGAATTAGTTTCGATGCCAATGTACAAGAAGAGATATGACTTTAATCTTATCTTTTGGTTTTAAATATATAAATCTATTACATTTTCAATTAGGTAAATACACTAAAGCTGAAGTCTTCGGTGTTGTAGGAGGTTATTATTTTAAAAAAAATCAAATAAAGCCCAACAAGCACAGACAAAATTAAACTGGTGTAGTTTTGAAACGCCCAAACAAGAGAATTTAATTTTACTAATTTATGTATCTACTTCCCTTCTGACAGTGAGTCACAACTTAAAACAACACCTTGCAAGTTCAAGAACGGATAAGGCGAGGATAGTCACTTTCATCTCACCCAAATAGAGTTTGTATTTCCTGTGTTGAAAGAAAAGAATGAAAATATCTATAAGGGACAGCTTTGTCTCACTCCTTTGCTGATCTGGAACCCGTCTGTTTCACATTTCATCTACATTGTGCTTTCCAATGTCCTGTACAAGAGGTTCTGGAATTCCCATTTCCCTAAGGACACTACTCAGCTTGACATAGCTAACACAAAGGCCTTTCTACAATCAATGGAACTCACACTGGCATATTTTTGGTATTCTTTGGCTTTCTCCAACATGCATTATCAAAAATGTCTCTAAAGCAGGGGTGTCAAACTCGATTTCATTGAGGGCCGCATCAGGGTTGTGTTGGACCTCAGGGGGCCTGGGGTAGGCGTGGCCAGGGTGGGCGTGGCCAGCTTGTCACTTGTGTCGGGGGCGCCTGTGGTGGCCCGAGCGCTCTGCCAGAGAGAACGGAGTCTGTTTTTGCTGGCAGAGCGCTCAGGCGCCCCCGACACAAGTGATGTCAAGCTGGCCACGACATGTGCTCTGTTTTCGGCTGCGACGGCCTCTGCAGCCCTCCCAAGCTCCGCTTTCGCTGGCAGAGGCACCGTGGGCCGGTCCTTCACTGTTTCCAGGGCAGCCCCACGGGCCAGATCTAAGCACTCCATGGGCCGGATCCAGCCCGCGGACCTTGAGTTTGACACCTCTTCTCTAAAGTAGGTGCTGTATACCGTTTATAAAAAAAAGCCATTTACTTTGCTGTAACATTACCAGCTAAAATCCTTTTGGTGACATCTGATTTTAATGTCGCAAAGGTGCTTTTCAACCATGACCTGGATGACTGAGCATCTCCATAAACACCTGATTTTAATGTGCTGACAATCACTCAGCTATAAACATCAATCTGATAAAGTGGTTTCTTAAAATCATTTAGGAAAGCTTATGCGTCAATAGTGAATATAACCATTCACTGCATCAAATGATGGTTTGAGTTTTGTTTAGCATGTATTTAAAATTTAAAATTCAGCTATTACAGTTTATAGACTTATGAGTTATGGCTTCCTGTAGGAACTAACTAATTCAATTTCTTCAGCAAAATCTCCCAGGACTTAAGGCAATGCATGGTATCAAATTTTATGTTGCTTGTTAAGGTAGCTCAAAGCTTCTTTAGCTGGTTCTGGGAGAAGTTTCCATTCTAAGGCAATATGGGTGAGGTTTTTTTCACAAGTGAAGTTAGTGGAGAAGCTGACATTTCCACTGAGCTGACATTAATAGTTCGGTTTTACCTTAGGCTGTGAACCCATTGAAGACCTTCTCACTGACCCATCATAATTATTTAAACAACGAATTTAATTTAAATAAATATGAGAATGCCAGGTGGTCATGTACTTCCGTCTTGTTCATTTGTTCAGTTAGTAACGCCTGTGTAATAAACTCCTTGCTCAGGGAACATAAAAAAGGAAACATAAAAAGGTTTCCTCATTAGAGATTATCATTACCTTCTACCACTTCGATTTTTCAAACATGCATACCTTCACCTCCTATGTCAAATACATGCAGCATCCCAGCATATTGGACTCTGTCACTATTCCTAAGAGCCCTGGAAATTTCCTTCTGAGGATAGAAGTGACCTGGTCACCAATTTCTGGGAGAGCCAGACAGGAGAGGTAATTACACCACCAGTAGCAGTCAGGTGGACTCCTCCAAAGCTACTGCTGAGCCTTTTAAATGTAAATGCAGCTGTTTCTTTGTAAAAACAACACAAAATACCCAACCAGTGTCATTGAAATTTATTGTGAAATATTTTATGTTGCTAATTAGGTAATAATGATGGATGGAGAGAACATTTCCTGACTATTAAGTCAAACCTTATGACCTTTGAGGTCAGTATCGGTTAGGAAGAAATTACTGCTTTTAAAAAGTCGTGGAATTTTTTAAAAAACAAAACAAAAACCGACATTACCTTTTAAGGTTTTTGAACCTTGACCATGCTAAATTGCAAAAGATGTTATTTTGCAAGATACCAATTATTGACTTGTAGGTTTGTAATAGGTTGGTTGCTGTTTAGAAAAGCAAAATACATTGAATAATAATACTAATAATAATGGGCATTGGAAAAATATCTGAGGGACAGTGAAGAAGACGCACTGAAGGTAGTACACCCTGAAGGCTTGTGGAGTCTTGGGTAGACCAAACTGACCTACAAGAAAGACCAAATAAAAATTAAAAAAAAAAAACCAGACATGGCAAGGAAGAAGACATAGCAGGCAAAGTAAATAACAAGACTTGGCAATGGCTAAGAGCAGGAAAGATGAAGAAAGAGACAGAGGGACGTATTCTGGCTGTACAAGACCAAGCCTTAAGAAAAAATGCATACAGTATAAAGCAAGAAAGGAGAAGACACCAACAGGCAACAAATGCTGTCTCTGCAAAGAAACTAAAGAAACAGTGAACCGCCTAGTTATTTGCTGCAAGAAGATCACTCAAACTGACTACAAACAACGGCATGAGAAAGTAGAAACAATAGTACATTGGAATATCTGCAAAGATACCATTTGCCTGCAAGTAAGAAGGGGCAGGACCACAAAATAGACAAAATAATAGAAAACGTAGAAGCAAAATTGCTTTGGGACTTTAGAATTCAAATAGGCACCTGTCACATAACTCCTCAGACTTAAAAATTGTTGCTAAGAAAGACAAAAAAGTCTCAACAGTGAACATGGCAACACTTGAGACAACAGAATAGCAGAGGAAGAACTAGAGAAAATTATAACATAAAGAAAAACCGAGGTGGCGCAGTGGTTAGAGTGCAGCACTGCAGGCTACTTCAGCTGACTGCTAGCTGCAGTTCGACGGTTCAAATCTCACCGGCTCAAGGTTGACTCAGCCTTCCATCCTTCTGAGGTGGGTAAAATGAGGACCCAGATTGTTGGGGGCAATATGCTAACTCTGTAAACCTCTTAGAGAGGGCTGTAAAGCACTATGAAGCGGTATATAAGTCTAAGTGCTATTGCTATTGCTATAAAAACAGAATAACAGTTGGAAGGGAACTTGGAGGTCTTCTAGTCCAACCCTCTTCTCAGGCAGGAAACCCTACACCATTTCAGATAAGTGGTTGCCCAATTTCTTCTTAAAAACCTTCAATGTTGGAGCACCCACAACTTTTGAAGGCAAGCCATTCCACCGGTTTATTCTTCTGTCAGGAAATTTCTCCCTAGTTCTAGGTTGCTTCTCTCCTTGATTAGTTTCCATCCATTGCTTCTTGTGCTGCCTGCAGGTGTTTTGGAGAATAGGGTGACCCCCTCTTCTTTGTGGCAACCCCTTAGATATTGGAACACTGTTATCATTTCACTCCCAGTCCTTCTTTTTAGTAACTAGACATACCAGGGATGGGTTCCACTTACCTTCCCTACCGGTTCACATCACGACGGGAGTTGTGTTCTCGCTTCACTCGCACGCGCGCCTATGTCACGACGCAGAAATGAGCCTCTGAGCATGCGCAGAGGGTTCTTTGCCAGCCGCGGCGACCAGAAAACCGGTTTGGGGGCGTGGACAGCCAGCCATCGCTGCCGGTTCGGCGAGCAGATGCAAATTTCCGCTACCGGTACGGGAGAACCGGTCCGAACCGGCAGCAGCCCACCACTGAGACATACCAACCTCCTACAACATTTTTTCTTATGTTTTAGCCTCCAGACCTCCAAATATCTTTGTTGCTCTGCAAATTGAAATAGACTGTGGCAAAAGAAAGCAAGGATAGTACCAGTAGTAATAAGTATCTTGGATGCAATTCCAAAACAACTGGAGCACTACATGAATACCACCAGCATTGAGAAAATCACCATCACCCAACTTCAAGAGGTAACTTTACTTGGAACAGCTTACATCTTAGAACAGGGGTGTCAAACTCAAGGCCCGCAGGCCGAATCTGGCCTGTGATGTGGTCGAATCCGGCCCATGGGGCCATCCTGGAAAATGTAAGGGGCCGGCCCGCGTCGCTTCGGCCCGGTCTACCCAGTGCGAAGAGGAAACATGCCAGCAGTTTGGGGAGTGGCGTCAAGCTGCCCACCCCCACCCTGTTGGCCACACCCACCCAGTCAGCCACGCCCGCCCAGCCCCCCAAGGTCAACCACAGCCCTGATGCGGTCCTCAATGAAATTGAATTTCACACCTCTGACTTAGAAGGATACCTTTAACACATCAAACAACATCTGCCTATCCCAGGTCCTTGGAAAAGACTAGATAGGTTGATAAAAATGCCAAGTCTAAACATCTGGGTGTCTGCAAGGATCCAATAATATCCTTTCTTCTTAGATGTTTATGGAATCATTCACACCCAAGTAGAACATGTTTGCTCATTATGTGCAAGCCACATGGGTATGCTAAGGATTACCTTCCTTTAAGATGTTGAAGAAAGAAACCCCCTCAGTTGTTCTCCCCTTGCTCGGAATAGATTGTCCCACCAGATTAAAATGGTTCCTTTCCTTCCCTGTTGCTTTTTCGGGAAGTCACAACTGCCTTTGGAGCAGGAAGTGAACAATCAGACGTAGCTATAGGAGAATGGATTGGTAGTTTGAAACCAGATAATTTTGGGTGAATGAATGAACAAATATATCCAGCTTTTATTCAGGAGCTGAAGGAAGAATATGTAGAACTTTCTTCTCTTGATTTTTCTCCACAGCTTTGTGTGGTGATTAGGCTGACTGATGATCAATCCAGGATTTTTTGTGGCTGAGGCAAACAATAAACATGGGTCTCCCTGCTCATAGTCCAATACCTTAAACATGATTACACTGGGTTTGGGTTAAATAACCACCCTAATAATGCCTGACACTCAAAAGAGATTCTTGCTCCAATCAAAATGTTTATCTACCTATCCCACTTTTGTCTACTGGGATTAGCTCTATTACAATTCCATGTTGGGATGCTGTTCCCATCGCTTTCTGCTACACTTTATTTGAAAGGGGATGCCGGAGATTGGGTTTACTGTGTGGAAGCATGAAGTCTTTATTTCTAGGCTCTCGACCTTCTTTTTCTTCTGGTCACCCTCCATTTTAAAGAATGGCCTTCATGAATCCTGTGTTACAATTATAGTCTAGATGAAACGGATGTTTCCAGACATTTTGCATTGTAACTCAATTGTTGTGATGTAACGATGGGAATTGTGATATAATATGGAAAGGAAGTTTTAGGTTGCATCTGGAACTCTGACTTTTTCTTGATAGGGTCTTAAGACAAGGAAAATTTTTCTCTTATTATGCATTATTAGGAGCCATGGTAGTGCAGTGGTTAGGATGCAGTATTGCAGGATAACTCTGCTCACAATCTGGAGTTCAATCCTGACAAGGCTCAAGGTTGACTCAGCCTTCTTCCATCCTTCTGAGGTCAGTAAAATGAGGACCCAGATTGTTGGGGCCAATATGCTGACACTAAACCACTCAGAGAGTGCTGTAAAGCACTATGGAGTAGTACATAAGTCTAAGTGCTATTGCTATGTGAAATATGACTAGCAACCTTCATTTTCTGAACAGGTCTCTTTCATGATATTAAGCTAGGACACTGCAGGAAGCTCACCCCCTTTCCTACATCAAATTTCTCTCATCTCTCTGACCATGCTGCCTGGAGAAGTAAGGAAGCTGAAGTTTAACATTTCTGGAGATCTTCTAATTAGGAAAGACTACCTAGAAATAAAATGCATAATGTTCTGTTGCATCCCGAAGTCGGGTGGCCAGTCATTTTTAATAAAAAATTTGCCTAGGACTTTACTGAAATCTACACATCACAGACAGGCAGGTCTTTGGCTATTTTCCAAGAAATTTTCTGCATGTAAGAAGAGAAAATAATAACCGGGAATGTCCTTCAGTGGCATGTCAGAAAAACAATCTTGCTGAGGAGTTTTAAAGGTGGCTTTAAACCTTTTAGAAAATGGTGAAAGCAGACGCTTGAGGGAACCACATATTTGATTTTTGTGTATCTGGGGAAGGGAGCAAAAATAGATCAAGTTACTTTGTACTATCAGATTATTGGTCCATCTAGTTTAGGGATAACCTGTACCCCACTAAATAATATTCAACAACAACTTCCAGCATCTTCCTTCACCACTGGCCATGCTGACTGGTAACTCAACATTTAGCCTTTTGAGGAGACTCACAAAATGCCTACTTCTGGTTTAAACTGTCAAGAAGTGACACACACAAACGCCAGACTAGGAACAGAATATAGTCTCTACTGGTTCAATTTCTCATTAACCTATTTTGTGTCGGTCCTTAGGCATGTTGCTGTTCCCTTCTCCTCAGTTTCCTTGGCCCTCAGGCTTAACTTGGTATAATGACCTTTGGCAAACATTTGTTCCTCACTTTCCGTTTCTGCTGGCTTCACTTGAAACATGGGAGTAATAATTGGGGTCAACACCTCTCACATCTTTAAACCTTCTAATGCTTTGAGGCAGTAGTGGGTTTCACTTACCTTCGCTACCGGTTCGGAACTGTGAACGCACGCGCGCAGGCGCAGAATCTTCTGCGCATGCGCAGATCGTCTGTAATGATGTCCGGGCGGGTGGGCGGAGCCTCCCGCTGCTGCCGCTACCGGTTCGCCTGGTAGCAACCCACCACTGCTTTGAGGGCACCTTATCTGGGCTTCATAGCCAAGCAGAATTGGACCTGGTCTGTTCTTGGATGGCAAACTAGAAGGGAATTCCAAGGCTGTAAAGTAGGACGTAAAAAAAAATACTAGAAAAAAGCTTTATCAAGCCACTTCTGCATTTTTTTTTCAAGGATTTTTTGTATTAGTTTATAATATAAAATTTAAAAAAAAATTCAAAAGAAAATAGTGGGAAAGTAAGGGAGTGGGAAGGGGAAAGTGTAGGGCAAAAGGAAAAAGAAAGAAAGAAAAGGTATTTCCCTTTGGTGCAGTAGAATAAGATAATAGCATCAAACCTCAACTTTTTACTTTTACATAGTAATATAAACTAGCCCTTGCTATAACAACGAACCTATCTAAGTGGTAAAACCCAAAATCAAAGTTTCATTTTTTTCCACCTCAAGCACAAAGTCCAGAAGCGGTTTCCAAGTAGAAACAAAAGTAATTGGTTTTTTTTCCCTTTAATCAAAGCAGTCAATTTAGCCATCTCTGCTAACTTCATCAACTTTTGCAGCCATTTGTCCATTGTGGGAATCAAAGTGTCCTTCCATTTTTGTGCATAATCTTGCTGCCGTCAACATATATATAACATCAAAGTTCCATTCCCCCCCCCCCCAAGTCTTTATCTATTTCTTTTATCCAAAAGAAAAATTTCTGGTTTTATCTTTATATTCATGTTGAGAATCTTCTGCATTAAGATGTGAATCTTATTCCAATATTTCTTCGCTGCAAGCCACTTGTGTTTTGTGGCTAAAGAAAATTCATGGCTATATCTACAAAGCTGAACTCCAAGGAAATATTATCTTTCTTTTAATGGAAGATGAACCAAAGGGAACTACTTCCTACCTTGTATGTGCTTTGCTTCTCTTTGTATTTTATGGTGAAGGAGAGTGAATGGACAATAACTCTGGGAAGCAAATACTGCTGCCTTTATCTCCTGAGGTCTTCATCTGATATCCAGTAGCCATGTTATAGTGGTCAAATTTACAGCATTTATTGTAAGGATTATTGAGATTGTATCTGCAAGGAATCTTGTGTGATGAAATGTAAGCTATAAATGCCAAGAATCTGAGGTTGTAACAATGCAGGGAGAATGAAAACCAAAGTGAGACCTTTCCCCTCCTATTTCCCTCCTTTCCCCACAAATGTTCAGCAGAAGCTCAGGGAAACTTCATGAAGCAGGTTGTGAAGGCATAAAACTGTTTGTGAGGTGAGGGGAAGGTCCATGTTGATACACAGACACAAGTACATTTGAGTGAAACATAGGTATACAGCAGGGGTGGGTTCTGGATTTTCTTACTGCTCAGTGACGTGCCACGCGGGCGCACGCGTGTTGCGTGCCATGCAGGCGGGTCACAGGTGCGCACGCATGCGCAGTACAAAAAAAAGCTTCTGCGCATGCGCAGAAGCAAAAAACAAAATGAGAACTGGCTCGGGGGCGTGGCAGGCGTGGGTCACTACCGGTTCCAGCGACCCACGCTGCCACGTTACTAACAGTTCTATAGAACCGGTCCGAACCAGTAGGAACCCACCTCTGGTATACAGGATAGAAAAAAAAGGCAGAGGATAGGAATACTTTTGTTATGGCGCTTCCTATGGCAAACAACTTTCAGTGTGTAATACAATCATTCTCAAGCAGCCCACTTCAATGGAGGACAATATAACAATATTGTCTACCTTTATTTATCCAATTTTGATGAGTGGCACAGTGGCCCATAGGTGAAGATGCTCACCTTCCCCTCGGAAGGTTGAGAGTTCAATCCTAGGCAGTGACAGATGTTTCTCTATCTGGGCACAAAGAGAAAATATCTGCTGTGAGCTCCGCATAGGCATCAGGAAGGGCATCCGGCCAGTAAACGCTCAGCTCCATTCAGTCGCCCTGACTCCACCCAATAAAAAGGATTACAGCATTGTAAAAATAAAAAAAAAATCCAGTTTGGTATCTAATTTTAGCTCACTACAAATTACTTCACACCTGTCTTTAAAAGATGCCTCTTTCATTTCCTTCTCTGTTCTCCAGAATAACTGCACACCACGGGACCAGAGAGATTGACAGAGGAGAGCTAAATTTGCAAGATGGCAAATTCCACATATAAAGGGGATAGGGCTTTGATTGTAACATTGGTTGCTATCTTGCACATTCCCTCACAGCATCAGGAGTGGTGGTGGAAGTGTGCCAAAATCTGCAAAATGGCAGATGCGGTATTGCAACTAAAATCCCACCTCTTTTCTCTTAAATCCTTCCTCAAAATTCATTTTTCCATCTAGAGCAGGGATGTCCAATCTTAGCAACTTTAAGGCTTGTGGACTTCAACTCCTAGAATTCTGGGAGTTCATGTAATCTGGGGAATTCTGGGAGTTGAAGTCCACAGGTCTTAAAGTTGCAAGGTTGGACATCCCTGATCTAGAGTTTATTTTGTAAATTCTTTGAAGCCAACATCTTTAAGGAAAACTTCTTTCCTGCTTGTACATAGGGTACATTAAAAAGAAATATATATTTGTTCCTGCTGCTGATGACAATCATTGTCTGTTGTCTTTCCTTCTGTTTCTCTAAAGTCTTTCCAGAAAAAGACAAAGATGGAGCTCTCCCAAACTGTATTTGCTAATTAATTTTTTGCCATCAATTTTATTTTTATTCCTATGGCTGTTGCTGGATTGGTGGCTGATGTTTGGCCAGTTGTTGTAATTACCATATGTTTAGACTTCTTTATTTTAAGTTGGTTTATTTACTGTAGATGTGTTAATTGTAATTATACAGTGAAGGTTCTAATTATCAGTTGTAAACCATGAGTCCATGGTGGATTTGGCAGTGTAAAAAATACAATAAAGAAATATATATTACTTTATCATCATTATTATTACTATTATCTTCTCTATTATTTTCTATTATATTATTAATAATTCCTTGAAAGAGCTCAAGAGTTTATACTATTTTTATCTTCACAATTTAAAGAAGCATTTTTATAAAGGATGCTAGGAAAGCCATTGACTAGGGCAAGTTCTGTTTTCTATTAAAAAACCCAAGTAGAATGATAGAAAGATGCTCCTGTTTAAAAAAGCCTGTGAATTGGCCTGGAGGATATAACTCTACTCAGGGGTGGGTTCTAACTTACCTCGCTGCCGGTTTGCTTCCTCCCGTGCCACGTGGGCGCAGGCGCGCAGGCACAGTGCTGAAAATCCAGCTTCTGTACATGCGCAGAAGCAAAAAACAGCTTCTGCGCGTGCGCAGAAGCTAAAAACAAGATGGTGGTGCCTATGGCACCGCCGAGAGAGCCGGTTCGGGGGCATATCCAGCCGGCCATCACTGCCGGTTTGGCGAGCAGGGGGAAATTCCCGCTACCGGTTCTAAAGAACCAGTCCGAACCGGCAGGAACCCACCTCTTACTCTACTAAAAAGGCAACTGCTACTGCATGAATATATGTGTTATGGAGCACTCAGATTTACACACTAGAGTTCCCATTGCAAAGTTGATGAGCATGCTCTAGTCTAAAGAGTATGGCTCATTTTTCATTAGTTCTGAAACAGAGATTAAAGTGTCTCCAAAGCCTGCATCTTTCAGATCTCTACTATCACACCAAAAATGGTGCAATTGCCCAAGGTATCAATTTACCTACCCGTCTCTTACCTTTGCACACATTGTTGCCTTCTCCAGAGAAGAAAACAACACCCACAGCTTCTAAGCAATGTTTACGGCAACTCCAGATCTAGCAACGATCACATTCCTGTAATATTTCTTTCTAAATAGCCACATCATAAAACTTGCAGCTGGACAGCTACTTTCTAGAGTGACAGTAAAAAATGGGAAGATATGTGGAAAGAATTTGTGGGGGAGGGAAAAAAATTCTTTTCTGAACAAACAAGTCAGTAGGTTGCACCTCTGACCTCTTTTCTCTTTCCTTTCTTACAGGTTGAGGGGCAGGATTATTGTAGTGATATTACGTTGAGAAAATGCAGGGCTGCTGGACAAACTAAGGTTCAGTCTGCAGCATAAGGATCAAGTCCCCTTTGGGCCAGCATCATTTTCAACGTTGGCTAGTTGAAACACTGCACATCCAGACAGTTGGACTAGATATACAAACTATTATTATTATTATTTAAGATTTAATCTTCAATTTGATTCACAGTCTGGGACTGGTAAAAATTTAATAGCTCAAGTCCTAACCAAGGACCTAACAGCTATTCAGGTAACATCTGAGTATATAGGCAGTTCCGAGTAAGATGGTTTTTTGCACAGTCAGACTATTTAGGTGTAATAAATTCTAAATTTCCATGTATCTAGGAAGTCCTTTGGGTATTGCTCCAAGGGCTCCTATTACTATTGTTACAACCACTGATGTCTTCCTCCACAATCGCTCAACGTCCATTTGCAAATCATGATATTTTGTTATTTTTTTTTCTAGCTCTTTCCCTTCAATTCATGCATCACCTGGTTATTATTATTTAAGATTTAATCTTCAGTTCGATTCACAATCTGGGACTGGTGAAAATTTAACAGTTCAAGTCCTAACCAAGGACCTGAGAGCTGTTCAGGTAACGTCTAAGTATATAGGTAGTTCCGAGTAAGGTAGGGTTGGTTTTTTTTGGGGGGGGGTTTGCAAAATCAGAATATTCAGGTCTAATAAGTTCAAAACTTCCTTGTATCTAGGCAGCCTTTGGGGTATTATTATTATTATTATTATTATTATTATTATTATTATTATTATTATTATTATTATTATTATTATCTCTTTTATTCATTAAACATGAAACTCAGTCAACTGAACATTTAAAAGTGTCACAAATACCACTGACTGGTGCTAATGGTTGATACGGGTTGCTGCCAGCGTCCTAGGTATCAACCAAGTATCTTCTTAAAATGTATGATGTTCCGAGTAGCGCAGTCTTTTGCAGTTCCGCTGGTGTTGTTGCAGGAAGCTGCAATTGCTTTATGTGTTTTTTGTAATTGTTGAAACTGGTA
>QLTV01003516.1:1574338-1596783 GCA_003457575.1 Thermophis baileyi
AAGATCCGTCTGGATCTTGAGCCTATCTTCTAGGGTGTTAGCTATTCCTGCCAAATCTGCAAATTTGGTAAGTTCCCCTTCTATTCCCTCATCTAAGACATTTATGAAGATATTGAAGAGTACTGGGCCTAAGACAGAGCCTTGTGGTACCCCACTGCTTACTTCTCTCCATGTGGACTTAGACGCTTTAAGGACTACTCATTGAGTATGGTTTGTCAGCCAGTTGTGGATCCATCTGGTGGTGAGGATGTCTATCCCACTTTTCTCTAGCTTACGAAGAAGTAGGTTATGGTCTACTTTGTCGAATGCCTTGCTGAAGTCTAGGTATATTATGTCTACAGTATTTCGCTGGTCTATTAATGTAGTCACGGTGTTGAAGAATGAAATGAGATTGGTTTGGCATGATCTGTTTTTAACAAACCCGTGCTGGCTGCTAGTTATTACTTTACTCATTTCTAGGTGTTGACAGATCTGTTTTTTTATTATCTTTTCCAGTATCTTCCCGGGTATTGATGTTAGGCTGATTGGTTTGTAGTTTCCTGGGTCATTTCCCCCCCCCTTTTTTTGAAGATGGGAACCACATCAGCTCTTTTCCAGTCCTCTGTTCCAGGATTTTTGAAAGATGTGGTGCAGTGGTTCTGAGATGACATCATATGCTCCTTGTAATGCCACATTAACAATTCTATTGATAGTAAGCCACAATGGAATATTAATAGAACAAATCCATATTATTTACATAGGTCCATTTATATAAAAATGTCCATGTATGTAAGTTTTACACTTCCAAACCTAATAAAGCTGATAATTAGTCCTTTAAAAACATTCTCTGGAGAATCCAATAAACATGAATAAGTATATTTCGGGAAATCAATCTCATCTTAATATAAGGAGAAATATATTTAATATTTTCAAAAACATAGCTATTTTCATATTTTCAAATGCTCCAGTAGTAATAATAATACAGGGGTTTTATTGGTGCTAACTGCAAAATCAAGAGGTGTTTTAGAGGAATATTTTGACATTTTAGTTTACCTAAATTCTTCCTGCAATTGCTCTAGTGGTTTGAAGCCTTCACAGGAAGTAAACTGATCTAAGGGATATTCCTTGTTGTTCATGACTACTCTTCCATACCCAAATGTTTACCAGCTCTTTTTAAATGGTGACTATTCCAACATGTAACTTAATACCATAAATAAAGGTCAAAATTATATTTCCCCCCAACAATTTCCAATGTGCCCTGCAGCTTTTAAGGCAGGAAATACCTATAGCTAAAGCCAAGCACTTGCTATGATTTCAAAGTTTCAAAATAACTTTCCAACTATGCCCAAATAGCTTTTAAATCTGAATTCTATAAGAAAAAATTGGTAATAATTGTAATAGTCAAAGCAGTAGTAAAAGTACTGCTATATAATAATACCATAAACCTTCAATCAGGACAATTAAAGCCCTATGATAAAGTCATATGATAACCATAAAATAGTTAATCTAGGAGTTTTTCCCCATAAAACATTTTGTAATATCTTATCCAACTTCTTGAACTAAAGTTATTAATGTGTGAATACAACTCAAGAAATAAGTTTGAAGTAATATGAATTTGCAATACGATTTTTAATATTTCTTTGTGTTGATTTTCATCTGAGAATTTAAAATTTTTAAGATACTGATACATGCCAACTGTAATAGTCTATTCAGAATCTGCTCTAAATATAATTGATGGTTGTGAATTCTGCTAATTCTTGATTTATCTGAAAAAAGAACAGCCCGTTTGCTGGTGCGCAGAAATACCATTAGGAAAAGACTAAAAAAAAATCTCCATCCTAATGTACTGAAAGGTAAAATGGGTTGAAAAGTAAAAGTAATTCAGATGCTGTAACATTATCCTCACGTCAAAAGTCTTTTCCATATTTAACAAACTAGTGCTACTGATTGTGTTTTTTCCGAATATGACAGTTCACATTATGAGATGCTCTAACCCTTTTATAGAACTACATTGGGCAGATTAATAACCGAAGATGAAATCATCTTTAATTTACATGCCAATATCACTATCAATATTTTTAAATCAATATTTAACAAAGAAATTGAATAATACCCTGTTTCCCCCAAAATAAGACATCCCCTGATAATAAGCCCAATCGGGCTTTTGAGTGCATGGCAATAAGGCCAAGGGCTTATTTCAGGGTTCAAAAAAATATAAGACAGGGTCTTATTTTCAGGAAAACACGGTAGCTTGAACATGTCATTCACCTTTGTATAGAGTAAATATCCAAACCAGGAGTAATTTGCTTGCTGTTTTTTTTTTTTTTTATGAATATTCTTTCTAGAAGATATAGACCTGTGATGGCAAACCTATGGCACGCATGCCACAGGTGGCACATGGAGCCATATCTGAGGGCATGCGAGGCATTGCCCTATGTCAGCTCCAGCGTGCATGTGCGTGCTGGCCAGCTGATTTTTGGCCTTCCGGAGGGTGGGGGGAGGTCGTTTTCACCTTCCCCAGGCTTCAGGAAAGCCTCCGGAGCCTGTGGATGGCAAAAAACGGACCCAACGGGCCTACCGGAAGTTGTTTCCGAACTTCCGGTAGGCCTGTTGGGTCCATTTTTCGCCATCCACAGGCTCCGGAGGCTTTCCTAAAGCCTGGGGAGGGAGAAAAATGGCCCAATGGGCCTACCGGAAGTCCGGAGGCTTCAGTGAGCCCTGCGCGCATGTGCAGGGGGGGAGCATGGGGGGGTTATGCGCACATGCACAGGGGAGGGCATTGCATTATGGGTGTGGGCACACGTGCGTGCGCTATCACACACGCACGCTCTCTTTTGGCACCCGAGCAAAAAAAGGTTCGCCATCACTGATATAGACATTCAACTATAGAGGAAGTTTTATCTGTGGTATGTCAAATGGGACTGAAATCTTAATGATTTAGAAAAAGGCAAGAAAGTCTCTCTTTTACTTTTGTTTCAACAATCTGGATTGAAATAGTAGTTCATTAGAAAAGTAATAGTACTTACAGAAAGTATTACCCTTGAGGCATTCCAAAGGATCTTTGAAGAACTGGGGAAAAAAAAGTTACAGCTACAATGACAGCATCGATAACTGCTTAGGTGAATGTATCGTTTAAAAGAGATCTGAAAGAAGAAATAAAACAATGGATGAAAAATAACTTCGAAGAATCCGCAGGACAACTAAGAGGGGAGGCAAAGCAAATGAAAATCAAGGTGGAACTCTTGAAAAATAAAATAGAAAATAATAAACAGAGGGAATACAAACAATATGATGGATTACTATTGGATTTACAAAAGAAAGAATTATATTTGAGACCAAGAGTACTTATAGAACAACCTGGTAAGTCAAAAGCTGTTTTAACTTTTAAAAAAAATTAGGATGGAAGGAAAAAGATATGGCTCGAGATCAGCATCTTAATGTCAAATTAAGTATTAACAATGCTATAATAGTACATAACAGAAATAAACACAAAATTGTTGTTTTAGTTGTCCTGCAGATTCTTTAGTTATTTTTCATCCATTTTTTAAATTTCTTCTTTCAGATCTCTTTTAAATGATGCATTCACATAAGCAGTTATGAGATAAGACAATAACTATAAATGGAAATCATTTTTGGACTTTTTGTTGAAAATGGATAGAACTGAATTAATGATTTTTTTATTTATCACATGAATATACTAAATACAAACACACACACACACACACACACACACTATAATGCAATTTCAAAGGGGGAGATACAGTATATTAAGTTGGTTTGTAATTGCTATATAAAGATTGGAAGTCATTTCTTCCCTCCCCCCCCCCTTTTTAACCGCATTTTACTTTTTTCTATTTTCTGCATCTTCTTTTCTTTCTATTTTTCTTCCCTTTTTCTTTTCTGTCTTAATCTTATTTTATATTACATTTTACTCTTGTTAAAATCTTTAATAAAATTATTTTTAGAAAAAAGAAAAATCTCTCCCTAGCTCAAGCTAAAATAAAGGAGAGAAGAAGTACATTCCAATTTGTAAGATTCTAGTCCTGCAACTGTTACAGTAAAAGCAGTCCTGAGTCCTGACCTTTGTATATGGCATTGGTTGCTTTGTCTGGTCCACCTTGGTGCACTGACAGTTCCTGAGGCATGATCTTATTTTGCCAAAATTAATTATTGACAAACTCATCCTATGTCATATGAGGACACTCTGAAGCAGGGGTCTCCAACCTTAGCAACTTTAAGACTTGTGGACTTCAACTCCCAGAGTTCCTCAGCCAGCTTGGGAGTTGAAGTCCACAAGTCTTAAAGTTGCCAAGGTTGGAATCCCCTGCTCTGAAGGTTCTTGGAATGTTCAGCTTGGAGAAAAAAACTATGTCAGTATACAATGTCCCTCCTCTGTGAGCAATAGATAAACATAACTACACACTGAAGTAGGAAGGTCCAGCCAATTCAATGAACATTGGAAGTGACAGAATCATTGAACTCAGAATCTTGCTTGTTCTACCCACTCCATTCTACCAGAGAACAAAACATATAATTGTAATCCACACAAACAGGGGTGGGTTCCAACTTACCTTGCTGCCGGTTCGCTCCCTCCCTCCCGCGCTGCGTGGGCGTGCCTCGTGGGTGCGTGCGCGCTTTGCGCGCGCGTGCATGCGCAGTAACAAAAAAATCTGGGGGAAAAAACAAAGCTGAAAAAAAGATTGCGACCGCATGCACAGTGCCGGAAGTCGGCTTCTGCGCATGCTCAGAAGGAAACAAAAAATAATTCAAAAAATAATAATTAAAAAAAAAGATGGCGGCCCCCATGGACCAGCACCGACCGATCCGGTTCGGTGACATCATCGTGACATCACCAGCTGGCCACTACCGGTTCAAGAGAACCGGTCCGAACCGGGAGGAACCCACCCCTGCACACAAACCATGGACCAGCATGCTCTATGAAACCAGGCATAGACTAGATCTCTGTATTTCCAGCCAACTGTGCAAATGTATTTTATCATTTGCACAGTTGACTCACATCACCTGCTGTCAAGACAACTTTGATCTTGGCTGCTTGAAACAAATGTTGCCATTCTCGATCAGACTTGCCATTGACGCACAACTCATTCCATAAGACTTTGCATTCTTATCATAAATTGTCATAAAACTCCGTTGTGATGTGCTGGAAATGTCCCCTGGGGGCAGAGTTTCAAGGTATCACATATCAGGATGAGTATGGAGCCAATCACAGTCACCAGGGAACATCCAGCATAATTTGGAAAGAAATTCAAGCTCCCAAGACATTCGCTAAATGAATACTTGATGCTCTGTAATGTCTGCACAAAAATGATGGTGATGAAAAAAAGTATAAATCACCTAATCCTCTCCAATCCCTTCTATTGTAGAATGCTGAAGGAGCATCTTGTTTTGTGATTAGATGTCTCTTAGCTAGTTTAGCTACTTAATGAAACATAGCAGCTCCCTTCTTACATATTTATTTATTTATTTATATTTATTTATTTATAAAATTTGTATGCCGCCCAACTCCCGAAGGACTCTGGGCGGCTCACAGTAAATAAAAAAGACAGCAATAGAAACAATTTAAAAATACATCAATATTAAAATAAAACATTCACACAAACATACATGGGCCAATCAATCAATTATTGGCCCCAGGCCTGCCGGAAAAGCCAGGTCTTAATGGCTTTACGGAAAGCCAGTAAGGTGGGGGTAGTACGAATCTCGGGGGGAAGTTGGTTCCACAGAGTCAGAGCGGCTACAGAGAAGGCCCTCCCCCACGGGCCCGCCAGCCGGCACTGTCTGGCCGACGGGACCTGAAGAAGGTAGTCTTCTTTACAGGTAGTCCTCAATTTATAACCACAATTGAGCCCAAAAATTCTGTTGCTAAGCAGTTGTTAGGTGAGTTTTGCCACATTTTATTACTTTTCCTGTCACAGGTGTAAAGTGAATCACTGAATATGTTAAGTTAGTAACTTGGTTGTTAAGTGAATCTGGCTTCCCCGTTGACTTTGCTCATCATAAAAAGTGATCATATGAGCCTGGGACACTTCAACCGTCATAAATGTGAATCAGTTGCCAAGCGTCTGAATTTTGATCACTCAATCATAGGGATGTTGCAACAGTCGTAAGTATGAGAATTGGACATAAGTCACTTTTTTCAGTGCCGTTGTAGTTTTAAACGTTCACTAAATGAATTGTTGAAAGTCAAGGACTATCTGTAGTTACATCTGGACAGAGAATTTAAACATTACTAGGAGACCCTGGGGGGACGCGGTGGCTCAATGGCTAAGACGCTGAGCTTGTCGATCAGAAAGGTCAGCAGTTCGGCCATTCGAATCCCTAGCGCCGCGTAACGGAGTGAGCTTCCGTTACTTGCCCCAGCTTCTGCCAACCTAGCAGTTCGAAAGCATGTAAAAATGCAAATAGAAAAATAGGGACCACCTTTGGTGGGAAGGTAATAGTGTTCCGTGCGCCTTCGGCATTTAGTCATGCTGGCCACATGACCACGGAATCGTCATCAGACAGCGCTGGTTCTTCGGCTTAGAAACGGAGATGAGCACCGCCCCCTAGAGTCGGGAACGACTAGCACATATGTGCAAGGGGAACCTTTACCTTTACTTTTAGGAGACTCTGAGCAAAACAATATTTCCCCTCACATTTTCCTCTGTCACTCAGCTTTCCCTAAATTGGTATCCTCCTGTTGTGTTGGACCAACAATTAAGGTGTTAAGAGTAGAATGGGACAGACCCAGGGACACGCCTACATTCCATCATGGAACTCATTCCATGCAAGGCACAGTCAACTGGGCTCATACAATACTTGAAAAACATATAAAACATATTATGATTTAACATAATATATGAACTGAATTAGAGAATTGTTTCTTGGAAAATAAACCAACAGGAATTACTATATGTTCCTGAACTTGCCTTGAACACCTGGAAGAAAAATGAGTAGAAATCTAACACAAGGAAGGAAGGAAAGGGGAAAAAAATCACTATTAGTTAGCATGGTCAATTATTTGGGATTTATGAAACCCACACTTAGCACTTAGCACTTAGACTTATATACCGCTTCATAGTGCTTTACAGCCCTCTCTAAGCGGTTTACAGAGTCAGCATATTGCCCCCAACAATCTGGGTCCTCATTTTACCCACCTTGGAAGGATGGAAGGCTGAGTCAACCTTGAGCCGGTGAGATTTGAACCGCCGAACTGCAGCTAGCAGTCAGCTTGAAGTAGCCTGCAGTGCTGCACTCTAACCACTGCGCCACCTCGGCTCCTAGAGCTTCTGGAGGATTACAATTTATCTCTAAAACTTAGACACAAAAGCTAAGCAAGGGAGCCCTTGGACAGAGGGGAGGTAGTGACTGCCCATATCTCACTGGACCATGACTCCTATTGTCCTTGACCGAGCTAGTAATGGAGTCCACAATATCTGAACAACAAAGGTTTTGACCTCCTGTCTAATGACATCTATTATCTGATGTTCAAGAAGAAAACATGGTGTTAGGCAAGTGTTGGCCAGACCTTAAAGTATGTCCTCACCTCAAAATGACTTTGGAAATGCTGTGTTGAAAAAGTAACAGATATGTTTGCTGTTAAAAAGACTTAGAAAGCACAGTATGTATTACTCTTTCAAAATGTCTATGGAAATTCTCAGTCATCCAGGTCATGGTTGTCCCAAAGATGCTTTTTCAAAAGGCAACTGGATTTTCTTTGTTTTTCCTTAAAGACATTTTGCTTCTCTTTCAAGAAGCTTCGGCAGTTCTGGAAGAAGCTTCTTGCATGAGAAGCGAAACATCTTCAAGGAAAAACAAAGAAAGTCCAGTTGCCATATGAAACAGCATCTTTGGGACAACCATGATCTGGATGACTGAGAATTTCCATAAATTTCCAGCATCTTTCAACATATTCTGAAAAGGTAAAGATTCCATGCAGGTAAGTGAATACATGAGGCTGGACAGTGAGTTTTCTATCACTCTTTTATCAACTTTAATTTTTACTCTGTTGGGGGAAAGTCTCTTTCCCTATAACTAACATAGAAATATAGTAATAAAGCATTCATATAGGTCAAGTCATAGTTTGTTTAATCATAATTAAATGATTAAACCATTTAAATGAATGAACCACAACTGGCTAGGATCACACAAAATGTTAAGCAAAAAGCAACCAAACCATAAAATGAGTTAATATGATGTGTGAATTAAGTCCCTGTTTCTTTGGTAGTTACAGAAGTAACTTTGAGTCATGGTGGTTGATTATAATGGACATTTTAATACAACAGATCTCAATGTCATTTGAAGAAGTTGACTTAGGTAAGAGGCATGCTATGTATTCTACTTTGAGAGTCTAGTGGAAATATAGGACATAAACCTTTTATTTAAAATAAAACATCTCGAACTGCTACAATAACCTGAAATCAATAAAGACTAGTGCCTAACTGAGCAATTATTTTTCTCTGGTAGTTCTCACCCAGTTTAACAAAGGAAGATTTGCTTCAGGTGTTGTTTTTTTTAAAGAAGCAAAAGGCATTGAAATTCTCACAAATGCAGTGTAGTAAGTTTGTACTGAGTTTGGAAATGGCCAGGTTGTGAATGTATGTGGTGTGTGTGTGTGTGTGTGTGTGTGTGTGTGTACATATGCTGCCTTTATTGTATAATCTCTCCAGCATTCTGCAACATTCCTGAGTTTCCATACTTCTCTTAAATCACATGGGAAAGCAACATGGAGGGAATTCCTCTCATGAAGCATTTTCACTAGTGGTGTCCCTGTTCACACCTTGAGAAATATCTCTTTTCTCAAGTTCTCTTTTCCTTGGAAAAATTGAGAAAAATCCTTCACCCAACCTTGCCACCCGCAAATTCAGAGAAGAATTTGAAGGTGAATTGTGTTTAACAATAACACGTATTAATAATTAAGATTTGCACGTAAGAGAGCCTTGGGTAGCTTTAGCCACAAACCTGGGCATAGAAGAGATTGGAATGCTTGTTTGGGTATCTTCCCAGTATTTTATCCTGAGGACAAATTAGTTTCACTGCCCACCCCCCCTGCTTCTGCTTATGTTTCTTGAAAAGAAGATTGGTAATTACTTTTTGCTGATCTCTGAGTGGAAAAGCCAACATGAGTGTGAAGTATGATTATCCCATTTTTCCTCAATTTGGTGGCGCCCTTAATGAACATTTAATGAAGACTGTGACATTTGAAATTGTCTGAAGCATCCCAGGATGAGCAAGATAACAGGGGCAGAGCCAACTCCAGCTGATTCTCTGTGGTCTTTAATTAGAGCTGGTGTGTGTGTGTGTTTAATTCATTTAATTTGTACTCTCTGTTTAAATAACTCCTTGGCAACAGTTGAAAAGGATTGCACTTTTTTTTTTTAATTTGAAGATTTAGGCAGAACCCAGTGAACACTTGACTTCATCAGACAAGAGTCATGGCACAATTTTGCAAGGCACCAGAAGTCGAGGTTCAAAAAGGGCAAGGGAAGGGTTGAGGAATTCAGGTCAGAAGAGTTGCTGGAACAGCTTTCCAGAGCTGGGATGACACCACCCAGAATGATCTTCCCTCTGTAAAGCCTCAGATTATGAGTCTGGCATCCATGTTTTAAAGACAGTAAAAGGAGAAGGGTAAGAGAATGCTACAAACCCTTTCCCTGCATGAAATGCAGATAAGGATGGGGAGAAACCAAGGGTTGACTCAGACATGATGTCCATCAGAGGCGCCAACTTATGGCATGAGCTTGGGAGGTTCAGAAGAGTGACCCCCATACAAGGTTGGGAGGAGGGTTAAATGCCATATCTAACAATGGAAAGGAAAAAGACACAAGAGCCTGACACACCCAGCAGAAGAACTTCTCAGAAACTTTGGCTCCTGGTTGTCTCGGGGCAAGAAGCTACCTAAACATTTCAGATGATTGCAGGGATGTGGTTTTCTCCTAAACCTAATCCATGGTTTGCTTAATTATGGTTTGTTGAATGAGCCACAATGGGCAGAATTCTTACCTTGGGCCAAGACTTAATCTTGGTTTGCAATCAAGAGTCGTTGGCTACATAGATTTTATTTATTAAATTTATATGCCACCCATCTCATTGTCAAGTGACTCTGGCTGGTTTACAATGTCATAAAAGAATAATATAAAACAATTGGAATATTAAATGAATCAAAGGACATTGAGCATTAAAATTAAGACATCAAAATATACCATCCCATCCCAATCCAAACTAAACCAAACCATTTTATGACTTAGTGCAGTGTTTCTTTTTTGACATTAACCACTTGAAAAGGTCTGGACTTCAACTCCCAGAATTCCCCAGCCAGCATGAGTCAGTGCATGCACCTGGCTATCATCAGAGCGCCTTGCCATGAAGGAAACCAAGTGAATATGCGGTGACGATAAAGAGAGGATTTCCTCCTCTTTGCAATGTTGGATTTTGAGATGAGGCTGAACCTAGTGCATTAAGGTAGCCCTATCCTACCTTCTGCATGCTAATTTATTCCTCATCGTCCAGTGGCCTTGGTTCTCAGTAGCCTCCTCCCAACCTTTTGAATCAGTTCCATGACTCACTGGATGCCTATACTATACACATGGAATAATATGCTATCCTTCTCAAAATATTACACTTGGAGTCTACATCGAGGAATAAAATAGAGCTTTGAGTAATTCCTACAACCCCAAAGCCAAACTCTAGCAGGCACTCTTCCTGCAACTTAAGAAGCCTCTTCTAACCTAAGGCCACTCTGGCTAGAAAGATGGGCCCTGCAAGCAATGAAATCTGAAGGTTGCTGGGTTGGGAAAGATGTCTCTATCGCAGGGCCACCTATGGGGGCAGGGAATGTACAAAATCTGCAAGATGGCAGAGATGGTTTTTCAAGTGAAACTTTGATCCCAAAACCATTTCTACCATCTTGTAGATTTTGCCTCATCCCCACTCTGGGATGCCTCTCTGCTCTTTACACTCACCTCTGATGGAGCTTAGGAGTTCACAGCCCAAACTGCAACTCCTTATTCACAATTCTTTTGTTTCTTGCAATATCTGAGAGCAGCACCTGTGGAAGATTGGTTCCAGTGACCTGAGAACCAACTTAAGAATTATCCTGCAGTTGGACTGGAGGTGGTGGTGGGGATGCTTTAGATCTTTGTAAAGCAAACTTTGTTCCATCTTATCACTGTTTCTTTAACAGCTTCTTAATGGAAGAAATCAACCAGGGAAGGTCTTCACAACATGGTGATCATCATTATCACTTGCTAATGTCTGCAATGTTCAAGAGCTGTTTCAAAGGATTTGGATCAAAGTTGGCATCTCTGGTTATAAAAGAAGCAATCTGGGCAAAGCAAGAGTTTTTAAGCTCAGAAACAATCCAGCCTTTTAAGACAATATAGACAACTGTGGGTGATCTTTATTTTTGAACTGTCTGATGTTTCTCCCATTACAATTACTAAGACTACTAATTTTGGAAACAGTGGGGTATGAAAGCATTCATAACTCTAATATTGTGGGAAAATTTGTCCCACCTCCCCTGCAGGACATGAAGTACTTACTCGCTTGCAACTATTCACTCTGTAGAACAGCATGACTCCTAGAAAATCAGGCTGAGAGCATAGCTGGATTCAGCATCCTGCTTTCAACAAACAGGGATCAGCTAGCTGTTACAGAAAAGTTGAGAAACAGAGCGTGGAGCCATCAACTCTCTTCTGCTATTCCTTTCCTCTTGCCTTCGGTGTTCAAAGAGACAACTGAGATTCATAAAAATGTAGCCCATGTAGCTTTTGCAGAATTCTAGTCAACCATCTTTGTTCAGATACAGATACAGATTAACAGAGTTGGAAGGGACTTTGTAGGTCATCTAGTCCCCCCCCCCCCCCCCCGCCCAAGCAGACCCTACACCATTTTTGACAGAGGGCAGCCCAGTCTCTTCTTGAAAGTTTCCAGGGATGAAGCTCCCACAACTTCTGCAGGCAACTTCTGTTCCATTGCTTGACTGTTCTGTCAGAAAATTTCTCCTTATTTCCAGGTTGAATCTCTCCACTCTGTCCTCATGTTTATAGTTTGCTGTTCCTCATCTCATAAGAATCAGTCAGCTTTCCTTCTGTAACCATCTGAACATCTTTAACTCTAGCTGTGTTGCCTGTGGGGGGGTCATCTAGTTTAGCCCGTCACAACAGATTTGTTTATCTAGCTCTGTGCAGCATGTTAGGTGATCTTGTCTTCTTGCACGAGGATGGTGACATTCCTGCAGCAGAAGAATCGGCATTCACACTTGGGTATCAAACATCGGGAATGAAGCTGCAATGTGTGGATTTGATTGTGAGGTTGGGGTGATTTGTAATTTTTGTTTTTGGTCATTGGAAGATGCTTCTCGGTGATTATACCTAAACATCTTTTTAAATCATCTGAATCAGGGCCATAATATCTAATCTGTTCCAAAACATAGTATCTAAAGGTACAATGCCTAAAGTCTCCCTCTTTTTCAGAATTAAATAGACTTGTTTTAAAGCCTGAGTACCTGCTTTGGATTTGAAGTCAGTGATTTTATTTATTTATTTATTTATTTATTTGTCAAACATGTACAAGATAGGTATAGGTATAAACATAAACATAATCAAAGTGAATACAGATAGATGAGGACAATAGGACAGTAGGACAGGGACGGTAGGCACGCTGGTGCGCTTATGCACGCCCCTTACAGACCTCTTAGGAATGGGGTGAGGTCGACAGTAGACAGTCTAAGGTTAAAGTTTTTTGGGGGTTTGGGGAAGAAACCACAGAGTCAGGTAGAGAATTCCAGGCATTGATCACTCTGTTGCTGATTATAAAATAAGCAAAGGAAACTTAGCCAATGAAACAGCTTGCCTCCTGAAGTTGTGGGTGCTCCATCAGTGAAGGTTTTGAAGAAAAGATTGGACAACCATTTGTCTGAGATGGAATAAGGACTCTTGCCCTTGGGTAGGGGATTGGACAAGAAGACCTCAAGGCCATTTGCATTTGCAGATTCTAGGATGGGGGAGGTGTTCGATTTCTACCAGGCTGCAAAATTGGGAAGGGTTGGGGCCAACCTCCTCTTTCAATCAAGTCTACTCAAGCATTTGCTGTGAGGTCAAGGGAGAGAGAGGACGAGATAAAGAAAGGTCACACCATAACTTCTCTCTTTCCATCTAAAATGAGTATACAACTACTTATATATATATATATATAAAAACATAATCAACCTATCGATATATCACTATATAGAAGTGACAGGGGAAGGAGTTCACATGCCTATTATCAATCTGTAGATAGTCCAATTAGATGGACTACATCTACCCCAGTGTTGGTGAACCTTTTCGGCACCGAGTGCCGAAATGGGAGCGCACGTGGGTGGGCGGGGGAGCACCGCAAACCGAAAGAGCAGCTCCCCAGCGCGCATGCGCACGCTGGCCACCCGGTCTTCCGGTTTCTGGCACGCATGCGTGTGCGAAGACCATCTGGCTGGCACACACGCGCACCGGAAACAGGAAGCTCAGCTCCCCAGTGCACAGGAGAGATGGCTCTGCATGCCACTTCCGGCATGCGTGCCATAGGCTCGCCATCACGGATCTACCCAAACGAACTCTGCTGATATACTGGGATCACATTTGCCAGAAATCTCCCAACAGGCTAACTGCAAACTCTGGATGCTGTAGACCCACAACTATCTGGATGATGTCAGACTGTGTGATGTTAGTTCTCACACTAGGGTAGTACTTTGGGCAAAAGTTTAGGGTCACAGTTGTATAAGAGGTGGGATGTCAAATATAGCAGCACTGAGTTTAGGAATAACAAAAATCATAGAGTGGGAATCAAATAACATAATTAAATCCAGAGCAGGCCCTTCCCTTTTAAGATCATGAAATCCTTATTTCCTGCTTTCTACTGTCACTTTACTCCAGACAGGTCCAGTGTAGAATTCAGAATCTAAAGTTATCTAATGTCTCCACTGAGTAATTTTATTCATTTTAATTTTCACTCCACTGGTATCACTTCTGAGACTTTTATTTTGACTGAGCTCCCCTCACAAAACCCATTTTCAAAAAAAGGCTGTGCTGAGGTTGCCATCATATGGACAAAGCTAACAACTGCAACTTAGCAGTATTGGGCCAGTGCTCTGTGCTAAAGAGATGCATATTTTGAAATATGGAAATTTGACCACCTTAGCCAGAGGTCTAGGTTCAAAAGCTAAAGTGAATTTGGGCAAAAAAAAAGGTGGTAGCAGAGGTTCAAATTTGTGTACACACATTCACTCCAAGCCATAAATCAGCATTTGGAGACAAGCCCCTTCCCCCCCAAGTCACTTCCTACAGTCTTTCTTTTAAGCCCTAGTTTTGGATTAAAACCATTCCTAATGCTATCATTGATTACAAAATGCAATCACATGAAAAACAGGATTGCAGGAGCTACAGAAACCTATGAAAGAATTCAGTTTTGATGAATGTAACAAGAATGGAAACGATGCCCTACAATTAAATCGAAAAATGGTTGAGTTCATTAAGCGTGGGCAAGAAATAGATGCATCGCTTATTTTCAATAACTACATTTTAACATTCAAGTGATAGAAATAAATGCCATAGATGGTTCATTTTCAGGAGAACCTTCTTTTTTCATGGAAGAGACATTTATACTTTCTCAGCTCTCATCTGGCAGGAATAACCAGTCCAGCTGATCACCTTCAAGCTTTATTGGAGAGAAGAGTTATGAACAAGATGCTGGAGATGTTGAGTCCATACCAGATGTTGGAAGAAGGGTGGACTTGTAGCTGGAGCCTGTCAGAATGTGCTTCCAGAAATGGTGGTATTGCAAACTGGAAAAAAAATGCCCCTTCAAATTTGTTTGTGCCCTGACAGGGGGCTTGAATCCATAGTTTGAGATCCCCCCCCCCCAGCAAAGCTATAGGTATTACTAGAAAGAGCATTGAAAGTTAGTTTGGAGGTAGGCATAGCAAACTTGCCAGTTTGAGAATTAAAAAAAAAAGAACATGATCAATAGCAATAGCAATAGCAATAGCACTTAGACTTATATACCGCTTCATAGTGCTTTACAGCCCTCTCTAAGCGGTTTACAGAGTCAGCATATTGCCCCCAACAATCTGGGTCCTCATTTTACCCACCTCAGAAGGATGGAAGGCTGAGTCAACCTTGAGCCGGTGAGATTTGAACCGCCGAACTGCAGCTAGCAGTCAGCTGAAGTAGCCTGCAGTGCTGCACTCTAACCACTGCGCCACCTCGGCTCAGAAGTGAACAGGGGCTTATTAGAATATTCTGTCAATTGTTCCAATGTATTTATCTACTGCCCATGAAAGAAAATTATCTCTGGAGTTTGTAGCTGACATTCAGATGAAATCTGTCAAAACAAAGTCTCATGGAAACAGATGGGATTTCAGGTGGCCATGACAATCTGTCTCAATGTTTACAACCGCACCCCTCTAGGGTAATTTCAATCAATCAGAATAGAGCTGGAAGGGATCTTGGAGGTCTTTTAGTCCAGCCCCCTGCTCAAGCAGGAGACCCTCTACCATTTCAGACAAGTGACTGTCCAGTCTCTTCTTAAAACCCTCCAGTGATGAAGCACCCACAATGTCTGAAGGCAAGCTGTTCCACTGGTTAATTGTCCTCACTGTTAGGAAGTTTCTCCTTAATTCCAGGTTGCTTCTCTCCTTGGTTAGTTTCCATCTACTGTTTCTTGTTCTGCCCTCTGTTGCTTTGGAAAATAAATTGATCCTCTCCTCTTTGTGGTAGCCTCTCAAATATTGGAATACTGCTATCATATCCCCCCCCCCCCCCGTTCTTCTTTTCTCTGGACTAGCCCAACCCCCTGCAACCGTTCTTCGTATATTTTAGTCTCCAGGCCTTTAATCATCTTTGTTGCTCTTTTCACTTTTTCCAAAGTCTCAACATCTTTTTTGTAATGTGGTGACCAAAACTGGATGCAGTATTCCCGTTGTGGCCTTACTAAGGCTTTATAAAGCAGAACTAATACCGTACTTCATGTGATTTTGATTCTATGCCTTTTTTTTATACAACCAAGGATTGTATTAGCTTTTTTGGCTGCTGCCGCACATGGCTGACTCATATTTAAGTGATTGTCCACTAGGAAGCCAGGGTCCCTCTCACAGTTACTGTTTTTGAGCCAGATTTTGCTTAATCTGTACTTGTACTTCTGGTTTTTTCCTGTCCAGGTGTAAAACCTTGCTTTTCTCCACATTAAATTTCATATTTTTGGATAGGGCCCATTGTTCAAGTCTGTCAAGATCTTTTTGGACCCTAAGCTTGTTTTCTGGGGTGTTGGCTATTCCTGCCAGCTTAGTGTCATCTGCAAATTTGATAAGTTCCCCTTCTATTCTCTCATGTAAGTCATTGATGAAGATATTGAAAAATATCTTAACATGAATACTGTTCTAATCCATTTTTTTAAAAAAAGACAACTTTGAAGTCCACTGTTAAAAAATTGGCATTATTGAATAATAAGAACATCTCTACAATTCATACAGATGTTAAATGTCTTTTGCACCTATAGTTCCACAAAATTGCAAATAAAAGGAACACTACATATAATCCTACAATGATTTCCACAGCAACAATGATTTGATTAATGTATTGGATTAACCAGTGTGAATTGGTTTGTTTTGATTTATTGCATTGTGAAGTGCAGCAATTGTGGTTTGCAATCTATATGTAGCACTATATCCAAATAGCATCCATTCTGTTTCTTTAAATAAAACATAGTTAAAATAAGCCAGTTTTAGTATGATGTGTGTATTGAAACAAATACCGTGAAGTTCATTACACAGATATTAATGAGGAAAATTGGGGCACAAATAGGATAAGGATTTCAGGCCTTTGTTTTTCTTCTTCTGTGTCACGATTATCTTTATTATTTGCTATTTGTTGTTGTATGCTGTCTGGAGTCACATTGTTTAAGTTGGATAGCCTTATACAGCTGGTTAATAAATAAATAATAAATACTTTAAAAAAACTTTTAACATTTTATTCATGTCACCCTTTTACTTATGATTTCCCTAAATAGAGTACATTTTATTTTTATTTTACTCTACTAGGGCAGCGTGGTGGCTCAGGAGTTGAGATGCTGGGCTTGTTGGCTGGAAAGCCTGCAGCCCAGGTTCGAGACCCGAACACCAAGTGATGGGGTGAGCTCCTGTCCTTGCCTCAGCTCCTGCCCAACCTAGCAGTTTGAAAACATGCAAATGCAAATAGATAAATAGGTACCACTTTGGTGGGAAGGTAAAGTGCTCCATGATGTCCTGTTGGCCACATGATCATGGAATTGTTTTCAGACAGCACTGGCTCAATGGCCTTGAAACAGAGATGAGCTGCACAGTCCTGGAAAAATAAAGAGATTCCCAAAGGGGGGGAGATAATAAAGAAAATAATGGACTGTGCGGAAATGGATGTGTTAACCAGAGAATTAAAAGAAAAAGAAGATTCTGATTTCTATAAAGTCTGGAACAAATTTTATAATTGGTTAAAAGAAAGAAGTAATAAATAATAGAAAAGTTTAATGGTGTAAAATTTAAGTATTTAAGTAAAGTTTTTATATGTTTATACTTCAATAAGAAATAATGATTGAAAGTACTATGTATATCTGATAAGAGCTTATTAGAGATAGGGGACTATTAATGTCTCTATTGTTTGTAATATGTTATGTTGATGTTGTTGTTTTTGTGTATGTGTGTTTAAATAAAATTCAAAAAAAAAAAAAAAGAAACAGAGATGAGCACCGCCTCCTATCATGGCATGGCTAGTCTAATGAAGAAAAGGACCGGGGGAGACATGATAGCAGTGTTCCGATATTTGAGGGGCTGCCACAGAGAGGAAGGGGTCAAGCTATTTTCCAAAGCACCCGAAGGCCAGACAAGAAATAATGGATGGAAACTGAACAAAGATAGATTCCACCTGGAAATAAGGAGAAATTTTCTGACAGAGCAATCAACCAATGGAACAGAAGTTGCCTTCAGAAGTTGTGGGAGCTTCATCACTGGAAGCTTTCAAGAGACTAGACTGCCATCTGTCAGAAATGGTGTTGGGTCTGCTTGGGCAGGGGGTGGGACTAGATGACCTACAAGGTCCCTTCCAACTCTGTTAATCTGTCTCTATATGTTCTTCTCTAGTATTTCCTTTTTTTTTTTTTAGTCTAAATGTCTTTAATTTTAACTTCAATTTCACACATTCCTTGCAAAATGGAGAGATCAGTAAGCAGTTATACAACAAACTCAATGAATTAATAAGATAAACTATAGATTATAGAATTATCCCAATTTGGGACGTCTTGTACAATCCACTGACCTCTAACTAGGTGAGCTAAATTTGCACAATGAGCTAGGCTAAACTGTGAGTGGCTCATTGTTGTGGCTCAGTTTGTCATGCAAGTAAGTAATTATATACAAGTGGGGGAAAAAGCCATCAGTATTAGTGGAACTTGCGAGTCAGCAAAAAAGAAAAAAAAAGTTTCTTGGGTTTGCTTGCCTGCCCCCCCCCATCCAAATCTGTGAACGAGCTCAAAGTTTGCTTACACCCACATCATTCTGTCCAAGAGCTCATAACAGAAAAGTGCTTATAAGATTTAAACCTGCGAAAGAATATTAAAAGATAATTATCCCTTTTCTTCCAATTAAACTGAGCTGAGCTGAGCCTCTTAGGATGAAAATGTGACACTGGGAATGGGAGTTAAGCTGCAGCAGGTGTCTGCTGGGTTTCAAGGGTTATTTAAAAGCACAAGAACATTTGCTCCTGAGACAGTCCAGACACACAGCTTAAGGCAAAAATCATATTTCTCACTCCAACTTTCCATACAAGATAATTGCTAATGAGCAAAATGTGCAGTCACAGCACAACTATTCTACATCAAGTTTGATTTCCAGTGGAACCCAGGGTTTCAATTCCCAGCATTTGTGTGTTTGTGTGTGTGTGTTTAATTCTTAGTTTTAAAGAAGGTGTTACGTCTGCAATGCAAACCATCTGGGAATTCTCTCTTTTTTTTTAAAGCTCAGACAGCAGTTGCCAACAACCAAACATACTGTCCCAAAGGTGTTTTTCCAAAAGGCAACTGGACTTTCTTGGTTTTATCCTTGAAAGCTTTTCGCTTCTCATCCAAGAAGCTTCTTCAGTTCTTGGATGAGAAGCGAAAACATTTTCAAGGATAAAACCAAGAAAGTCCAGTTGCCTTTTGGAAAAGCACCTTTGGTACAACCATGACCTGGATGATTGAGAAACTCTATAGCAGGGGTGTCAAACTCGATTTCATTGAGGGCCGCATCAAGGTTGTGTTTGATCTGGGGGGGTGTGGCCAGGGTGGGCGTGGCCAGCTCGACATCACTTGTGTCGGGTGTACCTTGGTGGCCCGAGTGCTCTTCCAGCGAAAACAGGCTCCCGAGTTCCGTTTTCAGCTGTAACGGCCTCGTGCAACCCTCTGCCACCGAAAATGGAGCTCGGGAGGGCCGAGCTCCATTTTCTCTGGCAGAGGCATCACGGGCTGGTCCTCCACTGTTTCCAGGGTGGCCCCGCGGGCCAGATCTAAGCACCCCACGGGCCAGATCTGGCCCCCGGGCCTTGAGTTTGACACCCCTGCTCTATAGACAAGCAAACATAATACACCTGAATGATTTTAGAGTGGATGTTATTATGTTAGAGATGTCCTCCTTTTTTTGTAGATACACAAGTGACTTGGAACAGCCCTTCTATCTTTCTAATGGGTTTCCTTTTATTATTTATTTCTTTTTGTATTTGTTTACTTATTTGTCAAATGTAGAAACTGCTGATCTCCCTCACAGAAGGACTCAGGAGCTCAAAGCGGGACAAAGACAATTTTCCAATCCCCCCCCACAACAACAACAACAACAACAACAACAACAACAACAACAATAATAATAATAATAATAATAATCATAATAATAATAATAATAATAATAATAATTATTATTATTATTATTATTATTATTATTATTATTGTTGTATGATAATTCTCTGAACAGAATTTCAATTCTACTTCTTTTAATAATAATAATAATAATAATAATAATAATAATAATAATAATAATAATAATAATTATTATTATTATTATTATTATTATTATTATTATTATTGTTGTATGATAATTCTCTGTGAGATAGATTGGATGGAAAGAAAATGATCCACATTCACACAATGAGGTTCCATGGCTGAAGCAGGGATTCAACTTGGTTCTCCCTTGGCCAAGTTCAATAGTTTAACCATTCACTTCACTAGCCCTCTTGTTCATTTTGCTGAATGGGGTTTTGGATTGATGCCCCTGAATCCTGTTCTGATGATTCACTGGCTGGAATTCTGGAAAAACTTATAGAGGCCAACGTGAGAAGTCTATGTGTATACTCCAACCAACTCAGTGTGTTTAGTCTTTGACTTTCTTTGAGCTCTGCTCATTTCCCAGTATTGTTTGGAGAGCATCAACCTTCCTTGGCCTTCTAAATGGTTTATGATTGGAGCTGACAGTTTTGGAAAAGAAATGGGTAGGATCAAGTGTCTATGGAGATTCTCAGACAACCGGATTATGGTTGTCCCAAAGATGCTTTTTCAAAAGGCGACTGGTCTTGCCTTCTCATCCAAGAAGCTTCCTCAGTTCTGTCTTGTCTTGCCTTCTCATCGAAGAAGCTTCCTCAGTTCTGACTGAAGACTGAGTCAGAACTGAAGAAGCTTCTTGGATGAGCAGTGAAATGTCTTCAAGGAAAAACAAGTCTAGTTGCCTTTTGAAAAAAACACCTTTGGGGTAGGATCAAGAAAAAAAAATCTCAATTTTTATCTTTGTCATTTCATTCATGTTTGCATTTATAAACTTATTAAAATTGAATGTAGCTGACTTGCAATAATGCATTAAGGATATTCTCCTTTATTTAAAATTCAGCTTTTGGTAATAAATTTATTAATTTAAATTTAATTTTGGGAGGTATTGCGTGGATGAACCCAAAGATTTTAGGGTCTACTCTACATACAGCTCTTGGACTCCAGAAAGGATTTCTCTATTATACATCATTGTTGCTTTGTTCTGTTTGTGAATTCTGCCCACACTATTAACTAGCTTCTGGCTCCTGTTTTATATAAACTTGGATTTATAGAATACAAGCAGCCCCCTTTTAAATTGTTGCCTGTCATTGAACTGACTCTTTTGGATGAGCTTGTTACAGTTCTTCCATCCCAAATTATGCTGACAGCAACTGGCGCCTCAACATTGAAAAATTAAGCCACGCCACTTATGAAAGAAGTAATGTTGATCCTATAATCCAGCTAAGAACGTGACAATGAAAGGAGAAAATTATTCATCTTGCTACATTGGAGATGCATTTGACCTTGTGGGAATCTCCACCACTCACAGAAATCAGTGAGTTGTACACTCATAAAATTGTCGTAGGCCCGAGGTGGCGCAGTGGTTAGAGTGCAGTACTGCAGGCTACTTCAGCTGACTGTTCAGCAGTTCAGCGGTTCAAATCTCACCGGCTCAAGGTTGACTCAGCCTTCCATCCTTCTGAGGTGGGTAAAATGAGGACCCAGATTGTTGGGGGCAATATGCTGACTCTGTGAACCGCTTAGAGAGTGCTGTAAAGCACTGTAAAGCGGTATATAAGTCTAAGTGCTATTGCTATTGCTATTGCTATCCACACATTCTCTAGCATTGACTTGAGCATGTCTCAATAACAGTTCTTCAGGGGCCCGTCTGTATGACCCTTGTCTTTATCCCCAGACATAGCTGAAGACAGCTAACACAAGGGCGTTGCTGAACTGATGTGGAAGGAGTGTTTTCCATCTTTTCCTGACACCATCCTTGCAAAATGCATGATTTGTGTTGCACTGACGGTGACAGAAGTGATGAACTAACTGGAACTGGAATCTATCCAGCTTCTATTGGTTGCTTCTCCTTTCCAGTAGCTCCTTTCATGACTATTTGGTACTTCCAAACTAATAGTCTGTAGAGATTCTCAGTCATCCGGGTCATGGTTGTCACAAAGGTGCTTTTTTCAGGAGGCAACTGGACTTTCTTGTTTTTTCTCTTGAAGACGTTTCGCTTCTCATCCAAGAAGCTTCTTCAGCTCTGACAGGATAGTGGGGAATGGAAGGATTTATATTCCTTGCAGACATCTAGGACTACAGATTAGATTAGATTTATTATATTTGTATGCCGCCCAACTCCCAAAGGACTCTGGGCGGCTTAACAACAAACAAAAGAACATTAAAAACATCATAAAAAAACATTATAAAACATCCTAATCAATAATAAAACATTAAAACATTAGACATTAAAACAATTTAAAATTCATGCATATCCCATCATGGCCGGATCTCGCAGATTACAACCGCGAGATCACGGCCTCAGGCCTGCCGGAAGAGCCAGGTCTTTACTGCTTTTTGGAAGGCCAATAGGGTGGGGGCGGTCCGGATCTCAGGAGGTAACTGGTTCCAGAGATCGGGGG
>QLTV01003516.1:1596971-1619143 GCA_003457575.1 Thermophis baileyi
AAGGGTAGCCCCATGTAGAGCGCGTTGCAATAATCTAATACACAGGAACCAGGAGCACTACTCAGGTGACCCTGAGGACACAGATAAACCTCCAAGTGCTTCAAGGACCTTCTAAAAGGATGCAAATTACCAGCTGTCTGCAAGGAATATAAATTCTTCCATTCCCCACTATCCTGTCAGAGCTGAAGAAGCTTCTTGGATGAGAAGCGAAATGTCTTCAAAAAACAACAACAAGAAAGTCCAGTTGCCTCCTGAAAAAAGCATCTTTGGGATTCCAAACTACTAGAAGGAACAGCAGGACTACCAATGTCACTTTTAAAAAAAAGTGGTAGATAGGGACAACTTTAAGGTGACTTGCCCATGAGATTGAGAGGCAGGTTGTTTAGACAGGTGTAATTTTCTTAGCAGTTTTGGTGCTATGGTCAGGGGTGGCTTAATTTAGATTTCTGAACTGAGCGGTTGATTGGATCTGGTTCTTTAAATGGTTCTTTTCAGTTCTATAATTCAATGAACACACCTCTTTCTTGTTTATATAGACAAGGGTCTCCCTGTTTGTCAGGATCTAAGAATCAAGATCTTAAAGAGAGAATCTATTCTGGAAGTTTTCACTCACTGAGGCACAGCAGTCATAGTTCCTGCTCCCTTATGGAATACTCTTGGCGGAGAAGTCTTTTTAGGGCCTATTTTATTTTTGGATCTTGGTAAGTTATTTTTGTACTCTCGTGCTTTTAGTCTGAGAGAACAAAGCAGAAGAGAACATATGCACAAATACTTCTACTTCTGTTATATTTTTAGATTTCTTGTGATTCATGCTATAAGCTTGATTACTTTTAGTTGGTTTCTGGTTTTGTTTTGTTCTAAAATTGGACTTCCACGTGTTTTTACAATTTTGTTATACAATCACGTTAAGCATAGGAGAAAAACAAACTAGTATAAAATCTGATAAACTAATATACCCATCAAGGTTGAAAGAGTTTTAAAAATGCATGTTAATTTTTAAATAGTATCTGGACTAAACGTAGGAAAAGGTGACCCACAAAAAGTTTATCCAACACTTTTCTTGAGAAACGTGTCTCAAAACTATCTTCTTACTTGATACCAAACAGATCAATTTAGTGAGATTGGCTTATGTGGCCAGCTGTGTTAACTCTTTTCCTCTTATTCCCCCCACCCACCCCCGCAACCAGAAAACTGTGAATTCTAGTCTTGCCATAGACACAAAGTCAGCTGGGTGACCTTGGGCCAGTCACTTTCTCTCACCCCTAGGAAGCAGGCAATGACACTTCGGAAAACAAAGAAAGTTAAAGAAACTACTTGGATAAGCAGCGAAACATTTCAAACCAAAAAAGAAAAAAAATCCAGTTGCCATGAGTCAAATTCCAGACGCTTTGGAAAATCTTGTCGAAAAACTGCAGGGGTTAATCTAGGGCTAGGCAATCCACCAGGAATCAATGTTGATTGAAAGACACACACACACATATACACACACACACCCCAACAACCATCACTGAGGTGTTGCATTGTAACATATATATGCTGCATTTTTGTAAGCAGCTTAATATTTCTGACAGAATATCTAGCATTTTCCAGGTGAAAACTGAGCAGTTTTACTGTCCAGTCTTGGAAACCATGGTGGAACACTTTTTTAAATAGCTCTTAATATAGATTTTTTTTTTTTTAGCTTTTCTGGACACCTGCTGCCATGGTTGGGCAAGACATCATTAGCAAAACCCATCCTTCATTCCACTTAGTTGCCTTAAAAATTATTGATTATGGATTAACCTAACTTTGAAATTAACACTGCTTAGCAATGCATAGCATGACTTTGTAACAAAGCTTACATACAGGTGATGAAGTATTGTTGTTAGGAAACAGAAAATTTCTGACTAAGCTGCAGTTTCTACCAGGACTCACTATTCAGATGGCCTGTTGTGAATTATGATCCAACAATATCTGAATATTCTTATGAACCAAAAGGTAGCTAAGTCAGATATAAACAGACATTTACATTATTTCTCTAAGATTAACTGCCTCTTTGGAGAAAAGCTAAGGAGACGTTGTCAAAACATATCTATGCTGGGAACCGGACTGTCATATTCTGCCTTCTGTAATGAGAAATTAGCTTCTGTGCGTCACAATCGAAAAGAAAAAAAGGAAGAGAAGAACAAGAGGAAAAGGTCAAACCCTCATTTATAAATAGAATAGAGCAGAATGAGAAAGCCTCACAATGTTTTGATCTGGGAGAAAATTCTCAAGGACGTAAAATTGTTTTTTTATGGGTTAATAACTTAGAAGAAGAAAAATATTATGCAAATGATATGACAAATCGAGTGTGAAAAATATGACTAATTATGTATATAAAATGGGAAAAAAATATTGCAGCTACTGAAGCTGGTACTTGTATAGTAGAAATGTTGCCCAAATTGTAAACAGAGTTGTCTGATTTTGTACTCAGTTTTATTAATATTAGGGGAAGAAACACAGAAAGCATCTTAAGGCAATGTCATTATTAGTAACATCTCAAATGTCTATGAAGATTCTCAGTCATCCAAAGGTGCTTTTCAAAAGGCAACTGGACTTTCTTGGATGGAAAGTGAAATGTTTTCAAGGAAAAAAAAACCCAAGAAAGTCTAGTTGCCTTTTGAAAAGCACCTTTGAGATAACATCTCAAATGTCATATAGTTGCACCTGCTTTTAAGAATCCCAGAACTTGTGACATTTCCCCCCAAGTTTTTAACTATAGAAAGAATCATCGCTAGGCAGTCCAAAATTCCCATTTGCATTAATCTTGCACAATTTTTCAAAAGCTCTTTCTGGAAACCAACACAAGGTGGCAGTACAGGTAGTCCTTGACTAACAACAGTTCATTTAGTGACTGTTCAAAGTTACAACAGCACTGAAAAAAGTGACTTATGACCGTTTTTCACAGTTACGATCAGTATCCCCATGATCACGTGATTAAAATTCAGATGCTTGGCAACTAGTTCATACTTATGACCAGAAGTGAGTTCCTACCAGTTTGGACCAGTTCTATAGAACCGTTACTAACATGGCGGCCTGGGTCGCTGGAACCGGCAGCGACCCAGGCCTGCTACGCCCCCAAGCTGGTTCTCTCGGCGGCGCCATAGGCACTGCCATCTTTTTTGCTTCTGTGCATGTGCAGAAGCTTTTTTAAAGTACTGCGCATGCGCATGCGCCCACGCGATGCGTCCCTGAGCGAACCGGCAGTACCTATCCGGAACCCACCCCTGCTTATGACCGTTGTAGCATCCTGGGGTCATTTGATCACTTTTTGCGACCTTCTGACAAGCAGTCAATGGGGAAGCCAGATTCACTTAACAACTGGGTTACTAACTTATCAACTGCAGTAATTCACTTAACAGCTGTGGCAAGAAATGTAAAATGGGGCAAAACTCACTTAACAAATTCTCACTTAACAACATAAATTTTGGGCTCAATTGTGGTCGTAAGTCAAGGAATACCTGTATTGTTTTTGTCTGTACTTGTGCTCTTCAAATGTATAGTTCAGCTCTCATCATCCCCAGCTACCATGGCCATGTCGCGCTGGAAGGAAACAGGACATAATGGCCTGCTTTGTCTTTTTGACAAAAAGAGGTGATGAGTTAATTCATCTGGAAACTTAACACTATTGAGGAGTAACTGAAGTAGTACTGCCAAATTAAACAGAATCGGTTTTCGAAAAACTCAATTTCAACTGCCCTTCGGTCCCGACAAAAAATTGAGCAGTGCTAATCCAAGATCAAGATGACCTGGGTATGCTAGTAATCCATACCTGGATATCTAGTACTACTGTCATATTAATGCAGTAAAAATAGTTGTTGGGAGGTGGGGGGGGAAGGACTGGAATTTTATGCACACTTTCTCACTCTTCCTCTGTATGAAAATAATTTATTATTAACAATACTTTTCAAATGCATTGTGTTACTTTTAATATTCAGGCATTTCTTTACAGGTTTTGTTGTTGCATTTTGACTTTCTCCTTTCTGACTCACCTGAATGTTCTTTGATACACTCATTCAGCTACTTACATTGGAAAAGAGGAAAATAACACGCTTGTGACGTTTAGGAATTTCATCAGCTTTGTCAAACTGTCCTTTCTGATCTCTGGCCTATCCTTTCCAAATGAAGTATTCTTTGCCACTAGTTAAGCTATTCTATAGATGTCTCTCTCTGATCCTGCTTGACCACTGAGTTCTCAAATGCAGATTCCTCCTCCAACTATACCTGGATTCACAAAGACAACCTCGCCCCCCAGTGGTGGGTTGCTGCCGGTTCGGACTGGTTCTCTCGTACCGGTGGCGGAAATTTGCACCCGCTCGCCGAACTGGCAGCGATGGCCGGCTGTCCATGCCCCCGAACCGGTTCTCTGGTCGCCGCGGCCCTGCAAAGAACGCTCTGCGCATTTCCGCAATGCGAACTGGTAGGGAAGGTAAGTGGAACCCACCCCTGCCGCCCCCCCCATAGTACAAATACAACTCTAGCAATGTCTAACAGTCAATCAACACTTCCTTCATTGCTGAACAGTTCTGTCCTTTGTAGCCTCTCCTAAAAAGGAGATGTTGATTAGGCAGAAATGTAGATGTCTATGTGACTCTTTTCCAGGAGCTGGCAAACGAGCAGTGGACAACTGCTATCTGTTGTGGCCCGCCAGCGTCCCGTGCCGGTGCTCAGGGATCCCGAGGACGATGAGGCGGTTGTGGCATGGTACCATCGGCCCGTGCACCTGGCGCCTGAGTCAGAGAGCGAGGAGGACGATGAGGCGGTTGTGGCACAGTACCATCGGCCCGTGCACCTGGCACCCGAGGCAGAGAGCGAGGAGGCTGAGAGTCAACCAGGACCTTCTGTACCTCCTGAGGAGCTCAGCAGGGCCGAAGAAGAAGAGGAGCCTCTTCTTCTCAATGCTCGGGCACACAGGGCTGCTAGAAGACAAGAGTGGCTGCTCAGGAGGAGGTCTCCTCAAGAGTAGAGCTGCAGGATAAGTGGCCACACCCTTAGCCTAGGCGGTTGTGGCACAGTACCATCGGCCCATGCCCCTGGCGCCCGAGTCAGAGAGCGAGGAGGCTGAGAGTCAACCAGGACCTTCTGTACCTCCTGAGGAGCCCATCAGGGCTGAAGAAGAGGAGGCGCCTCTTTTTCTCAATGCTCGGGCACTCAGGGCTGCTAGAAGGCAAGAGTGGCTACTCAGGAGGAGGTCTCCTCGAGAGTAGAGCTGCAGGCTAAGTGGCCACACCCTTAGACTATTTAAGCCTTGACTACGCGGAGCCTGGTCGCAGGAAACAACTGTTTGATATCTCTTGAACTTTGTGAATCCAGTCTGCTCGGATATCTGTTCCAGGACGGGTCTTGTTTTTTGCCTTTAAAGTTCTAGGAGTTTTGCCAGAGACCGTAAGAGCTGTTCCTTATCTATTGGACTCCGGCCAGCTGTTAAGAGTACATATTAACAAGCTGGACTTTATTTTGTGTTCCCCGACTCCTAAGACAGTATTAGGAGATCTTTCTTCTGAGTAAAAGAAGATTGTTTGAAAGTTTGTGTGTGTGTATTATTGGTGGCTCGTCGCTGGGGACAGAACACTATCTTTTAATCTGGAGATCACTTCATGATCAGATCTCATCATGCTACCATGGCACACGGTGAAGCAGTAGTTCTCAAGTTCTCTAGAAGAAATCTTGAAAGTTGACCTAGTAAAGGCCTTAAAGATCAATGGTGTGTGTTTACTTCTCATGGAATTAGGTTGGGTGTTCCAGTTTCTCAGATGGAAGGGAAAGGATGGGACAAACTCTAGAACAGGGCTGTCAAACTCCCCCACGGGCCGGATGTGTCATGTGCTGGCCACACCCACGCCCGGTTTAATGAAGGGGGAAAAGTCCCGATATGTCATGTGATGCCGCCGTGAGTTTGACACCCCTGCTCTAGAAACTCCAATGCTCAGGAAAATACTCCCTTTTGCAGCATTGATGAAACATTGTATCAACTCTCATTTGTCAAAGCCATTGGTCTTTGGTGGAAGTAGGGCTTTTTCATTAAGGCCTTGGGGAATTCTGAGGAAATTTTTTATTCAGAGGAATGTAACATTAAAATATCTTCATCAGAATGTCTCCTCTCTATTCAAGATTGCTTAAATTGTTATCAAGAACTTTGCGTTCAATGAGGGAATATTCTGTCTCATATTTCTCATCCAACTTCTAATAAATTATGGTCCTACACTTTGCAAATTCTAGCCTTCAGAAGATTTCAGAAGTCACAATTATATTTTCTCTTTCTGTTTGCAATTCTTTTGATCCAAAAACTAAAAAAAAAAAGTTGTGCTGAATTTCATAAATCTGAATCACATACTAGACTGCAAGATGAATTATTCAATTATTGTTTTATTTCAACATACAAGGTGTCAGAATGTTACAAAACACTGTTAGCTCTTTTTTTAGAAACTGCAGAATTAAGGTTATAATGTAATAATCAGCAATATAAGAACTCTTAGGTCAATAAGAGTTATATCACGAAAGATGAACAAGGTAGAATAAAGACTGCAAAAGTGCGATGGTGGCTCATCACTCCACAAACATTCTTGGACATGTCGTTCATGAATCTGCTTCAGGACTATTACCTATTAAATTAATCTCACATTTGGACAACAGGATGGGGAAATGTCTCAAGTGGCATCTGTAACAAATCTAGACAAAAACTGAATAGGATGATGTAATCCTGGCCTTTTTCTTTCTACTCACAATTTTGAAATTTCCTACTAAGGTAAATTGATAGAAAATACTTACAAGATGCCAGCTGTGCCTATGCACTCAGATGCAGCCTAATGATTCAGATTAAGCAGAACCTAGTTGAAATAAGCACACTTCCCCACTTCAAAAAGGACATCAAGCAGTCATGTTACAATGAGTACTTACTCAAAGTAGATGTCCTTTAAAAATTAAAGCCAAGTTCAGCTACCGTTTTTAAGTATCTCCTCTTCAAAACTATTTTGGCTTGTTTTTGAAGCTGTTTTGTTGTTTAAAAAGCACTATTTCCTATAACAAAAGCTTCTCCTATAAAAAGAAAGCAACAGGTGGCAAAAAGCAGGGGGCGCTCAAAATCATACAATTTTCTATTTCAGAAATAGTATGCGGTGTGTGTGATCCAATTGGAAGACTCTTCCTTAGAGCGTTTGGCCGAGCTGTGGGAAGTAAAAATAGACTTGTACACTTCTGATTTCTCCCCACTGGCTACTGAGGACCTCTTCACAGGTTCAGATGCACCTTTGATGCTTTTTTCGGAGAAAGATGGCGCTTTTTCACTGACTGCCATAGAACAAAGGACAAAGAAAATAGGGAGCATGAATTCTCCATTGATAAAGTGGAGCAAGTACATACAAATAAACAATATATATCTTACTAAATAGTCATACCCCAAATTTTAGGTTAGTTGAAAGTATTAGTTTTCCTATTTTTTTTAACTTTTGTATCTAAATATTATTATTTTAAGGACAGAATAACTTTTTATCCAAAAGGTTTGATAAAGATACATAATAATCATCATCTCTATAATTATCTAAATGTGGATACAATATACTTTTCACAGAAATATTTACATCCCAAAAGTTTGGTCCTCTGAGGCAGGGGTCTCCAATCTTGGCAACTTTAAGACTTGTGGACTTCAACTCCCAGAATTCCTCAGGAACTCTGGGAGTTGAAGTCCACAAGTCTTAAAGTTGCTAAGGTTGGAGACCCCTGCTCTGAGGCATAACAGGGAATCTTTCAGGTATCGCTAACTTAAAGACAACACAGTAGCTCAATTAAATCTGCCAAGAACCAAGTTCAAGCAGGCTCAGGCTCAGGCTCAGACTTAACCCAGACAAGACCGAGTGGGTGTGGGTATTGCCTCCCAAAGACTATGTCGACTGTCCATCCTTGGTTCTGGGGGGGGGGGGAATTGTCCCCCTCAGAACAGGCTCGCAATTTGGGTGTCTTCCTAGACTCATAGCTAAAATTAGATCAACATCTGACAGCTATAGCTAGGGGGACCTTTGCACAGGTTCGCCTAGTGCACCAATTGCGACCCTACTTGGATGAAGAGGCTCTCCTCACAGTCACTCATGCCCTTGTCACCTCACAGTTAGATTATTGCAACGCGCTCTACATGGGGCTACCCTTGAAGAGTGTTCGGAGACTACAGTTGGTCCAGAATGCGGCTGCGCGAACTGTCATGGGTGCACCTAGGTACACCCATATTACACCAATTCTCCGTGAGCTGCACTGGCTTCCTATTGGTCTCCGGGCACAATTCAAGGTGTTGGTTATTACCTTTAAAGCCCTACATGGCTCAGGGCCAGGTTATCTTCGAGACCGCCTTCTACCACATAGCTCCCAGCGACCGGTAAGATCCCACAGAGTTGGGCTCCTCCGGGTCCCGTCAGCTAAACAGTGCCGGCTGGCGGGCCCGCGGGGGAGGGCCTTCTCTGTGGTTCCCCCGGCCCTCTGGCACCAGTTACCGCCTGAGATCCGGACTACCCCCACCCTGTTGGCCTTCCGGAAAGCGGTGAAGACCTGGATGTTCTGGCAGGATTGGGGCCGTTGATCTCGCTTCTGCAATTTGGCGAGATCCGGCCATGAAAAGGTGTGTATGGGTTTTTAATTGTTTTTAAATGTTTTTTATTATGTATCTTTTTAATAAGCTTTCTATATTTTAATAAGTTTTTTATATTTGCTGTAAGCCACCCAGAGTCCCTTGGGAGTTGGGCGGCATAGAAATGCAAATAAAAGTAAAAGTAAAAAGTAAAGCAAGCTGCTTAGCACAGTTAAATATTTCACTTTCAATTTTTTACTTAAGATGCCAGCCTGGTTAGTTTCCGTAGGTTTAAAACTCAACACTTAACCATGATTAACAGCAATAGGGAAAGTACTCTCAATAAGAAAGGAACTTAATTCTGTAAACTCTGATCTCTCAGTTTATGGAAGAAGGCGCTTGGCTGCAACAGCTTCACCTGTAGTACTATTGAATGGAGTATTTATAAATTAGGTTTGGAAATGTTACACCAACCTGTACTCTTGCAGAAGGCAATGCTTCTCTTTTCTCCAGTTTGTGTAGCATCCTTTGCAGTATTTACTTGAGATGGACTCTGTGAATCTGTATAACAGTAAAAAAGGTAAAATGGTGCAGCATGGATTAGTTTTATTACTGAAACTTTTTTCAATTAGATTACTTTGTGATCGACACAGGAAGACAAGTCTCCATGAGGCTATTCTTGAGAAGCAATAACTGGCTGAATTTTGAAAGAAAAAGAAGGGGAAAAGTAGGAGGGCTGTCAATGTTGGCTTACTTCTTCTTGCAGAATGAGGACATTTGTGTTAAGTTCTAACGGCACAAACTTCGTACCAACTTTTTTCCAATCTCATCACTAGAGGTTCAACTATCATGTTTTAACAAGTACATTACACCTATCACTAATAAATCAGAAAAGATGGGAAAGCTAAAGACATAAATATTTGTGCAACTTGTTAATCTTTGCAGTAACCTTGGTTCAACTTCTTTGGCATAGCCATGTGTAAATAACCTTCTGGTTAATTTATGATTCAATGTACTCTGAAAAGCCAAAAAAAATAAATAAAAAAAATCAGTTAATTCAGTAAGAAGGTTCTGCAGACTCACTCAATATATAGTTTCCATACAATAAAAGAGCTCACAATCCTTGCAAATAATAACAGAATAAAAACATATGTTTTATTTATTTTGATTTATAAGATCTTTAATCTCTTTTCCGCATTAATAACCGAACCCAACATAAACAATTCACCTTCAGCGGCTTCTGATTTCACAATGGTCTCTGCTGCCTTAGATTTCTTGGATTTCTGAAACAAAAGAAACAAACCAGAAACAATTTAAGAAGCTCAAAGACTAGCAAAATCCAAAGATACATATGATAACTAGGAATATACTTGACTTAGAGGTGCTTTACACATTCATTCATTCATCCTTGCTTTCGACTTACAAAACTACACAATCTACTCAGTTAAAGGCCAGGCTACATATTTCTAAGTTTTTTATTTTATAATGTTGAAAGGCAAGTATATAAGTAGGTATTGGGAAAAAATTATGAAGCAAACATGCTTGTCCTAAGAGAAAATTTGTATCCTGAATCCAGATGTATCGTCAATATGAACTTCTGGCAGGTGTTCAAGTAAGGCAGGGGTGCCAAACTCAAGGCCTGTGGGCCAGATCCAGCCCGCGGGGTGCTTATAACTGGCCCGCAGGGCCGCCCTGGAAACAGCGAAAGACCAGCCCGCAGCACCTCTGCCAGCGAAAACGGAACTCGGCCCTCAGCGTGTGGCCCCCTCCCGAGCTCTGTTTTCACTGGCAGAGGATTGCAGGAGGCCGTCGTAGCCGGAAACGGAACTCGGGAGCCCGTTTTCGCTGGCAGAGCGCTCGGGCCACCACAGGCGCCCCCAACACAAGTGACGTCGAGGTGGCCACGCCCACCCTGGCCTCCCAAGGTCAAACAGAACCCTGATGCGACCCTCAATGAAATCGAGTTTGACATCCCCTGCAGTAAGGTGTTCATAGGTCTAATGAGCAAAGCCAGCATGAAAGGTAGGCAGCCGACTTCATTTTCTGGGCCAAAGAAGGACAGTTGCTATATCTGAGTTTGGAAATAAAGAGAATTGTCTCTTATATGAGGTTTAGGTTGTCTGAGTTTTCAAAAAAGAAGACAACTACTCAACAAAACCAAAGGTACAAGAGCAATGCATCGAAAGTACACACAGAAATATGTCAAGCAAGTTTAATTTTGAGAGATGGATAACCCCGTATGTTTGTATCATCTGTCATCCACTAGATGGCATACTACCATTTCATTCTAGAGAAAAAAATTAAGAGCAGATGGCTTTTGATTAAAACCCTTTTCTCACTCCTGAGTAGGTTGATAATTGACCTTAAAAGGTACAGTGTTTCCCCAAAAATAAGACCCTGTCTTATATTTTTTTGAACCCTGAAATAAGTGCTTGGCCTTATTGCCATGCACTCAAAAGCCCGATTGGGCTTATTATCAGCGGATGTCTTATTTTGGGGAAAACAGGGTATTACTGATTGAACTTAGTGTGATCACTAAGCACCTTATAGCATCTTGAAACCTTAACCAGATTCTAAACAAATTTGTATTTTGAAATAACACAAAACAATTACTTGGTGGAGTGGGTCAACTGCAAAATCTACTGTAAGACTAGTCTCACCAGTCCCTTCTGAAATTCAACATGTATTTTTCTTTTAAGTTCTGACAGTCATATTTTTCTCTTTCCTCAGCTTGATGCAGTCTTCAAACATGAATAGGGAAATGAAACATAATGCCTATCTAACGACCTGTAGGTCGTTAGATAGGTAGTGTGCTGAAGTGTTTTTTTTTTAAAAGATGCATGCATGAAACGACGAGTAGTAGAGTGAGTCAGTATTATAGTGAATAAACTGCCTGCAATTTGGCAGATTGAATCTCACCAGGCTCAAGGTTGACTCAGCCTTCCATCCTTCCAAGGTGGGTAAAATGAGGACCCAGATTGTTGGGGGGCAATATGCTGACTCTGTAAACCACTTAGAGAGGGCTGGAAAGCACTATAAAGCGGTATATAAGTCTAAGTGCTATTGCTATTGCTAAACAATGCCTCCATCAACACTTTTAGGCTTCAAAACCAGGATATTACATACATATATACATAATCCATATATGGCTAGGATGTTGTGTTTGGCGGCATAATCCAAGACTTTATAAATTATTACAAGACAAGAGACAAGAGAATTAATCTCTTGAATTCAATGTTCTTTCATATTTAATATTGTAAATCAATGTGAAACTTGTCCTTATTTTGATCAGTGATAGAATGGGCTGAAAACAACAGAATGGCTTCTTAGGGTAAAGTTGGCCTAATCAGAGTGGGGCTAGGGGACCTTCTGAAAAGAATGGAGCTGGCTACAGACCTTAACTCCATCCATATTTTTTTCCCCTTTCTCTCCCCACTTTTCACATACCATTTGGTCTTATTGCACATTTTTTGGAAATTCAGAAGCTGGCAACATACAGCTTACTGAAGGTTCTGTCTCTAAATAGAGGTCAGATTTTTTAATGATAATCAACAGCTGCTACATTCTTTATGGACCAAACATTGGAGAAAATGTAGTCAAGGATCTAACAGGCTGTGAACCTGTATTGGCTGAAATCCAATGAACCATGTTAAGTGTCTTGAACGGAAGCCAATGTTTTCAGCACGTAAAATTGCTTATTCAACAGCTATTGAGAAGCCATTTATATTACGCCCTAGTGTTCTGTTATGAGTTTCACAGGACACAGCAATGTTATTGGGGAGCAGAAATTATTTGAATGACATTTATTATTGTAAAAACTGAAGTGTTCCAGGGTAACCCCCCATTGTTCCAGAACCAAGAACTTCCAACCCTGTCCTTATTTTATCCCTGTATCTGCATATAACTTCAGAAAATGTGTTTAGACCTTACCTTCCCTACTTTACTTTTCAGCCTTCTCTCCTCCATTCTTTTCTTTAGCATCTCTACGTCCTCTTTACTGCCATTAAGGACAATCACATCGTCATCTTGAAAGGGGATCCCACACTTTAATAAGAAAAAAAAATGAGACACTGTTTATGATGCAGTACAGTTCCAAACAGAAAGCACTAGAAAGTAAAAGACATGTTATTCATATTGCAAATATTTTATTAGCCAAAAAACAAAACTAGATTTAAATGTGTACCTTGTACCACATATCTGTAATTCAGGTGTCTGCTTTCTCTGCCATGATTAATTCGTCAGGCGGACCCACATAACTTTTTATTCATTTTCATTCATTAAGTAAGGATATTTAAAAGGAAATACCTATAGGGTTGGGCCAATATTCTCCCCACCCCTCAAACTTTATTAAAATTCAAACATAAAATAAACATAGTGAACATAATTCATCAAACAAAGTCACTGGGGGAAAGCTGGATCCGCTTAATGACCATAATTTGCTTAATGACCATACCGAAAAGGTAGTAAAATCAGGTACAAATCATTTAATGACTGCTTCACTTAATGACAGAAGTTCCGGTCCCACATGTGATCATAAGTCAAAGACTACCTGTAGCACATAAGTAGAAACTAATGAAACATGTCAATCACAACCAACATATTTTATAGATCTAACAGGACTTAAAAAACAGTCTGCAGTTTTACTTTTTCTGGGACTCAGCATCCCTCCTACCAAAGAAATATATTAAGCTACCTTATATGCAGATCAATATGTTTGTTTCTCCAACAGTTATTATAAATCTGCCAGATATAGGTAGTCCTCGACTTACGTCCACAATTGAGCGCAAAATTTCTGTTGCTAAGCGAGACATTTGTTAAGTGAGTTTTGCCCCATTTTACGACCTTTCTTGCCACAGTTGTTAAGTGAATCACTGCAGTTGATCAGTTAGTAACCTGATTGTTTAAGCGAATCTGGCTTCCCCACTGATTTTCCTTGTCAGAAAATCGCAAAAGGGGATCGCACGACCTTGGGACACAGCAACGGTCATAAGTATGAACCAATTGCCAAGCATCTGAATTTTGATCACATGATCATGGGGATGCTTGAAAGGTCGTAACTGTGAAAAAACGGTCGTAAGTCACTTTTTTTAGTGCCGTTGTAACTTTGAACGGTCACTAAATGAACTGTTGTAACTCGAGGACTACCTGTATTGGAATTTCCAGGGAAAAGTACTTGTTACCTAAAAAATCTCTCTGAAAAGGCTAAAACCAGCTCCTACAGAAAGGGGGAAAAAAAAGGATTAAAGCACTAATGACATTATTTGGAGGTGAGTGAATTGCATTCCAAGGAGGAATGAGGAGAAAAGGCACAGAACTGAACAATGAGGAAATTGGCTAAGAAATCGGCATTGCCAAATTCATCAGCATTGTGTACAGTGAGTTCTTGATTGGCAAGCTGCAAGCTATAATTCCTGTTCTGGACAGAGTTTCTCCCCATTCTCTCAAACTATCATGTTGCTGGGAAATTGAGAAAGAATAATAGGAGAGCTTGAAATTGTTGGGCATCTATCTTATTACATCAGTGAAGCTTTTGTTGTTGCTAAAACTCAGGGACTTCCTCTCCATTTCTCTAGTTGCTTAGAGAATCCCATAGTTTGTTGTGTACTGGATCTCCTTTAATAAACCCTTTGCCTCCTTACCAAAGCTGTGCAAAAGTAAGCTTTTTCAGGACACGGTCATGCGTGAACTGTTGATCAAAACAAATTGGAAAGGTTTAAAGAGGAAAGTGGAATCCATTAAATGGCGTGTTAAGAGTTATACAACACCTGAATTTTCCCTCTTCCTTTTTAAAATGGTGGGGCCCAGCACTGAAAATAACTTCCTATGTGTAAGCAAATAATACACAAATTCGGAATGACTACCAATATGATTGCATTGTCCAGAAGTATCAGATACCAATACTCTTCAGCATCTTCATAAATGATCCAGATGAACGGATAGAAAGGGAACTCATCAAATTTGCAGACACCACCAAACTGGCGGGTAGCTAACCCTTTATATCAGGGGTGACAAACTCAAGGCCTGGGGGCCGGATGCGGCCCGCAGGGTGCTTAGATCTGGCCCATGGGACCGCCCTGGAAACAGAAAAGGACCAGCCCACAGTGCCTCTGCCAGCGAAAACGGAGTTTGGGAGGGACGCCCGCAGCCCTCCCGAGCTCCGTTTTCGCTGGCAGAGGGTTGCAGGAGGCCGTCGCAGTTGAAAATGGGAGCTCGGGAGCCCATTTTCGCTGGCAGAGCACTCGGGCCACCACAGGCACCCCCGACATGAGTGACGTCGATCTGGCCATGCCCACCCAGACCACGCCCACCCCGGCCCCCTGAGGTCAAACACAACCCTGATGCGGCCCTCCATAAAATTGAGTTTGACACCCCTGCTTTATATGATAGACTCAACATTCAGAAGCAGCTTGACTGACTTGAACACTGAGCCCTATCCAACAAAATGTAATTCAGTGGTGAGAAAAGTAAGGTCCTACACATAGGCATGAAAAACCAAGTGCAAAGATACAGAATGGCTCGATAGTACCAACTGTGAGAGGGATCTAGGTGTCCTAGTAGACCACCACTTAAGTATAAGCCAGCAGCCAGCAAAACAGCTAATGCATCAACAGAGGGATAGTTTCAAGATCGCATGAAGTATACTAGACCCTAGAAAGAATGCAGAGAAGAGCAAAAAAGCTGATAACCATACAATGAACGAATGAAGGCAAATATACGTGTCTCAGGATAATGTTGCAGGATCCAATCTGAGTTGGTCACTAGGACCAGAGGTTTAGTTTTCTGAGCTTTCGGACTCGTGCTGGAGCCCATCCTCAGGGAACTTCTCTCTACCAGAATGTGTATTAGTATTAATTAAACAGCACATTCAGAGCTGTTGCTTGTGGCCTTCCGTTACTTGATTTACTGTAGCCTTCAATTCTTTTTTTCCTGTTCTAGCATGTCCGCCTTGCTATACAATTGTGGTTGTGGTCTATGCGCAGCAAACTGTTACAGTGGATTTAAGATTTTTTATATCAGAATACTGTAAGCAGAGTGCTGGAGATACGCTGAAGGACAAAAGTAGTGATGTGTTTCTGATATAATCTTCATCTGAAAAGAAGAAACAGCAAATATAAAACAATCCCTCCACCCACCAACCAACCCACAAAAAGAGATCTGGGAAGAATAAACAGATAAACAAACAAACAAGCAAGCAAGCTGCTTCCATTACCATAACTTCATCAGATCTAATAGAATTGTCACATCTTAAAAGTTTTGGGGAAAATATCTGGTCTTTGTTTTGATGGATAAACAGTAGTAAGAATACAGAAGGATGGATGAGATATCAAGAAAAAGTGAAATGAGGTTCATGCAAAGAAGAGCTATGGCTTCTGTCAACAAGTAAGCAGCTCACTTAGTGTCAGACCTGTCTCAACTTGAGCCTCTAAGAAAGAACGATCCTCCATTTATTGAGAAAAGGTATAGTTTATTAGAGGTCAAATGAAACACAATAAGACAAAGCCAGAACTGAAATCCCCAAGTGTAACTTTCCCCCCTTCTAGGTTCTTCCCATTGCTTGCCCCCATTGTCCAATCAAATTCAAAAAAAATGGTTTTTAAAAGATTTGATGTGCAGCTGTGTTTCGTTCTCAGCCGTTTGACCTTGAAGCTCTTCTTGGAAAGATGCAGTTAACTTTCATTTCCCTTGAAGCCTCCTCTCTCCTATCTAGCCTCCCTTGAGTTCGTGGTAGCTGATGCTGAATGATTGGAAAGTGCAAGCGTGAGGTGGAAGCTGACACTTCAGGTTTAATATCTAAATTATATTTGGAATGTAAAAAATAAATAAATGTGAGAGCCAAAAGGCTTTAACAAAAGACAACCCCATTAAGAAAATAAAAACCAATAGCTCCTAGATTCTTTGCTATTTTCACCTGTTTTGTTCTCGCTAGGAACTGGTTTCTATTTAATTCATGGCCAACATTTTGGAAATACTTGAATGCCTGCTGTAGCTGAAAGACTGAGAACTAGTGAACTAGTGTACTTCTGTGGAGAGCCAAGGAAAAGACAATGATGGGGGAGATCAAATAACCCATTATGGGGGCTTGTGCTCATCTTTCTGAGCTTACTTTTGCAATATCCCCTTGTTTTGATTGCCTGTGCGGCGAGTATTCTTCCAGCGTAACATGGTCTGATGTAACAGGAAGCCAGTGCATGAGAACTCTGAAGTGCGGTAAGCTTATTTCCTTTTATTGTTAATGACCGTCTCGGGGTAAGTGTTTCTCAGCCAGATTTCCTAATGAAATTATCTCTATGTTTGATTTATTTTGGAGTAAGCATGCTGCTTCGTTTGTTTTATCACAGAGCAATAGAGTTGGGAGGGAGGACAGAGCTCACGCAGAATCCACTAGATGACCTTTTATTTATTTGATATCCGTAAAACGTATTTTTCTGGCCCCGGATGAGGGATACGATACCAACGGTAGACTCATAGAACGGGCAGGAGATACCATTTGCACAGAACAGACAAAAACCTGGGGAAAACGTGGATGCACGTGGCTCTTAAGAAACATGAATTTCTCCCATGAGAACTTATTCAGATTCAGCGCACCTTGTGTATATTTCGGTTATACAATTTGTTCCGCTTGAAGTTTTTGCTTGGTGACATTACGAGGTGCTGGGAATAGAGAAGGATGCAGAGACTGAGTGATTTATACAGACCCGCAGAGCAACCGTAATGGGAAGTAGGTTAAGCCTGCCAAGTGCTGTGCATTCACCATTGGGAGTTTATAGTAACAGTTGCATGGTTTTCGGTAGAGGCTGCCAATAGTTACCTATCCTTTGTATATCTTTTTGTTTACTATTTTCAGGCTCCTAGGCGGTGTATCTTAAAAAGCAGTTGCTAGCTAGGGAGAACAATAGAAGAGACACCCTTCAGTCTGTGCGTTTGAAAGCTTTGCAAATGTTATCCGGCTGGTCATTTTGAAGGATTCCAGGATTAGATGGATCAACTGGCCTGAACAGGTAAGGCTCAAAATGTCGTGTTCAGGATTGAGCTGTAAAGATATGGTGTGCCAAAATGAGACAGGAAGCAAACATGCTGACTGTGTAAACTGCTTAGAAAGGGCTGAAGAGCACCATGAAGCGGTATATAAAGTGCTATTGCTATTCACTTTTTCTCTCATTCGTTTAAACATCTTGCACAATTTTACATCAGTTGTTATTCTATGCCAGTGTCATTTTCTCAAGCTCCATGCTATACGGATACCATTAGTGTAGCATTTTACCCAGCTGGGAAGGCAAAACTAGATTATTCTCTCAATAAGACCCTGTCTTTAACAATAATCTTAGACCAGATTAATAGATTAACAGAGTTGGAAGGGACCTTGCAGGTCATCTAGTCCAGCCCCCTGCCCAAGCAGGAGACCTTACATCCGCCTCTATCTAGGATCGAACTCACAACCTCCTGATTGTGAGGCAAGAGCTCCACCTCTAGGCCACAGCAGCTGGACCACCTGGTCCTGATGCCACTAAACCTGAATAGGCCAGGTCTTTGTTCTTGAATGTACATTCTCACTTAAGCAGCTTATCAAATAGGAGCCAGCTAACAAAATACTTTGATAATATCTAATCTTCTTTAAAGAAAATGGTGATACCACGGCTTGTAACAAGAAAACTAACTGAAAAACAGTTGAGCTACTACAGGTAAAGGTTAGAAAATTGCTACTGCCAGGCAGGTTTCTTCAAATCTTTTTGAACTGCTTCACATGAATTATAATCTGCTTCTCTCTTCTGAAAACCTACAATTTTCAAGTCTTGTTTTTCAGATTCTGATTATTTAAAAAAATGTACATGTTTTATCTGAAATATGCATGATTTTGAAAACATTTTATATACATGCAGACATCACCCTAAATTAGAAAAGGAAGGAAGGAAGGAAGGAAGGAAGGAAGGAAGGAAGGAAGGAAGGAAGGAAGGAAGGAAGGAAGGAAGGAAGGAAGGAAGGAAGGAAAGAGCGAGAACAGGAAGAAAGTCAGAGTATGTTTCACTCATACTGTAGAAATAACAGGTTGTGGTTGACTCATTGTAACCACAGATTTTCTCTTATGATGATCTGTCCCTAATCTGGTCTTTCAGATCTTCCAATGGTGCACACTCGCCGCCTCTGTAACTAAGTCCACCCACCTTTCTGCTTTTTTGTCTTGTTCTTCTCTCTCTTTTCATCTTTCCCAGCATTAGGGATCCATTTATTTGCTTTCTTGACTGTCCACATTCTCCAACACAAAAGTTCATCAATACTCTTCCCATTCTAATTTTTCAAAGTCCAACTTTGACTTCCATAGAGTAGCACAGAAAATACCACAATTTGCACGATTCTGCTCTTTGTAGATACCCATGGAAATGTACCTACAATTCCTAAATATTATACTATTACAATTGCCAGTGCAAATCACCAGAATGTCAATAAAAGGAATTTGCTTTAAAAAGTTTGAGAAACCAGGAAGAGCATATTATCAGAAACATACTTCAGAAATTCTACTCAAGTATTTTAATTTATTTTTTTAAAACAACTTTTATGACTCAGGTTTTCTTTCCTTTTTAATTTTTTAAAGTCAGAGCTAGAGCTTCATAGATTGGTGGTTGTTTTGGAATAAAACTAAAATAGGTTGTAATAATGCTACACAAATTAAGTCTCTTATTACTCTGCCTACAAGAAATGAAACTAAAACAGAATGATTTTAGGTAAGAGTTGGCCAATAGCTCATTTGTGCTTTGCATAATGGGGGGGGGGGGAAGCTTATTTTTCTATTGCCCTTTTCTGAAATATACCGGGTTTTGTAATCTCACAGTAGATGAAACTTTCTAAAAATGAACAAGGCCATGGCAGAAAGAGAACAGAAACATGGTAAAAAATGGGTGAAGCTAATGATCAGTTGTGGTAGTTCTCTATCAAATCTAAGAATATTATTCACACTATTCATAGCTAACATATACTGTACTTAATACAATACATAAGTATACTGTATTAAGTACAGTATAATTACAATTGAAATTTGTAAAAGTTTCATTACTTATTATCCCTGATATACTTATTATCCCAGCACTTAGCAGTGCATAATTGCTCTTAGTTTTATGTCTGCCATTCAGTGCTGTTATTGCTGACATACAAATTACGCAATTGTTGATACTTTTATATTGGAAAATGAAGCATTGTTTAATGCTATTGCCAATTATTTTGCCAAGCAAAATAGTTTTCATTTTGGCTGAAGTTAATTCATCAGCTTTGAAAAGCACTCTCTATGTGCCTCTTTATCAACAAAGGTTCATCGTGTTTGCAAGCTGCAGGTAAGTCCATCGAGAATGCTGCCAGTGTGTCCTTAAATGGAAGCTTATCTGTAGTTTGCTCCAATACAAGTAGTTCTTGACTTACAACTGGTTGTTTAACAACTAACAGCCGTGGTGGTTACAATGCAGTATTGCAGGACAACTCACTGCCGACTGCCAGCAGTTCGATTCTGACCGGCTCAAGGTTGACTCAGCCTTCCACCCTTCCGAGGACAGTAAAATGAGGACCCAGATTGTTGGGGGCAATATGCTGACTCTGTAAACCGCTTAGGGAGGGCTGTGTAAAGCACTGTGAAGCAGTATATAAGTCTAAGTGCTATTGCTAATCAAAGATACAACGGCTTTGGAAAAGCACTTCTTCCGGCTGCTTTAAAATGCCATACTGAACCCTGCCCTGTGGTGACATGAACACAATCTGGGAGCGTGGCCTACAGTTTTGCGATTGCCATTTGCAATCTTCTCTGCCGGCTTCTTCAGAAAGTTAATGGGTACGCTGGCAGGGAAGGTTGCAAGCTGCTGCTGTCTGCCAAAAAGGACTCCCTCTCATCTCTGGGGCCTGGCTGAAAGAGAAAAGGGAAACTGGACTCCTTCGGTGGGGTGCAGAAACGGAGCAGAGTTTGCAAAGGTTCCAGCTCCGTACCCACTGCCTGACCGAGCGGTTTTCTCCCACACAAGGAGGGGAGCCAAACTCCTCCGGTGGAGTGCAGACACAGAGCTCTGATCCCAAAGATATGGGCTCCATTCCTGCAGTCCACCAAAGCAGTTCCCTTCCCAGCACTGAGAGGAACTATGCTCGGCAGGCAGCTCTTTCACTCTGTCCATTTAATGACCTGGGAGATTGCTTACCGATGGCAATTGGGAGTGCCAGGATTGGAGTTGTTGAGCAAAGCAGTCATCCGGGCATCTCATTTAACAACCACTTCACTCAATGAGCAAGATTCTGGCCTCAATTGTGGTCATAGGTCCAGGATAACTTGTAAGAAGCAGAATCAGGCAAGAAGGAAGTGATTTGCTGTGTCCAGGACTTCCATTTAGGAATCACCAGAATATGTTCCTTGGTAAGTCTGATGGGCTGGGGCAGGATTGGCAACATGGCTTTTTGGGACCCTGGTTTTCCAGGTTTAAAAATGGGTCTTGTCGTTGCCATCAAAGAAAAGTCCAAAAGAACAATTCTGGAACTCAACATTATTCATTGTGTGTGTGTGTTTAAAAAAATAACGTTTTACACATTGAAATCCAGGGATTGCCCCCGACAAAAGCTACAAGTTGTAAAATAGTTTGGATTGCATAAAAATGTCTTAGAATTGCACGCAGCCCACAGGCTGCGAATGCCCATTTTCAGCAAAACAAAACAGCGTTTCACGAATGAAGGCAAATATATGTGTCCCATGATAATGTTGCAATCTGGGTCAGTCACCGGGACCAGAGATTAATTCAACATTCTTCCATATTTACTATTGTAAATCACTGTGAAACTTGAATGCAGGATCCAATCTGGGTTCAGTGAGAGATACATTCTGATGAGAGAGAAGTTCCCAGATGATGGGCTCCAGCACGAGTCCAAAAGCTCAGAAGACTACACTTCTGGTCCTGGTGACCGACCCAGATTGGATCCTGCAAAACATCATTTAGTCAAAGGTAAAATAATCTTATTTTAGGATATAATGATTCTTTTACTTCTCGAGGGATGCCAGCATTTTCCAAAATGGCACACACGAATTGGGTACAAAAATCACACCATCTTTTAGAAAGCAGTTAATTAGATTCTTACCACATATACAGTATGTCACAGAAGTGAGTACACCCCCTCACATTTTGTAAATATTTAAGTATATCTTTTCATGTGACAACACTGAAGAAATTGAACACTGAAGGTTCTGAAGGAACTGGCAGACTAGATCTCAGAACCACTGAACTATATCTTTCAAAGATCCTGGGAACTGCCAGAGGACTGGAAAAGAGCTGATGTAGTTCCCATCTTCAAAAAAGGGGAAAAAAATAGATCCAGGAAACTACAGACCTATCAGCCTGACCTCAATACCAGGGAAGATTCTGGAAAAGATAATCAAGCAACGAATCAGCGAAACCTAGAAGCAAACAAAGTAATAACCAAAAGCCAACATGGGCTTGTCAAAAACAGATCATGCCAGACTAATCTTATTGCATTCTTTGACAAAGTGACAAAATTGGTGGACCAAAGGAATATTGTCGATATAATTTACTTGGACTTCAGTAAGGCATTTGATAAAGTAGACCATAACCTACTACTAGATAAAGTA
>QLTV01003516.1:1620552-1667844 GCA_003457575.1 Thermophis baileyi
TGTCCTATTGTCCTCATCTATCTGTATTCACTTTGATTATGTTTATGTTTATACCTATACCTGCTATCTTGTACACGTTTGACAAACAAATAATAAAAAAAAACTCCATTCCCACCCCACTCTGGGGCCAGCCAGAGGTGGTATTTGCCAGTTCTCCGAACTACTCAAAATTTCCGCTACCGGTTCTCCAGAACCTGTCAGAACCTGCTGGATTTCACCCCTGTCCCCACCCCTTCAACCTCTGCAGCAATGCTGGCAGCACTCATATGTCTATTTCCCAAAGCCAACCTCTGGATATGACACTGAGCACAGGCACTCAACTTGTTTGGTCGACCATGTCGAGGCCTGTTCTGAGTGGAACCTGTCCTGTTAAACCGCTGTATGGTCTTGACCACCGTGCTGCAGCTCAGTTTCAGTCTTGGCAATCTTCTTATAGCCTAGGCCATCTTTATGTAGAGCAACAATTCGTTTTTTCAGATCCTCAGAGAGTTCATTGCCATGAGGTGTCATGTTGAACTTCCAGTGACCAGTATGAGAGAGTGAGAGCGATAACACCAAATTTAACACACCTGCTCCCCCTTCAGACCTGAGACCTTGTACCACTAACGAGTCACATGACACCAGAGAGGCAAAATGGCTACTTGGGCCCCATTTGGTGTACTCACTTTTGTTGCCAGCAGTTTAGACATTAATGGCTGTGTGTTGCGTTATTTTGAGGGGACAGCACATTTACACTGTTATACAAGCTGTATACTCACTACTTTACATTGTAGCCAAGTGTCATTTCTTCAGTGTTGTCACATGAAAAGATATACTTAAATATTTACAAAATGTGAGGGGGTGTATTCACTTCTGTGACATACTGTAACTGGTTTATGATGCAAGTTATGTTAAAAAAAATGAAGTCTGCTTTGTATATCTGGAGTTTTGCTTAATCCAGGACCACAAAGTGGGGTAGATGAAAAGGAAAGAACAAAATAAGGAAGGGACCTGGAATCATTCCAAAACTGCCTCATATGGCTTCTACTCAAAGGTATATGACCCAGATTTAAAACTATCGGAATCTTATTATTATTCTTTAAAAAAAAAGGGGGAAAATGAATGAGAGGAAGGAAAGGGGAAAAACAAAACAGAAAAAACAAGCCAGTAAGGAAGGTTACATTATTCATACCTGGAGTCATCTTCATTTAATTTTGCATTCAAAAATTATATGGAGAGGATGTAATGTTAGAATAGGTATAAAGAAGTTAGTAAGTTGTAAACAATTTCTTGTACTGAACTTAAAAAATTGCACAATTCTTTGCAACTTATTTGCCCCCCCTCCCAAAAAGGGTCCTCTAACTACCAATTTTCTTATTTTTTTTCTCCAGTGGATTGATAAAAAAGTTATCCACACATGTTGTAGATATGAACTGTAATTACAGGTAGACCTTGGTTACAACGAAAATTGGGACCAGAATTGCCATTGCTAAGTGCCACAGATGTAAAGTACAGGTAGTCCTCGACTTACAACAGTTTGTTTGGTGACCATTCGAAATTACAACGGCACTGAAAAAAGTGACTTATGATTGTTTTTCACACGTATGACCGTTGCAGCATCCCCATGGTCACGTGATTTACATTATGATGCTTGACAGCTGATTCACATTTACGACGGTTGCAGTGTCCCGGGGTCACGTGATGACCTGACAAGCAAAGTTCAATGGGGAAACCAGATTCACTTAACAACTAATGTTACTAATTTAACAACTGCAGTGGTTCACTTAACAAATGTGGCAAGGAAAGTCGTAAAATGGGACAAAGTCACTTAACAAATGTTTCACTGAGCAACATAAACTTTCGGGCTCAATTATGGTCGTAACTCAAGGACTACCTGTACATCACCTAACTGGGCCACTTAGTGATAGCAATTCTGGCACTCTCAGCTGCCATTGATAAATGAAGGCCTCATTGCGACTGCAACATCTGACTTCCTTCCCCTTTGACTTTGCTTGTGGGAAGCTGGCATGGAATCATGATTTATGGCTCGCTGGAAGCCAGGTGCTGAGCGCCTGGATTGCGATCGTGTGACTATTGGGATGCTGCAACGGCCAGAATTCCGAGGACTGGTTAGAACTCATTCAGTGCCATTGTAAATTTGAGTGGTTGCTGAACAAGTGATTGAGGACCGTCTGTAAGGAAAAATAAAAATGATCCAGAGGGCAGACTCTGTAATCAAAAAGATAAATTTCCTGGTTCCTGCAAGATGACATTCTTTAATTGACAGGACCTAAAACAGACTAATTTTGCCAGATCTAATAAGATGAGTAGAGACCACTGGAGAGAGCAGTTCTTCAAGTATCTAACCCCAAGCCATGAAGGGCTTTATAGATCAGTGGACCCCAACCTTTTGGGCACCAGGGACCAAATCTGTGGAGAGAGTGGGCGTGGTCCGGAGTAGGCGTGGTTTCGTGTGCCACCTGCATCCCACTGATGGGGCTTCGCTTGTTTGCATGACCTGGTTTCTGGAATACTGGGCCGTGGGTTGGGGACCCCTGCAATAGATGACAATCACTACCTTAAATTGCACTTGGAAATCTGCTAGGAGGCAGAGCAGCTTGCAAAATAAGGGCAAAGCAGGAAATGTTCATGAGTATTCTCTTAAACGAATCTTTTAGCAGTTAAAAAGTTAAAAGAGAAAGAAGAATAATGAAAGATTATTTTTCCCCCGCAATGTCTCCTATTCGCTGCTAAAAAGCCTAAAGGCTGAAATAAGCCTATTTATAATCAACAGCCCAGTACTATCTACACACCTTGTTTACCAAAGCTGGTTTGCTTCCTTAAAAGGTCATCAGAATGAGAGTGGGGGGGAATGAGAGTGGGGGAATCCAGAAAAAAAAATAAATCAGGTTTTAATATTATTATCTGAATTGTTATTTTTGCTGGATGCCCAAACAAGGGACATAAGTGGTTAAGGAAATCCATCACAAAATGCTCACATTTCATGTTAACAATTAACTTCTTTCATGTGACTGAAACCACTTATAAAATGGACAAGCTTAAAGGCTGAACTTGCCTGAAGGGCAATGGATCCTAAGAACATTTCTACCCATTTCTTAAGTTTGGCTCCAAACCATCTGTCTTTGCAATACTGGGTGAGTGTATGATTTCTGAATTTTTAAGAATGAATTCTTTTAAAATTTGAACCAGCTGTAACATTACTAGACATTTTGTGGTACGGTCATTTACTTTGGCAATAAGCCCCACTGAACTCAGAGGAACCTTCGGCTGATAATTGCATTCAAAACTGGGACATATTCAGATTCAATCATTCTCTACTTAATTGCAGTGCAAAACATTTTGCTGGGTATAAGTGTTTTCAAAGTGCTCCTAGTTAGAAAAAATAAATTAAATAGAAGAAATATGTTTAACCAAATTATAAGGATTTTTACTGTCTACAATCTACATCCTTGAAAAGAACTGCTGGTCTGTAAATTCCTCTCCTTTTAAGCTCTTCTAAATAAGGAACTCCTCTAAGTTGATAGATCAAATGTTTTAAATACAATTTTATGATCATTTATATTGGGAGTGATTAAATGTGTGTGGACCCTTCCCAACAACTAAATAGTTAACCTTCCTAAAGGTCTTGGTGCCTAATTTCAATTTTAATTTTTATGAGAGAGGGAGATTTAAATAATAAGCAAAAGTATACTATATTGGTGGTCATCACTTCTGTTAAAGAACTTAGCAATTCTTATGTATCTTTTATATCAAATAATTTTCTGTACGCCAATGATTTCTTTTAAAAAATGTAAACACTTTCATTTGCTCCAAAATTCACTAATTCAGCTCACCAATTATAGAACAGTGAAAGTATTGTTGCTTATAACACCGGTTTCACAACCAAATTCTGTTTGGAAAATTGTTCACTGTTAATCCCAATTTAGACTTCATGCTAAATGATAATTGTCCCATATTATTTAGAGAATACACAAAGAACCTCACTGACTCTGAACTGGGCCATCTGTCTGTATGTTCTAAAATACGTGTAATCAAGATTAAATCTCAATCTACATATTGTATACAAAGTATTATGCATGTATAATGGTAATAATACTCAGTCAAAAACTGATTATGTACCATGTAAGGAAACTATAATTATATAGTTATGATACCTTTTCCCCCATTAAGTTGTTATCAATACATGGACTTGCTCTGTATTGCACTTTCAGATTTTTTTCTATTTAATCCAGTACTGTTTGTCCTGATTAGCAAAAGCTTTCCAAAGTCCTCCTAAAAAATTATGTAACAGTATTGTTTATTTGAAACCCTAAGAAGCTATGAATGCAGTCTGTGATTTTCTGCATAAATCCCTGCTTCACCACTCACCTTTGAGTTTTTTTTTTTTAAATATTTATTTGTATCCCACCTTTATTATTTTTACAAATCACTCAAGGCAGCGAACATATCTAACACACCTTCCACATATTTCCCCCCACAACAACCACCCTGTAAGGTGGATTGGGCTGAAAGAGAGTGACTTTCATGGGTAAGGTGGGACTTTTTCTCCTTAGTAACCATTAATGCAATCACTGAAAATTCTGATAGTTAAGAAAGAAGGAAATTCGCACTTTGTTGGATTAAATAAAAGTTTGCTTCTCTGAGAAATCCCATCCCCTTCAATACTGTCAGCTTTTGGGCTATGGCTATGCCAATTTAGTGCATAATTATGGCATGCAACTTGTATGGATGAAACTTTTAAAATGCTCAGTTCTTTATCCATTATCTAAATATCCATTTATCCATATGAATTGATGCAGGAAACATATCTCATTTTGGCATGTTTTGAAGGATGCCTTAGTTGACATCCTTCCTAAAAGAAGGGCTTTAAACACAACTATCATCCCAGTCAAGGCCATGTTGGCTGTGAATGATGAATATTTAGGTCCAACACAGCTAGAAGACACTAACTATTCAAACACAATTCTGTCTTCTAGCACATCTTTCTGCAAAGGAATTAATATTTTTGTTTTTAAAACATCCCCCCCACACACACACATAGTGGCTTATTATCAGTAGTTGTTGGGCAGAAAAGAGGTTATGAAACTAAATAGTAAGCGGAGAAATCCCAGGATTAACCACTAGAATCAGACAAAACTAGTTGGGCCTTCATCAAATCCAAAAAAAAAAAAAAAAAAACAAACACTCAGCAAGCGCTCCTCCATTACAGACAAAGAAGAGAACAATAAACGTAGCAACGTTGAATTCATTCCATACGTTGCAGGAATATCTGAAAAGCTCAGGAGGATTTTCAACCAACACAAGATACACGCACACTTTAAACCCAAGAATACACTAAGGCAGAAGCTTGTCTACCCCAAGGATACAACACCCAGACAAAAACTGAGCAATGTTGATATATGCAATACAATGCAGTGAGACATGTGCAGATCTGTACATTGGCGCAACAAAACAACTACTTCAGCAGCACGTGGCACAATATAGGAGATCACACCCATCGGGACAAGATTCAGAGGTCCATCTGCATTCGAAAGACAAAGGTCACCCTTTTGAAGGCAGCAAAGTCCACATTTTGGATAGAGAGGACCACTGGTTTGAGAGAGAGGCAAAAGAATCCATCTATGTTAGAACTGAACTACCCTCCCTCAACAGAGGGGAAGGAATAAGACACCATCTATCTCCAGTTTACAACACAGCCCTTGCAGCAATTCCAAGAAGATTCCACAACCAACTGCACTCTGATTGACCCTGAGGGTATGGATAAACCCGCAAGTGGGCTCAGTGGCTCTCAGAGAGAGTGCTAATGACCAGATGACTGCAAAGAAATACAATCCTTCCATCCCTCCTGCCCCACCATCCAGTCTCAACTGTCAGTACCTATCCTTCCATCCCACCTCCCATCAGTACTGCTGAAGCTTCTTGGATGAGAAGCAAAATGTTTTCTTCTTCTTCCTCAAGGAAAAAAACAAAAACAAAACCCAGTCCAGGTGCCTTTTTTTGGGGGGGGGGAATCACCTTTGAGACAACAATGACTGAGAATCTCCACAGACATTGGTTGGGCAGTTAAACTACTAAATTATTGTTATGACGAAAGGTCCCTAAAAACAGAGCTCCAGTGCTATTACAGTTTATTATAACTGAACCCTCCACTCTTATATTATGGGACAGACAAGATGTCCTACGCAGATATCAAGTTTGGACCAATCATTTTCCTCCTCCTCTGTTTGAATATTGTATAAAAGGCTAAGGTGACAAGCAGTGAGTGTACGTCTTTATTGCTGCAGTAACAAACAAGTTGGCTTGGATTTCTCTTGTCCTGCGTGTTATTTGGAGCCCCTCACGATGGATCCTCATACTTATAACGGTTTTATGGCCAAAGAATACAATAATATTTTATTTATTAAATTTGCTTAAATTTGCTTGCGCACCCATGTCACCAAGAGGTGACTCTGCCTTAACATAACATTGCCCTAAGATCTAAGGAAACCTTCTGCAATTTACTTTTGAGGCTATTGCTAGTGGAATACTAATAAAGGTGTTCTCATTTCCACTTCCGAAATGGTGAAGGCTGTCCGGTATTATTGACTGGCAAAACTCCAGGGATGTAATCTGTGCCCCACCAAAGTGTGTCCTTAAATGCATTGATTATTGTCTCTCTCTCTCTAAAGTTCTGGCTTTATTTTCCATTTTTAGCTTTTCATAAAAAATAAAAAAAACCCTGTCCCTTTAAGCTATCAAACTGATGAAAGGTTGTGAGTCATACAGAGGATTTACAAAGGCATGTGGGGGAAAAAGATAAGACATAAATTCACACTTCTGACTTGCACAGACTCCTTAATGAGGAAAGTGCAGAGTACAAACTCAAGAGGTTCCAGGTAGCTTGCAGGATATTCGCTCAGGAGCCATGACCCATCTTAACAGAAGCCTGGCACTCTGACAAATCAGCCATCAACAGACACATAGACATTAGCGACATCTACAGACTATGCAAAAGAGACTATCACCCAGCCCAAAAAGGAACAAAAAGACCCAAACACCTCTCCACCAGCAATCAGCACCCAGATCAGCATAGATTAACTCCAAGGTTATCATCAGGCCAACAATCAAGTAAACAAAACCCCCATCAAGAAAACTGCCAAAGAAGCCAACAGCAAACAACCCAACCAAAGAATCTCTAAGACCACCCTGACCAACACTGACAGGCAAGCCACCAGAATATAAACTGACAGCAAACAGCACTCCTTACTAGCACTGATGATGTTACCGAGTTAGGGTAATGAAACGTCTGCAAGAAAACAAGCAAGCTCAGAGAGCACCAAGGACCCCTCATGTCAACCCTGAGCTACAAATATTCTCCTTTACTGGTACATCTTAACAATTCAAACTGCTTCCCTTTACTCTTTAAAAGTAAAGATTATAAATGGGCTTGAAGCACGGCATTTGCTGCCCTTTTCATGCTCTTATTTCCCCAGTGACAGGCAACAACATCGACCGGCGGCAACAACAACGATTGCAGACCTCGTACAGAGATATTTTTTAAAAAATTATTCGCTGTCACACAGCCATTTCCGACCAGAGCCAGTAATACACGGCTATTCTTCTCCCCCCCCCCACACCCCTTTTTCAGCTCCTAACCCTCATTACAGTGTAAGCAATGTCCATTATATTAATCTATTCTTGGCTGTGTTAGTCATTTTGCAGCAGGCGGCATTTCAAGAGTGTGATTCTGCTTTCCTCAGAAACGTTTGCATTCACCTTCCAAATGTTGCGTCCTCCCCCCACCCCACCCCTTTTTTTTCACATCACCGAAAGGCTGGTGAGAGAGCAGAACGCTTGCTGATTCAATGGATACTTACAGCTTGTCCTATTAAGAAGATGCTGTGTAGATGTTTACATACTAAGCCTAACTCCTATGAGCCTCCAGGCAAGCACAATTCTATTGGGAACTGATTTTCTTGATGGGTTGTTTTTTTTTTTCCAACCTGCAGAAGCAGCAACGCCGAAGAACGAAGAACGCTGTGGCTGGGGGTGGGGGGGGGGGGAAGAAAGGGATCAGGCTAACCAGCAAAATGAATGCATCCTTCATCTAGCCCTCCACACACAGCAGTCAGCACTGCGAACTTGGGAACAGGAGAATTTTCTGACTTGAAAGCCCAGGTCTCAGCAGTAAGGACAATGAACCACATTCTGTATATTATTGTATTATTTTTGTTATTATTTGTATAACTGTACATGTCAAATGGGGGCATGTTGTTCTTGACGTGCAAGGTTGAAAAACGTGATTTCAACTAAAATGAAGCTTTGAGATTTATGAGTGCGTGGGGTGGGCAGGCAGACACATCAATGCATGCACAAAATCATGAAGAAAGTAGATTACTAGAGGTTTTTGCTACTGTTATGTCATATTGTGAGATTAAAAAATCGTTCGAGTTAAGAAGATAAGGACATGCATATAATGATTTAGACATCATATGCGAGTATAATCTCTGCTCAACAGGGTGGTTGAGTGTTTGTTGTAGCAGGAAAAATCAATACAAGATAATTGTTGGTTTGAATCTCAGTATTTCAACAAGCTGTCACTTTTCCTGCATCTTTTTCCCCCCCTAGGTTTGTATATACTTATCATCTAAGAATTCAAGGATGAAGACTTTATTCCTGAGCTCTAAAGAAACATACTGCTATACTGAGGCACTTCTAATATTTCAACAAAGCCACACTTGTGGAAAAACATATTCGGAAAGGTAAAAATATGCAACCGTATTCCCCCCCCCCCAAAAAAACTGCTTTGAAAGCCTCTTTAAACAGCCAGTGCAAGGCAATGCAGTGTTGCTAAGGTCACAATTTCTTCCAAGCAGAATAAATATGAACTGCATTCAAGACCACTTCCTTTCTATTTTATATGATGCGTTTGAAAACAATCCTAATTCAGGCAATTCAAGGAAAAACAAAATAACTTATGGTTTAGATTTCATTATAATGATGATGGTAAAAACTTCAGTCTTTTCTAATGTTTCCCCATAAAATCAACAGTAAAAAAACACACTAGATCCAATTCTGGTTATGCTTCAAATATATTTTTGAAATCCATAACAAGGTTTCTATCTAATCCAAAAGATTATCAGCTAGTTGTATGAAAGAACAGTTTATCTCTATTCATGTCAGTGAAAGAGAGAGAGATTCCATAATCAAAACCACAAGAGGTAAAAGCAGATTAATTGTTAAAGCAGAGTTAAGCCAGTCTTCAAGAACACCTGCATTTGTAATATGAAACCTTAACAGCAATGAAGTATTTTTTCCCCTTTCAAATTGAATGAAGCATCGACTGAACTTCATTTAAATTAAACGATTAAAATGCTGTTGTTTTTTTCCTAACCTTTCCTAGGTAGAAGAGTTTCAGGGAACTGTAACCAGAAGAAAACTCCAGAGAACATTTGGAGCTCCAGAAAACATCTGGAAAGCCAAAGATGAACCTACTTGAGACAGCAAAATCAGGGTTTCTAGTCTGCATCGTGGTTTGCATTTTCATCTTTGGTGTTTTCTATCTACGGAATACAATCTTCAAGACAGACAAGGAAAAACTCATCTCAAAAGAGTGTGGCTTTTATCCAGATGAACTTTGCTCAGCCCTTTTTGATGGGAAAGGAGTTGCTTTTCAAATTGGCCAGCTGTGCCAGAAGGCTTTAGGGGGAAAAGACATGTCTACCTGCATACAAACACCATGCAACTGTTCTACACTGCAGAAGAAACTCCACTTCATTACGAGGCCATTGTCAGAAGAAGAAAGGAACTTTTCCTTGGCGTACATCATCACCATTCACAAGGAACTGGACATGTTTATAAAACTACTCAGAGCCATTTACATGCCTCAGAACGTTTATTGTATACATATTGATGAGAAATCATCAACGGATTTTAAGCAAGCTGTCCAAACCTTGGTCAACTGCTTCAAAAACATTTTTATGGCTTCAAAGAGAGAAAAAGTTGTCTATGCAGGATTTTCCAGGCTGCAAGCAGATATCAACTGCATGAAGGACTTGATCCATTCAAATAATCAATGGAATTATGTTATTAATCTCTGCGGTCAGGATTATCCCATCAAAACAAACAAGGGACTTATACACTATATTAAAAGCAAATGGAATGGTAAAAATATAACCCCAGGAATTGTTCAACCACCTCATATGAAACACAGAACTAATTTCAGTTACCAAGAATTTGTACGTTCAGGAAAATCATATGTCTATCCAACTAATAATGTGAAAAGTGAACCACCCCACAATTTGACTATATATTTTGGGACTGCGTACTATGTACTTACAAGAAAATTTGTAGAGTTTACACTGACCGATGAACGTGCAAAAGATTTGCTTGAATGGTCAAAGGACACCTACAGTCCAGACGAGCATTACTGGGTCACCCTGAATCATATACCAGGTAAGCAGAATTATAGAATTATCTTGTACTTAATTATCTCTGTACATTGTTCACAAAGATTGCATATCAGACAACCCATGATCCCTTGGCTCCCCTTTTCAGAAATATTTCTTGATCAGATTCTCAATGCCTTCAACAATGACAGAACTTCTAATGTACTGCCTTCACTGGAAAATTGGGATACATTCAGACATGCATCTGCTGTGAAAATAGACCATGTTGAACTATATGAGCCGTGGTGGCGCAGTGGTTAGTGCGCAGTACTGCAGGCTACTTCTGCTGACTGCCGGCTGCCTGCAATTTGGCAGTTCAAATCTCACCAGGCTCAAGGTTGACTCAGCCTTCCATCCTTCCGAGGTCGGTAAAATGAGGACCCAGATTGTTGGAGGCAATATGCTGACTCTGTGAACCACTTAGAGAGGGCTGTAAAGCACTGTAAAGTGGTATATAAGTCTAAGTGCTATTGCTATATAGCACAGTTCATCAGCAGAAAAAATGTTTTATGGCATTTTTATATTTATTATGTCATATACATTGTAATACTTTCAATGTCGTAATTTTTTTAAATAAAATTTGCCAAATTTCAATTCCATGGGAGCATGGGTCCCAGATTTTGGACCCATTCTGTAAATTAGCCCACTTGAGGTACTTTAATTCAAAATTGTTGCCCTATGATGCATTGTTTTGCCCACTTAAAGGTTACAGGAATGAGAGGTTTTAGTAATATATTGATAGATGTAAGCTAAGGAGAATCTATTGGAAACCATTAACCAAATTCCAAAATCTATTTTCTGCCTTTCAGATTTAGAAAATAACAAATTCACAACACACCATGAATTGGAGGGCTTTTCCTTAACCTGTGAGTTAAGGGAGAGGGGGGGGGGGATAAGGAAAAACAACAATAAAACAAATAAAAATAAAAAAGAGAGATTTCACATCGTTTCAATCCCAATGGTTTAAATTATATAATTAAAAAAAAAATCAGAAGACACCAACAGCTTGCTTTACTTATTTACCTATCCATTTAATTCAATTTGTATGGCTACCCATCTCACTGAAGCTATTCTACATGGCTCACAACAAACAAAAGCATAACTAAAATGACATTAAAGCACGAGAAGAAATCCTGTAACGACAGCAGAGATAAAAAGGCAATAAAGTTCACAATCACCTGGGCTCCACCTTACTGCCTGACTCCTAGTCCTAGGAAAGTTTTTCAGTCTTTGAAGGTGAAATACAACCCATTTGGTTATTGATATATTAGCTATCAACTATGCCGTTATATGTTCCAGACTTTTCTTGGCAAATATTACATTCCCACCAACAATGAGTTTCACCCACATTTGGCGGTTTGAGAAACATATGATCTGTCACCCAAATATCATGTTGACATATCTAAAAGTTGAAGACTGGGACTGGACAGGTTCTGACCAGTTGCGACTCAGAAGCATACAGTAAGCGGTACAATTTGTTTCAGAATGGGAGCACCTGTTTCCGTGTGGTTCTGTAGCCTGAGTTTGGGAAAAGTGGGTTGGAGATCCTCCCTATCTGCAGTCTCTCAAATTCTCAATGATTTGCCTACTACCCTGACTGAAGAAATCACAGAGCTAGCAGTGTTCATCTGCATTGCATCTACTAGAGTTCCTTCGTTTTTTTTTCTTCCAAAGAACACCCCCTAGAAAGTAATTAGTTTTTATAATATAAGGCATTAGCTCTGCCCTAAAGCAGTTTCCCCAAGGGCAGGTATCATCAAATCCTTGTGGATTGAATCTGTATTGAGAATTTGCATTCTTGTTCTTATTTTAAAATAGAAATGTACTTTTATTCAAAATCAAAGGCTGTACTAGCTTTGACTGATGTACCAAAGATTGGACTCCAAAATGTAGAGGAGACCAGAGCAATTTAAATTTGATATTGATTTTGTGCTAAAGCATTTAAAAAATGCAATTTTGTAGTAACTTTTGATGGGGTTCTGGGGACTTCACCCAAATTTTTTTTAGAGGCTTCAAAGCCTACACTTCATTTTAAAAAATAGCACACTCATATTTGCACATTTTCATAAAAAGCTTTCTTTTTGTGTTGCAACTGTAATTGCAACTATAATTGTGTGTTGCAACTGTAATCACATCCTTTAGTAACTACAACAAAAACTTTATGGCATCTTAAACACTAACACATTTATTACTGCAAAAACTTTCATGGCCCTTAGTCTGCTTAAAAATAGCATCTTCATAAGTGGTCTTTTTTGCTTCACTGAGATAAACTAGAATTAATTTCATTTATTAATGGTTTTAAGCTGCCACTTACAAGATTCACAAAATAATGATTCATAGATATTGCCTTAAGAGGCAGTATAGTCACATACTTAAAAATATGTAAAGACAGATATAATATGTTATGGGGAACTCACTATTTGTTACCCTGGGAACAGCAATACTAGAAGAGTAATTCATACATCCAAAGCATAAATCTGTTTTTCAAAATGCAAAATGTGTATAACAAAGCTTTCCAATTGGTTGTACAGATGCTCCTGGTGCTACACTAAACACAACTTGGCAAGGAAATATACGAGCAATCAAGTGGAAAAGTCAAGAAGGAGGAGCCCACAATGGCTGCAAAGGTAATTACTGAACATGACACAATCCTAGTTCAGGAACCAGTGAGAAGTCGTCACCTGTCAGGTATTCAACTATACATGACATTCTGGTCATTCTGATGGGAATGGAGGGATAAAGTCCACAAAATCTCACTGAAGCAATGCTAAGAAAACTACTGTATTAGACGACACTAGATGACTCAACAAGTTGCAATACAGAATAATCCTAATTGTGAATTTAATTACGATGTGGGGCACAAAGAATTTGCACCTACAGACATATCCAATACATATAATTGGCTGAGTTTTATCCACCTAGTAAAATTTTGTGGCTCCTGGTTGTTGCTTTTTAAAGCAGCTTTATTCTTCCCAACTTCTTTCAAAGGAAACAAAAATATAGATTTTTCCTTCTAATTCCCCCATTTCACACACATATGCCATTGTGTGTCCATGTCACATGTGGACGTATCTGTGATCAAAAGCAAAATTAGGGTAAAAAGTAACTAATCTTTTTAGGTTACTAAGTAAATGGGCCGTTCCTTTCCCTTCTCCTTCCCCCAATTCTGATCTACAGCGTATTTCATTTGCTGAATGATATCCAGCATGGGATTATCAATTTACAGTGCAATTTCTCTTTTGTAGGACATTATGTCAGGGATATTTGCATCTATGGACTTGGAGACTTGGAGTGGATTATTAATTCTCCTCATTTATTTGCCAATAAATTTGAGCCAGCAACATACCCGCTTGTCATGGACTGTCTAGAAAAGCATTACAGAACAAAGTTGCTCCAGGAAGCTGAAGTTCCTTTGGAAGCAAACTGGCATTTGGAAGAATAGACTGCTCTGCACATCTGGACTAACCGTAATCTCTATGGAGGGCAAAGCAGAACCAAAGACATGCTACATTTCAAAATGTATGTTCCAAAGATGGATACCACATCATAAGTATTTAGCATCTTGGACCTGAGAACAGAAAGGAAAATTCTGAACATGAAGATTCAATATGCACAGCTCTAGTGTCTTTAAGAACATTAAGTTCTCTGGGCCTGGGTTTTTTGTTTTTTTTTTTCTCCTACACAATTGCTCTGAAACATATAATTGATGTATATTGTCTTACATACTTAGACAATAGTTTTCAGTCCTTGTTTAGCAACTGCTGGCAGTTATGAAGATGACATAAAAATAATTTTATGACCAATTCTTGCATTTACAACTTTGGCAAGTTTGTAAAGCAAAGAAAACCTGCAGTAAAATGATAAGCACAATGGCAATTTACTTAATGACTGCTGCTTCGCTTAGCAACTGAGTTGTGGTCAACAAAAAAGGACTAAGAAATACCTGTACTCTCTTTCGCAAAAATCTCTTTCTAATAAAATGCTTGCTCTTTTAAATGGACTGTTTAAAAATAGCTTCCTGACTTAAGTCTAGCCCACACCTTCTGAAGTTAAAGGCACCTAAAGGAATCATAATTAACTTGTCCCACTTGGTCTAATAAGCATATCTAAATCCGTATCTAAATATAATTCATACATTGTTTATCCTTCTATAACATCATTTTTCTACATGCAATTTTATGTAAAATATAACTAATAAATTGCTGAATAAAAAGTCATAAAATTAATCAAAATTTTCTGTCATTTGATAATACTGTTCTTCCATCCAGTCTGACCTAATAAAGCTTTATGTAAAACCAAGTAAAAACCTATAAATAAGTGAATAAATAAATATAAATATAAATAAAATTCAGGATTCCATAAATCTTAATTCAGACAGAAGAGAAAATTAAGTTAGATAAATTAGGTAGACAAAAGTAAAAGTATATGGGGCACTGAACTAAATCTTTATACATCAACAATCCAGATTTCACTTGAATCTGTATGTCCTGAACTGAAAGTTTATACACAGAACAGTATTAATGAAAAAGTGCTGTATATTATTAATTTACCATTTGAGTTCCTCTATAGGTGACTGAAATAAAGTCTGAAAATATACAGATAGTCCTTGACTTAGGGCCATATATTCAGCAACTGTTCAAACTTATGACGGTACTGAATGAGGACACTTAGGACCTGTGCCCAACGTTATGGCCATTGCAACCCCCCCCCATGGACATGTGACCAAAGTTTGCTTGCTTGGCCGCCTGCCAGCACTTATGATTGGCCGCACAGGTGCTGCAACTCCTTCCATCTGCCTATCTCCACCCCCCAGCTCCACCCTTAAATGGCAGGAAAGTCCCAATAGCACAGCACAAAGCAGCCAGACTGCCCAAGAAACTTCAGGGGTTCAAAGCAATCACTCGCACCCACGAAACCCCCCCCCCAAAGGCCTGGGAAGCTGCAGCCTAGCTGCTTTCGCTGCCCTGCCCTGCGGTCACAAAGTTGGGTCAGTCACCTGCTAATCTGCTTAATGGGTGCAATGACTTATGACCAAAATTCCAGGCTCAATTGTGGTTAAGTTGAGGACTACCCATATCCCAAAGTGTAATAGCTACTAGCTTAACCAGCAACAATCTACCAACATATTCCATATACCAACACATAACTGTTTTGTTCCAAGTGATGGTTGGAGGGGGCTTCAGTATGAAAAAACACTCTGTATCATGGTTTACATTTGCTTCTGTGTCAGAACTTTTTTTACAAATTTAACTTGAATTTTTAGAAAAGAGGCCCTACTGAAGGCCCATAGGTCAAATAAAACTCACACACAAAAAATAATTTATTCTCAATGAAGGTGTGGCATTTCCCCTACACTTGTAAAAGAAAATTCTTTGCAGATTTCTTAAGCAGATGAGCTCAACCTTTAATGTTATCTGTCTCTAATTCCTTTAACAAAGACTCAATCATTTAGATATATGCAGGTTTTGTTAAGTAAGGTGCCACTGGGCTGGTTTGTATCTTAACAATGAAAGGCAAAATATTTCTCTTTTCCCAAGAACACAGAAGGTAGATGTAACTGCTCTAATGTGATTTGGTTACACAAGTAAAATGGGCTCTTGCCCTAAAAAGACTTTGGAAATTAGGAGCACTAAATGGGATAGTCAGAGAACAATTTGATTTGCACTTTAAAAACTCTGTATTTAATGTACTTGAGCCAACTGGACTTTTGTTCATTTCCAAGCACAATAAAACTTGTGGGATTGGATTCATAACACTCTAACTAATCGAAAGTGCGCAGATAGGATACCTGAAAGTCTGCCTCCTCCTCTATATGTACCTATTGCAATTTCTGAAATGAGGCTTTATTTTAATTCTAGAAAAGTTGGGTTGGGTTCCTCTCCACTGACCTCTTAAAGGGAGGGAAAAATGCAAAAGTTTCACAAAGATTGTAATGGCTTCAGATGGATCTGATCCATATACACAATCATCTCACTATTCCCTTCCAAAATATGTAATGTTATGAAAAGCACAGGAAAAAGACTAAGGAGTGTTTTGCAAAGGGAATTAAAGGCATTGACTGGAGAGAGAAAAGAAAATCTAACTAATGGTATAAACCAACACCATTCACTATCCTCAATAGCAATAGCACTTAGACTTATATACTGCTTCACAGTGCTTTACAGCTCTCTCTAAGTGGTTTACAGAGTCAGCGTATTTCCCCCAACAATCTGGGTCCTCATTTTACCCACCTTGGAAGGATGGAAGGCTGAGTCAACCTTGAGTTGGTCAAAATCAAACTTCTGGCAGTGGGCAGAATAGAGCCTGCAATACTGCATTCTAACCACTGCGTCATATAACTCTATAACTTTTTATGTTTGCAAACCATTCCATCTTCTTATTCTATTTCATACATTGCCTTTAAACTTTAGATTTCCCTCTCTGTGAAGTTCTCATTAACTCCTTACAGTCATGCCTTTCTCATATTTCTGCTTCTTCTCATCCTGTTTCTCCTCCTTTCCCAAGGGAAAGAAGAGAATAAGCCATCATGATGAAATAGTCTATGGATTATGATTAGCAGGACCCAGGTTTTGGTCTTCTTCTGTTACAGATGCTCACTGGACAGTCACTTTCTTACTCCAAACTACCTCACAGGGGTATTCTTGTAGCAAAAACAAAAAAAGCACTATGGAACGTCCTTGTACTTCTGAAGAAAAGAAGAGTAAATACAAGTAGGAAGGAGTACTAGGTATATGCATCGCTTTGGGTTGCTTATGAAGTAATACCGGTGGGATAAAAATCAACTAACTAACTAAACAAACAAACATTTATTTTATCATTCAACCCTCATTCATTCTCTCTGTATGAGTAAACACAACAGTACGTTTATTTATATTGGCCACTGATTTTAATAATCACTCCACGTTTATTCTTGAAGTAACAGAAAATAAACAACTGATGTTGTTGTTGATGATGATAATGATGATGATTAGTGTATGGTGGTGTTACAGTAGCCAGGAGACCACAATGCTATTGCAGAGCAGTAGTTTGGCTTGCCAAGGTACCAGCCCTGTTATAGGAAATGCTTGCACCCTTCCCAAGGTGTGCCACAGAAGGGCAAGCTGGCTTTGCACCAGACTGAAAGGTCCTTCCTGCAACGTCACCCAAGGCCCCTCCCTTCCCGGAGCGGTCTCGCAAGCGGGCACCGCAACAGGGAAAGTTCAGAGCCATCAAGAATCTGACTGCCTGCATGGAGCACCAGCTCGTCTCTCCATTGAAGTAGTACTTATTTTATTTACTCGCATAGAACATGCTTTCGAACTGTAAGGTGGACTGAGGTGAGTGAGGGGAGCTCACTCACTACACAGAGCTACGGCTCGAACCGCCGGAACTGAGGCCATCTCCCTCATCATTAAGCCACTGATTCAGCGTGCCTCTTCAGGTTGCCCATCAGAGATTTGGACCGATTCTTAATCAAAGCAATACAGCTATTAAAGCAGTATCAACCAGATGAAGAAGGGAAAATGGGTTTGTTTTTACACTCAGGCTGAAATGGCATTCAACTGAATCAAATTCTTCTTTCCTCCCTTTATTTATGTTGAAGGAAGGATATCATTTTGCAATTCAATAGACGTTCCTTCTTGCCAAGCATTGAAGAATTGTTCTTTATTCTTCATACTTGCCACACTGTGTATCGGTAATGAAGCTTATCCTATTTTTATAGCTGGACACAGCATTATATCTTTTCAATGGGGTTCATTCACAGCTTGAAAATATCTCATTACAAGAAAGATGTGGAAATGCCTTGCCTAACGTACAATAAAACAGTTCATCGGCAGCGAGAAGTTGATGGAACCTTCCATTTCAGTTACCTCTGGCTTAGTCAAAAGGCCATTAATTATTAAACATTTTCCCACAGCTAGGAGTATTTTCTTCAGCAGCTGTGCTTATTTTAAATAATCTCTAACCTTACTATTGGTCATTTGTTCCATTATTTATGTGAGAAACTAAGTCCAAATAAACTTCAAAAGGAAAGTAGTTATTGTTTTTCAAGCATAAATCGTCTACTTCCTCCCACCCTGGAACTGTAGACATAATTTAGAAGAATTTTCTTCATGAAAAACAATGGATGGCAATGATTTATCCACTGGGTTTCTGTTACACAAACTGGCTGAAAGCTGATATTGCAATGGAGAACTCTTCTGAAGTGTAACAGTAATTTTGAAGTCATTTTCAAAGTAATAGACCATAAAATATCAGCAATGCTTTTGACATCACTGTGGTTTTCAAGATTACACATGATGCAGGCTTTCTTGAGGGATCATGAAAAAGAATAGATAATGTTTCATTTTCAAGACCAAGAATTTAGAACAAAAGAAATAAAACAAACAAACATTAGAGGAACAGAGAAATATTGATCAGGATGATGGGTGCTGTTTATTTTCCTCCTCTGAAGCAAATGGTCATGTTTTTAAATTAGCAATTTGTAATGGCAAAGTGTATTTTAAAAATCATTTTAAAGTACCTTTCAGTATGCCTAACAACTTCTCTGGGTAAAGTTCAACAATTAAATTAGAGATGTTGTTTAGTTACTTTCAAGCTAACAATGCATTTCCAAGATAAACCCTGATTACCAATTCTCCTCTCACTGCCTAAATTGGAGTTCAGCAACTATATTTATCTTTAATGTACTAGGGGAGAGGAATGGTAGATGATACAATTAACCCTCAGGATATTTCGCATATAACAGTTTTCTACTATTTTCCCAAATCAAAGTAAGTTGATTGCATAAATTAGAGTTCAACAACTATATTTATGCTTAGGAAAGGAATGGGTAGATGATACAATTAGTCCTTGGGATATATTGCATACAATAATACATTTTTCTACAATTTTCTCAAATCAAAATAAGTTGATTTAGGTTAAAAAAATTGTGATAGAACAACTGTTAGCTTGTTTTATTTAATTTACTTATCAAATTTATATTGTTCCTTGGACAGAAAAGAATTTGCACCAATTAATTATTGATATGTAGTATATCAACATTACTATTATCTACTAATAGAGAGTTTGGTGTTACAATGGGCACACTGACCACATTGGACTGAGGTTTAATGGAAATTTACCTCCAAAATGTACATAGAGCATTGGGTTGCCTATTCCTGCTACACAGGCAGGAATGTTTTTGATCAAATAGAGACCAGTCGTGTTTACAGAACATGTCGCTGACATAAATAGAATATTAGAACATTTCCGTTTGTATTCCCTACACAAGAAATATGGCATAGAACTTCTACCTGCAAAACAAAACTGAGTTGATTTAAGGCTCCTTGCCCTCAGTAAACCCAGTTGGACAGACTATAATTTTTCCTTTGCTAAACGAGCACCCAGTTCATACAAAGAAGTAAACTTCAGAACAAAGATTTTGCAATGTTTGAAAAGTGCACACACTATTCTGCACAGGAGTCTAGAGGTGAAAATCTGTTTTGGGGGGGGGAAATTTCTGTAATGTATCGGACCTTATTATCACTACAGGAATGAATCTTTGCTGCCTGTAATACAGTAATATTAATCTGTCATTCTACCATTAAAAGTGGCATGTCACATTCACCATGCCTGAAATTTTTCACGTCAACACTCCTCATTTACAGTCTGACAAAGATTCTTGTTTGTTCTGTTGGAAGGGCTGTAGAACAGCATCTCAAATACTTTCTGATAAAATGTTTGATATATAACGTAGAATGAATAAAGGCAATACATGGACCATATGAAGAGTAAGTAAGGAACAAACAAACTCATATTAATTATGGGGAGATATTATTTGTAAATGTTTATGAACGGACAGCTTGGTTATTTGTATTTATTAAAGACATTTCTATACTGCTTCCCTAAGATGTAAGATGAGACTGGACAGCCATTTGTCTGAAATAGTATAGGGTCTCCTATTTGAGCAGGGGGTTGGAATAGAAGACCTCCAAGGTCCCTTCCAACTCTGTTATTCTGTTACAAAAACGTAAACAATCACAAGATTAATACTCTGCAATTCATTAGAACCTCTCTGAATCATGCAGGTTTTTAATGAGGAAAAACAATGTACCGGTACTAGATATTTTAGTCTAGATTTTTTTAAGGTTAATAATAAAACTGGAAGCTGGCACAGTTGCTTCAGCAGATGTATAAAAAAAAAATGCAGAGGAATGGGTCCTGCTCAGAAACCTGGTTGCTGCATTTTGTACCCAAACAGAAAGATTGCCCCAAATACCACATGAAACACCCAACATAAATATCATAAATACAAAGTATAAAATTCAAACAAAAAACGGGAAATAGAAATAAAAACGAAAACACAAAGCAAGATAGCCTCAAATCTAAACTTAAGAAAAAGCCCTCTGAAATAAAACAGTGTTTAATATTTTCTGAAAAGCCAGCAGGGGAGGGGCACATGATCTCTGCCAGGAGTCTGGTCCAAAACATTGGCACTCTCACATAAAAGCTGCATTTTCTCACTTCAGGGCCCTCAAATGTCTTGCAATATGGGACTATTAGTTGTCTCCTCCCTGGCTGTTTTAATAGGTCAGGCTGATGCTGATTGGGGCAGGCGGTCCTGAAGATATCCAGGCATCCAGCCATAAAGAGATTTATAAGTCAAAACGAGCATCTTTCATTTGCAGTGGATTAACTATCTACTTCTTTCTTAAACAGTTTTATATAGCCGCCCAACTCATACATACAGTATGTCACAGAAGTGAGTACACCCCCTCACATTTTGTAAATATTTAAGTATATCTTTTCATGTGACAACATTGAAGAAATGACACTTGGCTACAATGTAAAGTAGTGAGTATACAGCTTGTATAACAGTGTAAATGTGCTGTCCCCTCAAAATAATGCAACACACAGCCATTAATGTCTAAACTGCTGGCAACAAAAGTGAGTACACCCCTAAGTTATAATGTCCAAAGGGGGCCCAAAGTGTCAGTATTTTGTATGGCCACCATTATTTTCCAGCACTGCCTTTACCCTCTTGGGCATAGAGTTCACCAGAGCTTCACAGGTTGCCACTGGAGTCCTCTTCCACTCCTCCATGACGACATCACGGAGCTGGTGGATGTTAAGAGACCCTGCGCACCTCCACCTTCCGTTTCAGGATGCCCCATAGATGCTCAATAGGGTTTAGGTCTGGAGACATGCTTGGCCAGTCCATCACCTTTACCCTCAGCTTCTTTAGCAAGGCAGCGGTCGTTTTGGAGGTGTGTTTGGGGTCGTTATCATGTTGGAATACTGCCCTGCGGCCCAGTCTCCGAAGGGAGGGGATCATGCTCTGCTTCAGTATGTCACAGTACATGTTGGCATTCATGGTTCCCTCAATGAACTGTAGCCCCCCAGTGCCGGCAGCACTCATGCAGCCCCAGACCATGACATCCCCACCACCATGCTTGACTGTAAGCAAGACACACTTGTCTTTGTACTCCTCACCTGGTTGCCGCCACACATGCTTGACACCATCTGAACCAAACAAGTTTTTCTTGGTCTCATCGGACCACAGGACATGGTTCCAGAAATCCATGTCCTAAGTCTGCTTCTTTGCAGCAAACCGTTTGTGGGATTTCTTGTGCATCATCTTTAGAAGAGGCTTCCTTCTGGGACAACAGCCCTGCAGACCAATTTGATGCAGCATGCGGCATATGGTCTGAGCACTGACAGGCTGACCCCCCCCCACCCCTTCAGCCTCTGCAGCAATGCTGGCAGCACTCATACGTCTATTTCCCAAAGCCAGCCTCTGGATATGACGCTGAGCACGGCACTCAACTTCTTTGGTCAACCATGGTGAGGCCTGTTCTGAGTGGAACCTGTTCTGTTAAACCGCTGTATGGTCTTGGCCACCATGCTGCAGCTCAGTTTCAGGGTCTTGGCAATCTTCTTATAGCTTAGGCCATCTTTATGTAGAGCAACAATTCGTTTTTTCAGATCCTCAGAGAGTTCATTGCCAACAGGTGCCATGTTGAACTTCCAGTGACCAGTAGGAGAAAGTGAGAGCGATAACACCAAATTTAACACACCTTCTCCCAGAGTGACAGTGATAACACCAAATTTACCACACCTGCTCCCCCTTCACACCTGAGACCTTCTACCACTAACGCGTCACATGACACCAGGGAGGGAAAATGGCTACTTGGGCCCCATTTGGACATTATCACTTAGGGGTGTACTCACTTTTGTTGCCAGCAGATTAGACATTAATGGCTGTGTGTTGCGTTATTTTGAGGGGACAGCACATTTACACTGTTATTCAAGCTGTATACTCACTACTTTACATTGTAGCCAAGTGTCATTTAGCAATAGCAATAGCACTTAGACTTATATACCGCTTCATAGTGCTTTACAGCCCTCTCTAAGCGGTTTACAGAGTTAGCATATTGCCCCCAACAATCTGGGTCCTCATTTCTTCAGTGTTGTCACATGAAAAGATATACTTAAATATTTACAAAATGTGAGGGGGTGTACTCACTTCTGTGACATACTGTAGGTGATTCCACGTGATTTCAAAAATTTTAAAACTCCACCATATAATAAAACCCATTAAAAAAAACGTACCCCCATAGCAGCAACAAGACAATCAAATCAGCCACTTGATCAGTTCTGTCTCCATTCATGGTCCCCGGCCTGATGACAAAACCATGTTTTTAGGGCCTTTTGGAAAAGCAATGGGCTCAAGCCAACCATAATTCAGGGCGAATGATGTTCCGTACAAGGGGCCACCACCAAGAAGGCACTTTTTCGTGATCCGGCTATGTCATGGCCCCGTCAGAGCCAGGGTCCTAGGAAGACGAGGAGTGGGAGCCTGGGCCGGCGGAGGGGGATGGCACAATCCCTATGGCCCATGAGGAACGACCTGGGGACGAGGCAGTCCCGGGTCCCTCAGGCCTCAGAAGAGTAGGCAAGGAGGGTGCAGGCTGACCGAAGGGGGGAGAAGATGGAAAGGGAAGGCAGCGGAGCACAGAAGTGACAGAGCTCCGGAGACAAGCAAATGCCTCCCTCACTCGATCCCCCAGCGCGGAGAATGGAGAGGAGTCAGAGTCAGTGCAGGGCGAACCGACTACTTGGGAGGAGGGTGACCCGCCGCTCCTCACGAGGTTCACCTGGAGAGTAGAATTTAAGGAGATGCCGCGAGGAGGGGCTTTTGCCAAAACAAACAAGTGTTTGTTTTCGGATTACACTCCCCCGGCTTTGATTCAGATCTTTTGCCTTGCTTTGAGGACTGTTCTTGTCTTGCCCTAGCCTTGAAGCCTTTGTCTTTGGAACTGCTTTTGCCTTGGATCCCACCTTGTTTTATGGCCTGCTGTTTGTCTTGCCCGAGCCCTGAAGAAGAAAGGAGGTAGTGACAGATTTTATTTTCCTGGGCTCCAAGATCACTGCAGATGGGGACTACAGCCAAGAAATTAAAAGACGCTTGCTCCTGGGGAGGAAAGCCACGGCAAAGATAGACAGCATACTAAAAAGCAGAGACATCACCCTGCCAACAAAAGTGCACATAGTCAAGGCTATGGTTTTCCCAGTTGCAATGTATGGCTGTGAAAGTTGGACCATAAAGAAGGCTGAGCGCCAAAGAATTGAGGCCTTTGAACTATGGTGCTGGAGAAGACTCCTGTGAGTCCCTTGGACTGCAAGGCGAACAAACAAGTCAGTCCTAGAGGAGATCAACCCTGACAGGCCAGATTCTGAAGATGAAACTCAAATACTTTGGCCACCTAATGAAAAGGAAGGACTCACTGGAGAAGAGCCTAATGCTGGGAACAATTGAGGGCAAAAGAAGAAGGGGACGGCAGAGAATGAGGTGGCTGGATGGAGTCACTGAAGCAGTAGGCGTGAGCTTAAATGAACTCCAGAGGATGGTAGAGGACAGAAAGGCCTGGAGGAACGTTGTCCATGGGGTCACAATGGGTCGGACACGACTTCGCAACTAACAACAACAGCAGCCCTGAAGACTTTGACTTTGAAACTGCCCTGGTCTTATGCTTGGACTTTTGCCTTGTGAACTTGCCGGGTAATCTATGGGCTGTTGTTTGGGGGCGAGGGCGGAGCCTTACTGGTCAGTGAAGGGCTATCTGTTTAACCATTCCCAAGAGAAATAAAGAACTCTCTGGAAACCTGCCTAACCATGACCACCTGGGTCATAACAGGCTAGATGACTATCCCTGAGGGCACCTGTAACATACCGTATTTTTCGGAGTATAAGACGCACCTTTTTACCCCCAAAAAGAGGGTGAAAACTTGGGTGCGTCTTATACACCGAATGTAGCCCCACCCAGCCACCCCCACCCTTTGGCCTCTGCCTTCCAGCAATTTACCTCCTTGCAGCAAACAGCGCAGAGCCTGATTAGCAGAAGCAACTGATTATCGGCCTACTGACCATCAGCTGATAGAGGCTGCAGGTAGGCCCACGTGCTAAAATGAAAGTGAAACTAAAACTGCAAGGAGGCAAATTGCTGGGAGGGAGAGGCAGAAGCAGAATTTTATTTTCTTGTGCTAATCAGACTGCTGAAACTGGATGCAAGGAGGTAAGTCAATAACTATAAATGTCTATAGAATGTTAAAATTATTAGACTTATTTTTTAAAGCCTGCTTTATTATTGTTCTAGACAACTTAACAAAATGAAGAAGCTTTTTAAAATAAATGCTTGATCTGAAGAGGCCCAGTGCTATTGTATCTTCTTTTAAATAGCAGAGAATAATGTATACTTCCAGAAAGCCACATCAATTTTAACAGCATCTGTACAAGTAATAATCTGAAATGTAACAGTGTCCTGTTTTAGTATTAAAATAAGGCAGCTGAGTTAAACCCTGACTTACTCATGTTTGGAGTAGATCTATTTAAATAATTGGGAGGAGTTAGTGTGACTACATTTAAGAAAACTTTCTGCCATTAGTGTACTGCCATGATGTACATTTCTCCAATTCTTTGCTATTTCTATGGGTCAGGCACACATGCACAGAAATACACAGCAAACAGTGTATATCATCTGTACTGTTTGCTGGGAGGCAAATTGCTGGGAGGCAGAGGCAGATTTTTCCCCCTTGTTTTCCTCCCCCAAAACTAAGGTGCGTCTTATACTCCGGTGGCTCTTATACTCCGAAAAATACGGTACTCTGCCTTCCCATCCTGGTGGGCCGAGTGGATAAAATAGGGGAGAGGCAGTCTTTAAAATAACCTGGCCCAAAGCCATGTAGGGCTTTAAAGGTGATAACCAGCACTTTGACTTGTACCCGGAAGCAGACTGGCAGCCAGTGCAGCTCCTGCAGAAGAGGTGACACACGCACAAATCTAGGCTTGCACAAAACTGTTCTAGCAGCTGCATTCTGAACTGACTGAAGCTGAAAAATCATGAAGAATCAGTAAAAGAATCGTGGAGATAAACCTTGGAGAAGATAAGGAAGTTAGCAAAAACGTGATTTAAGCCTGGGACAGAAAGAACATTTTAGGAACTGGCTCTGCCTTAACTCTATTTAGTATAACAAGGAAAAGGGAAGATGCTGTCAGGTTTTCAAGATTCTGTTACAACAACAACAACAACAACAAAAAAACCCACCACCCCCCTTTTTATGACCCTGTGTAATCCCTTAATTTGGAATAGAGTCCGGACGACAGGATGGAATTGAATGTTTACTATCCAGATGCCCTTCCTGACAACACAGAGTTGCAAGAAATCTTGTAGAGTCTGTTTCTTGTATGCAGAAGCCAATGAGTGCAGGGCCTGCAGAATCAGTTTTGTATGCTCCCTGCAGCAGGAGCCAGTAAACACGCAGGCTGCGGTGTGGCAAAATTTAATCTTAACTTAGTAGCCTTCATCTAACTATAATCATTGCACCCAGTTGATAGTTCAGTGCATGGGCACTGCATGGATAGCTTCGAATGGTTCAGATTTTATGGCAAATTAGAGCTGGATGTCATCAGCATAATGAAGACCAAGCCCAGCTGCTTCACACTATAGAGCAGTGGTGAAATGTAATTTTTTTTTGCCACCAGTTCTGTGGGCGTGGCTTAGTGGACATGGCTTGGTGGGGGATCATGTGACTGGGTGGGTGTGGCCAACTTTTTTTTTTTTTAAATCGAGAGTCTGGAAACAGCTTTTCCAAATACCGAATATCATGAATTTATGCTTTTTTAAAAATAAAATGTGCTATTTTATAGTAGTTGGGAAAGGTGCTACCCGTTTGCTTACAAAATGTAAAGCAGTCTGCACCCCAGCCCAGCAAACACCCATGAAAAAAGGAGGGGAGGGGGGCATGGACCGAGACTTGGGGTTCAAACAGCGAGGGGAGAAGCGAGCGCAGAGCAGCCGAGGCGCAAGAAAGCCACCAGCTCAGTAAAATTCCCTGGGCTGAACCCGGTGCAAGCACAGACGCTCCAGGGCTGCGGGGGTGGCAGAGGCGGAAGCGAAGGAGGCAGACAGTTGGGATATTTAGAGGAAATTGACACTCATTTCCTCTCTGTGGTTTGGTTACAAATCAACAACATCCTGTTCTTTTGTGAGGCTCGGTGGTGTCTGCCAGGCGGATGGCTGCAGTCCCTTAAAGCTGTAGGAGCAGCAGCAGCGGCAGCACTGAAGCCGGCTGGGCTGGGTGGAGGAGGGGCGGTGAAGGCACCCACGGAGCCCGCGCGGGGCTTTTCCCTGTGCACCGGTTGACAGATCGAGAAAGGGGATTCAAAGATCTAGTTAAGAAGGGAGCGACTCGCTCTCCCCTTGCTCTTTCGGGATGCACGCCCGAGCCGTATTGCGGAGCTGCAGCTCTTTCGCACCCTTTTGCTTGCTATGTCCCCCCCCCCCGCATGAGAAGAGAAGGAGGGGGAGGGGGAGGAGGTTCGCCGGAGCCTTAGTACAGGAGAGAAGCCACGTCCTTTCGCATCCTGTTCCTGCACTAAGGCTCCAGCCATCGCCTTGCTATGCCCCCCCCGCACGAGAAGAGAAGGAGGCGAAGGAGGATCGCTGGCGGAGAACCCCAGAGGAGCATGGAGGCGGCGCCTGGGGAAAGCGAGAGGCCAGCCGGGCACGGGCGATGGAATGCTGCTGACCGCTTAGCTTGCCCGGGAAGCAGAGACCAGCCCACCCGGTGGTGCCCACCCTCCACCCCCCCCGGCCATGCTTGGATGCGGCGGCTCCGGCCGGCTGACCCCGGAGCATCGAGCCACTCCGGCCGCCTCCAGGATGAGCAGTGCCGGTGGCACCGGCAGAGGTGGCAGTGGCGAAGTGGTTTGGCTTTCTTTCTTTCTTGTCTCTCTCTCTCCCTTCCTCTTTCTTTCTTTCTTTCTTTCTATTTCTCTTTCTTTCTTCTCTCTCTCTCTCTCTCTCTTTCACACACACACACACACACACACCTGGTCTGAGCAGTGGGACCCGACTCCTGAGGCAGAGAGGGGAAGGCAAGTGGACGTGGGGGACCGCCGGGAGGGCCGCGTGCAAGGCGGCAAGCATGGCAGGGCTGCGGGGAAGGGAGTAGGCTGTTAGCTCCCTTCCCCGCGGCCCCGACATGCTTCCTGTCTTCCACGCGGCCTTCTGCTTGCTTGTCTTTACAAGCTGGCCATGGGGACACCGGGAAGGCCGCATGGAAGGCAGGCAAGCACGTTGTCGGGGCTGCAGGCCGCGGGGAATGGAGTAGGGAAGGCAGGCTGGGACAGGGGGGCAGGGGCAGCTAGGTAGGCCGCGACTTCGCAGGCTTACCTGGCAGGCAGATCAGGGGCGCAGCGCTTCAGGCAGGCAAGCTGCAGAGCAGAGACTGGGCGGGGCAGGGTGAGCGAGCGGCGACCGGGGGACCGGTTCGGGGGCGTGGCCAGCCAGCCGTCGCTACTGGTTTGGCGAACCAGGCCACATGTCCGCTAACATTTCTCCCGGACCGGTCCGAACCGGTAGCATTTCACCCCTGCTATAGAGCATTATAGAGCATTAAATAGCAGGATAAAGAGGCACAACTAATAGCCTGAAACTGTCTTTGTAATTAGGATTGGAATCAAAGTAGGGCAGCACCTCCAACCTCCACCTCAAGGAGACAACTCAAGAGGGATTGCACAGCTGATAGTACCAAAGGTCCCGAAATATCTCACAGGATCAACAATATTGCATTTTGTTTTTTGTTTTTTTGCGGAATAACAGCCGTGAAGCAACCAAGACTGATTTATTCCCCAAATCGCCAAGCTGGAAAACTCCTGCTTGAAGCCTCAGTTGGTATCAATTAAGCAACATTTGTATGGTTAGGCTGGGTGGGTGGGGTGGCACATGGAACAATGATATGATTCAGATTCAACAGAGATGATGATAAAAAAAATATACAATGGAGATCCAAGGCAAACAATACAAGCTGAGTGGAACAATTTAATATGAATGTGTCAGAACAGCGCTAAATTGAGTGAGCCCAAGGATCTTTAGTCCACATCTCCATCAGTGTAGATAGAGGTGATAAACAAATCAAGAGCACTTAATGATCCTGTAATATATGAGTTTTTCAATGCAGCTTTGAACTAGTGTCAGTAAATAAAGTTAACGTCTAACTAAATTCTAAAGGATGCATAATTTTTAAATAAAATTAACCTTGAGACTAAAGAGATTGGAGATGCAGTCTACAAATGGTGGTAGCCCTTGACTTACGACCACAATCAGACCTAAAATTTCTGTTGTTAAGTGAGACGTTTGTTAAGTGAATTTTGCCCTGCTTTACGACCTTTCTTATCACGCTTAAGTGAATCGCTGCAGTTGCTACATTAGTAACACGGTTGTTAAGTGAATCTTGACCTCCCCCTTGACTTTGCTCGTCAGAAGGTCGCGAAAGGTGAGCGAGCACATGAACACAGGACACTGCAATGGTCGTAAATATGAGTCGGATGCCAAGCATCTGAATTTTGATCACGTGACTACGGGGATGCCACAACTGTCGTAAGAATGAAAAATGATCCTAAGCCACATTTTTCAGTGCCGTTGTAACTTTGAACGGTCACTAAACGAACTATTGTAAGTCGAGGACTGCTTATATTCTATATCATACCCAAGAAATGAAGTATATCTAAAGTGTATGTACTTCATTGTGGTGTGGCGTTTTTTTCCTTTTCTTAACAAGTTCAAATTGGGCTGAGTAAATGTCTTTAAAGATTTCAAAGAGATAGCACACTTGGGGAACACTGCTAATTGCTAATAAAAAACAAACATTAACTACCAGAAACATAGCAACCAACTCCTGCAGGACACATTTGTTTCACAAATATGTCAGCAGTGTTACTTTTGTAGATAACTAGTGGTTTGTTTTCATCTTAACAGAGCAAAAAAAAAAAAAAACCCTCATGAAATTACAGGTATTTTGATTTATGAATGTGTGCATTTGACACCTTTGTCTGCATTCCTCAGAACTAAAGAAAGCCTGTTCTTTGCAAGGCCAACCAGGAAACATTCCCTCCACCTAAATAAAGGATCGAATCATAGAATCATAGGCCTAGAAGGGACCTTGGAGGTCTTCTAGTCCAAATCCCTCCCTGCCCAAGGCAGGCTCAAGTTCAAAAAAATTCCATGAAATTCCAAAAAATTGAGGATACTCAACTTGGGCTGTGTCTAATTGCAAACGTGTGTCTGTCCTGCGCCGTGTAAACCATTGGGTAATGAGATACCCACTATTGTTATTTATTCAATAAATCATTCTGAAATATACATGGTTTATTGTGATGTGTAAATCAGAATTTTGCTTTCAGTTAAGCAAGTTTCTGAGCTTTTTGAAAAGGGTTTTGGGGACAACTGTATTGAACTACGCAACTGTTTTGTGTTTTTTTTTTACGTTATCTACTGGCAAGAGAAAATAAATTAAAATAATTAAATTAAATGGGCCCACCTCGGAATTTCTATCTGAAGCCCACAATTACATTATGAATTATTAACAGTAGGCTGTTTTAAGTCTGAAAGAAGAGCATATGTTTGTTAATTTGAAATTTTTCATTTTAAAAGAATTTACAATAAATCTTCTGCCAATTGAGTATTGTTGACTTGCTTAGGATAAGACTGGTTTCAACTTACGCCTTCCTCATAAGGTAGCTGTAGATAGCATGGCCCTTGAAAATACTCAAAGGTGTGCAATTGCCTGACAATGTAAAGGTATATATTAAAGCACACAGTGAATGCAGCGGTGAAATCTACTTACCTTCCCTACCGGTTCGGAAGTGCTCGCTCCGCGCGCGCTCGCTTGCACGCTTTTTGACCCGCGCTTCACTCGCACACGGGCTTTTTCACGCTCTGCGCATGCGCAGAACGCTTTGCGCATGCGCAGAGGGTAAAAAACAAGAAAATGGCGACGTCCAGGCGGGGTGGCCGGAGCCTTGTGCTGCCGTCGCTACCGGTTCTCCGAACCACCGGCGGGCGCCGCTACTGGTACGCCCGTACTGGGCCGAACCGGTAGCATTTCACCCGAGTGAATGTCCTGTACAATATGGCTTCAGAAATGTACATTTCCCCAGGCTCAATTGATCACATCCCAGTACAGTGCAGAATGTACAAATCTTTATCACTGTTATCTCTGTGACACATTTTCTTTAGCTTCTTTGCTTTTGCTTATCAACTTTTGACTTTGTGATGCTGGATTCAAAGAAACAGGGAGATAGGGAAATTTCTGTTTGCTCTACCTTATCTCATCCTCCCTCCCTCACATCCAGTAGGCAAGCCTACATTACAGGGCATTGGGGGAGGAAAATGATATAGTCACACTGCCTTCAAATGAACCAATATTTATTCACACGCTACTGTGTTAGTCAGGCAGTATCTCAATTAAGGGAAAACCTTACTTTGGAAAGTTAGGAATGAATCAACTCATATTTGCTCATGCTAATACAACTGGTTTCCCAGCATCCATCCTTCCGAGGTCTGTAAAATGAGGACCCAGATTGATGGAGACAATATGCTGATTCTGTAAACCACTTAGAGAAGGCTGTAAAGCACTATGAAATGATATATAAGTCTTATTGCTATATTTTAATGACTAAATGACTTAATGGCTAAACAATTTAAAATCTGCTTTAAGAGATTTTTATATGCCCTTGTCTGACCATAAGACTACATAAAAATTTTAATATCTAGGTTGTTTTTTTCTCTCAGTAAGGTTAAGCTGGTGCACATAATTCTCATTTTAACCTTAAACACTGTAAAATGGGAATATCAATTCTGCTTTTTAGGCTGCTTTTACTGTCTATTCCTTCAGTTTGTTTTAAAATAGATTTTTATTTGACTACTAGCTGATTACCCAGCGTTGCCTGGGTATTTATTTATCCCAATCTTGTATTAGACAGGAAAAGGAATGAATTATATCTATAGTGTCAAATCAAAGCAATTTTATTTACAGGGTTTTAAAAGTATAAGGACCTTGTTCAAATCCTAGCTACGGAACCTGTGGACAGCTGGGGGATTTAGAAGCGCCACCCCCCCCCGCCTCTGCCAGCACCCGTTTTACCATTTCCTCAAACTGAGACTGGGACTGGAACATAAATCCCTGAGCTGGCCCATGCTGCGCCTCCTCCACCCCTGCTGAAATAGGCTGGGTCGCCTCTGGCCTCCATACCTGTTTCGCCTTGGTTGGGGTGGTCCCGTCCTTCACGCAATGAGTTGGGGCAAAGGACGATCCTGGGAAAACGGGCCGAAACTGTGAGGTGGGGGCGGACGATCCGCTTAGGCTGTGGCGCGCTCAATCAAAGGCCTCTGTACTGGCATAATCAGGCTCCCTTGGCTTCGTAGGCCTACTGTGTGAGGGAGGCCTAGGCCTGAGTTGGGGCGAAGGACGATCCTGGGAACACAGGCCGAAGCTGTTCCCTGTGAGTTTGGGCTGCCGTGGTGAGGTGGGGGTGGGCGATCTGCTTAGGCCGTGGCGCGCTTACTCAAAGCCCTCTGTACTGGCCTAATCAGGCTCCCTTCGCTTCGTAGGCCTACTGTGTGAGGGAAGCCTAGGCCTGAGTTGGGGCGAAGGATGATCCTGGGAACACAGGCCGAAGCTGTTCCTTACGAGATCGGGATGCCGCAGTGAGGTGGGGCAGACGATCCATTTAGGCCATGCCACGCTCAATCAAAGGCCTGTGTACTGGCCTAATCAGGCTCCCTTCATAGGCCTACTGTGTGACGGAGGCCTAGGCCTCTTCAGAAAAACGCTGAGCTAGGCTCAGTGTACAGAACACGACCGTTGTTCCAAAAGGCCACCCCTAGGGGTGCTAGAGGTGTCTTACCCCCACAGTATTTCTCGCCAGATAGTAAGTCATATGTGTACCAAGTTTGGTTGAAATTGCNCATTTGAAAGGAATAATCTGAACTCCCACTCTGTGAGGATGTTTCAGGAAAAAATTATCCTGCTGCCTTTCAGATACCAAACATTACTGCACGATTTTATAAAATGAGAGCATACATGAAAATGTAAACAAACACTAGAAAGTTTACAGCAGAAGACAGCACATCCTTGCATATGTGTTGGAATTCAGCAATGTTTGGACATTTTTCCCACACTTAGTGAAAACACAGATATATCTAAAAGAAGACAAGATTCCCAATTTAACTTAGAATGCATTCTGTTTAACAGAATCCAGAAAGATGAATTAGCTAATCATTCCTCTGCCTATTGAGGACATACTTAATTTTCAGAGGGCCATCTAGATGAACTGATACAGAAGAAAAAAAAAGTTCCTATAGATACAGTTTTTTTGTTTTAGGAGAGAAGCTGCCAAGTTGCCAAAATGTTATAGGACCATAGCAAATTTCCTTAATCCTCAACAGACTGCTGCCAAGCAGGAAGAAGCTGAAGGGAGACGCTTGGAAAGATCAAGAGTGAGGTTCAGGGGTGAAATGCTCCCGGTTCGCTCGTGCCTATCGGTCGCCGTAGAACCAATCGCCAAGGTAGCGCGAGGCTCCGCCCACCCGCCCGGATGCCGCCATTTGGGTTCTTTTACCCTCTGCGCATGCGCAAAGCGTTCTGTGCATGCGCAGAGGGTAAAAGAACGCAAACGCCGGCGTCCGGGCGGGTGGGCGGAGCCTCGCGCTACCTTGGCGACCGGTTCTACGGCGACCGACAGGCATGAGTGAACCGGGAGCATTTCACCCCTGGTGAGGTTACGAAAAAAATAAAATATGAAATGCACAATTAATGGAAACCTGACAGAGCAGCGGTGGTGATGGAGGCAATTTATTAATACTAATAAGGGCTAAAAGTCTGTAGAGATTCTCAGTCATCCAGGTCATGGTTGTCCCAAAGGTGCTTTTTCCAGGAGGCAACTGGACTTTCTTGTTTTTTTCTTCTGAAGACGTTTCTCTTCTCATCCAAGAAGCTTCTTCAGCTCTGACAGGATAGTGGGGAATGGAAGGATTTATATTCCTTGTAGACAGCTGGTCATTTGCATCCTTTTAGAGAGTCGCTGAGGCCATCTGGAGGTTTATCTGTGTCCTCAGGGACACCTGAGGAGTGCTCCTGGTTCCTGTAGTCTGCAATTTTTCCTTTGGAAATCCATTCCTACTCCCACACCATTCCAAGGGTGTTCATCCCAAATCATCCCACTATCCTGTCAGAACTGAAGAAGCTTCTTCGATGAGAAGCGAAACGTCTTCAAAAGAAAAAACAAGAAAGTCCAGTTGCCTCCTGGAAAAAGCACTAATAAGGGCTGCTAATTAATGCATTAATACTATCAGGGCTGCTTTGAAGTCACATGGTAGCCTTTTACACATAATCCTTGACTTACAACCAGTCACTTGGCAACTGCTCGAAGTTATGATGGATCTCTCTGGGGACACTTATAGCCTGATTCCAAAGTTCTTGTGGCCATGCCTGCCCCACACCCCATGGTGGTCCTGTGATCACACGTTGGGTGCTAAGCAACTGGCTAACATTTATGGCCAATTGCAACATCCCATGTCACATTTTAGAATTCTGCCAAAAACTGGCATTTACTTCCATTAGCCGTAGAAATACCATTGATACGCTTAATGACCATGATGTTTGCTTAAGGACCACAGCAGTCGCTTAATGAACACCACAAAAATGGTAATAAAATCCAGTCAGTCACAAGAGCGACCTGTTTTACGACCATCACAACTTACGAGTTTTATGGGCAGGCTTCATTATGGTTGTAAATCAAGGACCACCTGTATTTTGCATATTAATAGCTATATACCTATTTTATTAAAGTCTTCTTTGCATTTCTCTTTCTTGGAAAGATAAACTAAAACAATATTTAAAAAATTCTAAATTATTCTAAAATAGATGACGCTTCTGAAAGTATTATCTACTCCTTTATTTTTGCATTATGTACCATGTGTTTTATTCTACACATTAATATATTAAACTTTAATGAAAAGAAGACAGACAAAAGAGGGAGAGGGGCAGGATCTTATGCCTGAATGATATGACAATAAATGGTCGATAGCAATAGCAATAACACTTAGACTGATATACCGCCCCATATCGCTTTACAGCACTCTCTGGGCAGTTTACAATGTCAGTGTACTGCCCCCTAACAATCTGGGCCCTCATTTTACCGACCTCAGAAGGATGGAAGGCTGAGTCCACCTCGAGCCCCATCAGGATTGAACTCCAGACTGTGGGCTGAGTTAGGCTGCAATATTGCATTCTAACCACTGTGCCTCCAGGGTCCTTGATGGTTGTTTCTGTATTAGATTTCATGAATTCTTATGCAAGATCCTTTCGTAAGCTGCTCTGAAAGCGTCTAGGGCTATAAAATAGATATCAGCTTTTTAATTTAAAAAATCTACTACCCCAATAAGGTTTATCTATCACAATATTCTTCTCTGAAATGAAGTTTTGACTGGGGTCCACAATCGGCTGATTAAGCAATCAAAGGTAACACAAGCTGTAAAAATTCAGAAATGCTACGTACTAAAAACAAAGAGTTGTACCAAATTCCAGATGTTTCAAATTTGGTCCTAGCCCAGCAACCCTAATCTAAAACAGCAACCACGCACACTATATTTAATCTTTTTTTTCCTACCCCGCGGGAGATGCAATCAAAGTAATTTGTTCAGCCTTTTCTCTTCCAAATGGGATAGCAACGAGGTTGAGCAGACCATCCCTTCTGCACATACCCCCTTGCATACATCCAAGGCAAGTGATTAAAGAGAAGGTTCCTTCAATGGTTCAAGGGAGCTTGTTATTAGGCCAACAAGATAATTTGGGGAAATTATTTTGTTGCCCTAATGGTCAGGGGAACATTGGGGAAGGAAGAGAGAGAGAAAAATAATTGCCTTTACTCCATATGTGCAATATACTGCCAAAGAGCCATAGTAAACAGCCCAATCAAAGAATATCTAAGCCCGCCCCATCCAAACAGACAGGTAAGTCAACATAATATAAAACAGCAGTCCTTACTAGCACTGATGATGTTACCTAGTTAGGGTAATGAAACGTCTGCAAGAAAACAAGCAAGCTCAGAGAGCACCAAGGACCCCTCATGTCAACCCTGAGCTACAAATATTCTCCTTTATTGGTACTCTGCATCTGAATCATCAATGTACAGTACAAGAATGATGTGCATCCAAATGCTGCAGTGAGGGTGCAAAAATATAGTCTAGGGCTATGCATAGCTTGGCAGCATCCCTTTGATGGCCCAAAGAGTTTCTTCCGCAGAATGTATAAGATTGATGTTTTCAGTCTTCTCTTTTTCAGTTATGGTGGAAAATGAGTGCCAAAAGCTAGGGAAATCTGGAACTGCGCCGCCTGTGGTCTGATCTAAGCATAGTACACAAAATAGTCTGCTACAACATCCTATCTGTCAACGACTTCTTCAGCTTCAACCTCAATAATATACGGGTAAACAATCGATACAAACTCAAGGTAAACCGCTCCAAACTCGATTGCAGAAAATATGATTTCAGCAACAGAGCGGTCAACGCCTGGAATGCTCTACCCGACTCCGTTGTTACATCCTCAAACCCTCACAGCTTCAACCTCAAGCTGTCTACCGTGGACCTCACCCCCTACCGTGGACCTCACCCCATTCCTAAGAGGTCCGTAAAGGGGGCGTGCATAAGCGCACCAGCATGCCTACCGTCCCTGTCCTACTGTCCCCATTTATTTGTATTCATTTCCTTCGTTCATGTTCATACTTATACCTGCTATCTTGTACGTTTGCCAAACAAACAAATAAATAAACAAATAAATAAATAAATAAATAAATAAAAATAAAATAAATGCTTAATATGAACATTTGATCCCTAAAATCCCCCAACAAAACACCAAACCTGCCCTTGTCACTTTTGAAGTACAAATTTGGTACTTTGGTATGTCACACAAAATGAACTTACAGGAGTTCAATACTCTTTTGCTGCAGGGTCAGTTGTTCCTATTAAGTATTGCATCTAGCCATGCGTCCATTACTGTCTCCCTTATTTTTCCCAGGGAAATAATTGTCCAAAAGCTCTAGAAGTTCCGTTGGCTTACCTGAACGGTCTTCTCTGTGTGCTGCATAGAGAGTCCAAGTAATGGGATATACCCAAGTAATGGATTAATCTCGGTCGGTTAAGTGAGGACTGAGTTGTTATTTTTTTCTTTTTTGAAGCATGCCCTCTCACTTCCGCTGAGAAGCCCGCCAGTTTCAAAACGAAGAAGTATGATGAGGACGTGTAGAAAGTCAAAGGCACCCTGGACCGAACAGCCAGGGCAGGTTTGGACTCTCTACGCAGCGCACAGAGAAGACCGGTCAGGTAAGCCAACGGCACTTCTCCTGTGCGCTGCTACGAGAGTCCAAGCAATGGGATATACCCAAGCTTAAGAGTCATGGGTGGGAGAAGGCCGGTCCAGGGAGGACAGTAGAACAGACTTGCTGGAGCACCCGCCTACCGAAGGCCGCCTCGGCAGACGCGAAAGAGTCCAATTTATAGTTCTTCACAAAGGAGGAAGGGGTGGACCACGTGGCTGCCCAACATATGTCTTCCAGAGAGGCCTGCGTGGCCCAAGTGGCCGCGCTGCGAGTGGAGTGTGCTGTCAAACGGGGCGGTACCAACCTGGCCTGGGATTTATAAGTGCAGGCGATGCACGCCTTAAGCCATCTGCTAATGGTCTGAGACGACACCTTACGCCCCACGGTCGCCGGTTGGAACGCCACAGAGAGCCTCCGAGCGTCGGAACGAAGCAGTGCGGCGGATGTATATCCGAGCCTGAGTCTCGTAGGCCCGGGCAATGCAAGCCTTGATCCAACGGCTAAGAGTCTGCGATGACACTTTACGGCCCATGGATGCTGGTTGGAATGCCACGAAGAGCGCTTCCGAACGACGAAAGGAAGCAGTTCTTTTGATATAAATGCGAAGGGCTCTCCTGACATCGAGCTTATGCCAACGGCGCTCCAGTGGATGACGGGGGTTAGAGCAGAAATCCGGGAGAACAACCTCCTGGGCACGATGAAACCAAGTATTCACCTTCGGGAGAAAAGATGGATCCATACGGAGGACCACTCTGTCAGGATGGAAATGACACAAATCCTCCCTCACCGAAAGTGCAGCCAGCTCTGAAACCCTTCTGGCCGAAGTGACCACGACCAGGAACGCCGTTTTCAAGGATAGAAACCGGAGAGAGACCGTCCGGAGCAGCTCGAACGGTGCCGAGGTGAGCGAGTCCAGCACCAAGGAAAGATCCCAGGAGGGGTAGCGGTGCACAACCGGTGGTCTCAGGTTGGTGGCCCCCCGAAGGAAACTGCGAACGGTAGGGTGGTGATATAGGGAGCGCAAGTGTTCCACCTTGATGACAGTGGACAAAGCAGCAACCTGGCAGCGAAGGGTGTTAGCCGCCAGACCCTTCCTGAGTCCCGACTGAAGAAACATGAGGACCTGTTTGAGAACCGGAGACAGGGGGTTGAACCCCGACTGACGACAGAAGGAACAGTAGGCCGTCCATGTGGAATCAGAGATGCGGTGCGTCGATCCCCGTCGAGACGCCTGGATGGTGGCGATGACATCCTCAGGCAAACTATCCGCCCTTAGGAGGTCCCCCTCAAGTGCCAGACGGTCAGATGGAGCCACTGGGGCTCTGGGTGGAGAAGAGCTCCCTGGCTGAGGGAGATGCAGGAATCTGGAATCCGCCACGGGGGAGACACTGAGAGGTCCACCAGGTCCGCATACCAAGGCCGGCGAGGCCAATGGGGAGCCACAAGAAGAATTTCTGCCCCTTCCACCATCAACTTCCGAAGCACTCGCGGAATGAGGGGGAGCGGTGGAAACGCGTACAACAGACCCGGAGGCCAGGGACTGTGGAGGGCATCGACCCCTTCCGCTCCCGGGGTTGTATATCTGGTGTAGAATCTCGGCAGGTGAGTGTTGGTGGGGTTGGCGAACCAGTCCACCTGAGGTTGACCAAACCGCTGACACAGCTCCCGGAATAGCGTTGGATGGAGACGCCATTCCGTCGGGTCGATGGTTGTCTGACTCAACCAGTCCGCCTGACGGTTGCGAATGCCAGAGATGTGTTCTGCTTTCAGAGACAGAGCGTGCCTCTCCACCCAGTGACAGATGGCTTCTGCTTCCCACATAAGGCGCCTGGAACACGTGCCCCCCTGCTGATTGATGTGCGAACGTGCCGCTACATTGTCCGTCCGAACCAGGATATGACGATCCTGTAGAGCGGACGAAAAACTGTGTAGCGCCCGTGCCACCGCTCTCAGTTCCGACAGATTGATGTTGGGATTGGCTAGATCCGCCAGAGACCAACGCCCCTGGGCCAATTGAGACTGCATGTGGGCACCCCACCCGAACAAGTTGGCATCCGTGGTGACGGTCACCCGGGTGGGCTCCCGGAAGGAGCATCCTTTCAGTAGGGCTGGAGAAGACCACCAAGCCAGGGAGCGGAGGACCTCCGGTGTGACTGTGACAAGTGAGTTGGTATGGCTGGTGCCCCTCCGTTGAAACGGGAGAAGGCTCCACTGAAGCGGCCGAGCGTGAAACCACACCCAGGGGACAATGCCTATGCAAGATATTAGTTTGCCCAGGAGTTTGGAGAGAACAGAAACGGGAACCCGAGGCCGTTGACGAATAGTCTCTAAGATGGAGAGAATGCTGTCCCTGAGGTCCGGCGACAGGAACACCTCGCAGGACTCGGTGTCGATGATGGTGCCGAGGTGGAGCAAAGAAGTGGTCGGTGTCAGATGGCTTTTGGCCAGGTTCACCGAAAAACCGTGGGCCTGCAACGTGCAGATTGTGAGACGGAGGTCGGTGTGAGCCCTTTGGGGCATTGACGATTGGAAGAGAATGTCATCCAAATAGCATTGAAGACGAATTGGACGAGCTCGGAGCGAAGCAGCAACCACCTCCAACAGCTTGGTGAATGTCCGGGGTGCCGACGATAGGGCGAACGGAAGCGCTCGGTACTGGTAGTGGGACCCGTTGAAATAGAACCTCAAGAACCTGCGGTGGGAAGGGCAAACGGGAACATGGAGGTACGCCTCCTGCAGGTCGATGGAGGTGAGCCAATCTCGATGTCTGATGCAGCCCAAGCTGGATTTGAGGGAGGAGGGTGGGCGTGACAAACTCAGGAAAAAATTCAGTTGGTAGGAGCATAATAAAAACATGTCCTGTTCTTACCGACTGAGTTTTGAAACTGGCGGGCTTCTCAGCGGAAGTGAGAGGGCGTGCTTCAAAAAGAAAAAAATAACAACTCAGTCCTCACTTAACCGACTGAGATTAACCCATTACTTGGGTATATCCCATTACTTGGACTCTCGTAGCAGCGCACAGGAGAACAGGGGTGTGAAACTCAAGGCCCGCGGTCCAGATCCGGCCCACGGGGTGCTTAAATCTGGCCCACAGGGCTGGCTTGGAAATAGCAAAGAACCGGCCCGCGGTGCCTCTGGCAACCAAAACAGGGTGCAGAGGGGCCGTGCATGCTCCCCCCCGCACCCCATTTTGGTTGGCAGGGTGCTGCAGGAGGCATCCGTCCCATCTCCCCCTCCCCCCCCAGCCAGCCCGTGGAGAACTGCAATGCTGATCCGACTCTTGAAGAAATCCAGTTTGACACCCCTGCTCCAGAAGATACGTCCATCAGCATGCCCGCCAAAGCATGTCCTTGCTATGAAGAAGCTGCCCACTCATGTATTAAAACAAATCTCAAGAGGGAGACCCACAGTTTCATGGAAGGCCTTTCTATTTTAGCTGTCTGCCTCATCTCAGGAAAACAGAATATTGAAAAAAAAAACCTCAATAAATTACTTGATTAAGGGAAGGTAAGCAGGGAAGCACTAGAGCAGGGGTGTCAAACTGGCGGCCCATGGGCCGCATGCGTCACACGCAGGCCATGGCCACCCCAGCTCCACGAAGGGAAAAAACTCTGTGATACATCACATGACAGCAACATGACGCCGCGAGTTTGACACCCGTGCACTAGAGTCTAGACTGACAACATTGCATAAAAGGGAACTAAAGAAATTGCAGAGCTCATTAATTTTATACACATATACTGTACACATATTTATTTTTAGCAATTATTTCACAAACTTTGAGTCTGGATATTGATGTCTGTTAAGATCTCTTTCAAATCTAATTTTCATTTAAAATGTAGGCATTGATCAGAATTTGAAAAGAAAGTCAAACTTCTGCAACATATAAAATAATCATTACAAATGCATTTAATGATACAAGAACACTCATAATCTCTATTTCCGAGAAATATTTTAAGATGATAATACAGTAATTAATTCAACAATGTCTGTCACTCTGATTTCTTTCTCTCAATCACCTAACAATCAAGTAGCCTCAGCGAAGAGTTCAACTGCAAGGATGCTTAACCTTGTTTTGTGAAGGATCACGAGAAATAAAGATGAGAACCACTATGGCTAAAGCAACCATCTCTAAAGAAAATCAGTATAATAAACAAAACCTAAAATACCAATAAATCATTGTCTACTGACATTTGTATTTCAAACTCAAGAAGCATCACCATGTCAAAAGCTCTGCATTTACTGCAGTAGTAAAAAGGAAACAAATTTAGAAACCACACTGTTCAATGCTCTGTTCATTTTAAATGTGGACAATTACAGCATTTATGTTACAATGAACAACTGTGAACCATGAAAAGCCAAGGCTATCCATATTGCAAGGTTATTCAGTGGGTTGGTTATGGAATACAAAAGGGCTTACAGCATAGACTTTATTGTCAGGTGCAAGCAACCAGATCCACACATGCAGAGTTCAAGCTAATACTTCATTATATAGTAAAGTCCTACACTTAGGTAAGAAAAACCAAAAATATACATATAAACTGGGTGAAACCAGGCTTAATAGCAGTGACTGTGAGAGGGATCTTGGAGTCTTAGTAGACAACCAGCTAAACATGAGTCAGCAGTGTGCAGCGACAGCCAAAAAAGCCAATACAATCCTAAACTGCATTAATAGAGGGATACAATCTAGGTCTAGGGAGGTACTAATACCGCTCTATAAAGCCTTAGTTAGACCACACCTAGAGTACTGCATCCAGTTTTGCTCACCACACTACAAAAAAGACACTGAGACTCTAGAGAAAGTGCAGAGGAGAGCAACCAGGATGATGAGGGGTCTGGAAACTAAAACATACGAAGAGCGATTACAAGAACTGGGCATGGCTTTATCTAGCAAAGAGAAGGACCAGGGGAGACATGATAGCAGTCTTCCAATACTTGAGGGGCTGCCACAGAGAGGAGGGGGTTAGGCTGTTTTCCAAGGCACCAGAAGGCCAGACAAGGAATAATGGATGGAAACTGACCAAGGAGAGATTCAACCTGGAGATAAGGAGGAACTTTCTGACAGTGAGAGCGATCAACCAGTGGAACAGCTTGCCTTCGGAGGTTGTGAGAGCTCCAACGCTTGAGACTTTCAAGAGGAAATTGGACTGCCATTTGTTAGAAATGATGTAGGGACTCCTGCTTGAGCAGGGGGTTGGACTAGATGACCTACAAGGTCCCTTCCAACTCTGTTACTCTGTTACATATTCTGCCTATTACACAGAAATATCTCCAGACTGCTTGCTTTCTCTTGGGAATAGACAGATAAGACTGGAGGTGGTGTGTGGTCAGTCCTAGACCTCTTGTGGTTGCACAAAGATAATCTCCCACTTGAGTCCTCCTGCCTGCCTAGCTGGGCATTCCCCGAAACACGAAGGAGCTAGAATGGTTCAAAGACCTGTGGACTCAAACTGACACTAGATCTATAGCAACCACTCATATTACCAAAAAGAAAGTATCTAGATTTGGGGGAATACTGAAACCTCCAAAATGAAGAACAGAGTAATTTTGTCATCAGAGTTCTTTAAAGGGTAGGGCCACATAAACGAAACTCAGGGGGGGGGGACGACAGGAAAACAAAACCCTAGTTCTAGAGACAGATGTCAATTTGGCTAAAAGTGAAGCGCTTTGCGCTGGAATGGATTTTTATTGGGCTGCCAAGACAAAAGACAAAGATTTCCATTGAATAAACAACCAATGTCCTTCTTTCAATAACCAAATGCATCCAAAATCAAAACGAGGCAGTGAGGGTATTTCCCTAACTCACAACTGCAATCTAGTTAGCTAATATTAAAGCTTTGTTAAGATAAAGGAACACAGGACAAAAATATCCTAGAATAGTGTGTGTGTGTGTGTGTGTGTGTGTGTGTGTGTGTGTGTGAGAGAGAGAGAGAGAGAGAGAGAGAGAGACAGACAGACAGACAGACAGACAGACGGAGCAATTGGGGTCAGGGCGAGGCGGTAACGTACCTTGTGACAAGTTTCAGTTTTAATTTCTTTGAGAGCACGTTCAGAAAACACACACCCACAGTTGCGTAGGAAGCAAAAGCTGAGAAAACCAAAGGAAAAGAGATTAAGTAAATTGAACACATAGCTCTTAGTCCAGCTAAAGCAACTCTGATTAGAACAGCAACAGCAACCTGTATAGGATATACAGGTAGTCCTTGACTTACGACCACAATTGAGCCCAAAATTTCTGTTGCTAAGCGAGACATTTGTTAAGTGAGTTTTGCCCCATTTTGCCATCTTGCTTGCCACAGTTGTTAAGTGAATCACTGCAGCTGTTAAGTCAGTAACATGGTTAAGTCAATCTGGCTTCCCCATTGACCTTTGCATAAGGTCGCAAAAGGGGATTACATGACCCCGGGACACTGCAACTGTCATAAATATGAGTCAGTTGTTAAGCGTCTGACTTTTGTTCATGTGACCATGGGGATGCCGCAACAGTTGTACGTGTGGAAAATGGTCAAAGTCACTTTTTTTAGTCCCATTGTACTTTTGAATGGTCATTAAATGAACTGTTGTAAGTCAAGGAATACTGGTATATTTTAAGCTAGTAACAAGACCTACAGAATTCATGCATACTTATTTCTATGAAAACCTATATAGGATCCCGGTAATGTTATGCAGGCTAATTTTTAATCAATACACTATTTGTTTCAAAGGTATCCTAGTTGCAATGTTGCACACTCCTTGTTAGGAATTAAATCTCTTTGCAAGGCCAGATTTTCTAAGCAAATCTCTGACTAGCAACAATTTGCAGATGGAGTAGGGAAGTCGTATCCTGTTGCAACAAAAAAAAATTTTTTTTCCAGAGCTTACTGGAAAGACAAAACAAGGCAATATTACTCCCACGCTCCATCTGAGATTTTAACATGGTGCAGACATAATGTAAATAATGTTAATATTCTTACCAGATAACGTTTCTGGGAAATCAAATACGCAACACTATTTTTAAAAATATTTTCAACTAGCTTAATCAACTAATTGCTTTTGAAAAGTATGGCTTTTGGTGCATGATCAACTCGGAAACTTCTACTTTCAATTTGTCTTCAGAAAAAAAAAAAATTTAAAATGTTTTTGGCAAAACTGCCAATTGATCATTCTGTATTTCCCGGAACGCCTGTGTACTTAACATAGATTAATATGTGGTAATATGAACATTTTAAGAAAAAAAAACATTGCAAGACTACAATATTTGCTATTACATTTCAGTAAACTAATAAACACCAGTATGTGTTTCTTAGATTTAACATTTTCTTCGCCAATTGTTAAAATATTGGATTGCAGGTAGATCCAGACATTTCAGACCTAAGCCTGTAAGTCATTCTTGGATGAGGTTCGCAAACATTCATCAATAAGATTGATTTCTGCGATAATGTAAAGGTAAGAATAATTAATGAATATGTATTTGCAAAAAAAGTGAATACATTGAGAGCTAATTGTACAAGTTCCAAGGCTGCTGTAAACAATCTACTGTAAATACTAATGACTGCATAATCATATGTTATGTTTGGCTTACGGTGAAGGGAAAAGGGGGGTTAACAAGGATCTGAATGAAATAAGGAAGAGTCAAGCATGACACATTTTCCAGGACCTAACAGTAAAACCAGTGAGAATAGTACTTACTGCTGCGTATATTTATTTCTAAAAAAGTGTATTCAAAAGAAATTGGGAATCTGGCAGTTTCTTATGTTTGTCAGAACAGAAAGATGCAAGGAGGAGGAGGGGGGTGGAAAAGTAAGATCACCTTCAGTGTGTATTTTCTGTCTTGTTTGGAGTTTCTATTTTGTATCTACATTACTCTTTCATTTTAACACACAATTGTATAGTTAGGGACTGTGGATAATCAATTTCATAATTTATACTATTGATAATAAATTATCTGCATTTGCCTTGAAGCCATTTGATGTTACATTACAGGTTTAAAAAAAAAAACTGCTCCAGGGAGTTCATAAGAGATTAAAGACAAAAGATGAATAGAATTGCAGCTTAAACTAGATGGAGCTAAAGGGTTTGTTCGTGTTCTTATTTAGCATGTGATTTTTTTTAAAAATAGTTCTGAGCAGGTTAGAATTATTTATGCTGTGGTTTGAGGGTTGGAGAAGCAGCATATAGGCTAGTCTGAAACCCACATACAAGCTTATTGACTTTATTACTCAGTATGTCACAGCAATGAAGACCATATTTGCAATACCCTGTGACAGGGGTTTCAAGTTTTTATTGGATTATTTTTTTAATAAAGAATTTATATTTTAAAAAAAGAATTCTGGAACTGCTAGTGAAGGAGGAAAACTCTATTAAAACTGGAAAATTGGCTGTACTTCAGTGAACTCCTCTTTTAATCACTTTGACTTGGAAACAAGAATCATTGGATTTAACATATAAAAACATTTTAGGACTAAATATTCAGCTGAGTTCTGTCTGTATACGAGTGTTTTTTTAAAAAGAACTTTTCCCTCATTTGCTTAAGAATATGGATTTACTAGCTCAATGTCATCAAAGGTTTCTTAGCCAAGGAATCTTGTACAGCAGGAATGGGAAAAATTTCAGATGCCAGAAGCCATCACAATAGAGCAAATACTGTAATATAATTAGACTTTTTAGCATTCATGTTGTCAGATTTCAACAATCTGCTGGTTGGCCTGAAGTCCCAATGGGGGAGTTCTACTCTGGAGGTGGTGCTAGATAGACAACAAATTCCCCCTCCCCCCCCCCCCGCTCCCCTTTTTTATTAGTCATATTGATATATTTTCTTTGTTGTCTTTTTCTTTATTTTATTGTTCTGTTATTTTACGTTCACTTTGCTTAACCTTCCTTTTTATGTCCTTGTTTGTTATTGTTGTAAGCCGCCTAGAATAGCCCCATGGCGAGATAGGTGGCAAATAAATTTAATAAGACAAAGAAGAACAAGAAAGCAAAGGTAGTGCAGGTTCAAAACAACTGGAGCACCACTTGAACACCATCGGCATTGACAAATTTACCATCCGTCAATTGCAAAAGGCAGCCTTACTCAGAACAGCTTACATCCTACAATGGTATCTATAACACCACTGAACATCCACTTCTGTCTATCCCAGGTCTTTGGGAAGGACTCAACAGGTGGATAAAAATGCCAAGTCCAGTCTGAACATCTGGCTGACAGTGTGATGAATCATAGTAATCTCACCCCCCAAGACCTCACATGTGAACCGTCTCATACATGAACATCTAAATCTCTTGCAATGTAAAGAAGATGTGCAAGATATTATGAGTGACAGTGTTGAGGCTAGATAATGGTTTGTTGCAGGCACAGTTCAGTTGCATAAATATGTCAACAGATGAAGGTAATGGCTGAGAAGGATAGGAAGATCTTCTGGTGCCATTGGACCTGTTGGGCTATTAAGCTATTAAGGACTGTCGGCAGTAGTGATGAAAGCTTGAACGTGCAGAGCCTCCAGAATTTTTTTTATTTACTAATCAAATTTGTATAGCTGTCTACCTCACCAAAAACAACTCTGGGTGGTGCACAACAAATATCCAAACAATAGATATTTAAAAAAATATAAAAATCTAAGAAAGATTAAAAAAAAATCTCATTAATAGATAAATAGTGCAAAAACCCAAATATACAAACCCCTATATGAAAAGAGGATGAAAATAGCCATCTCAGTAATGGAGTCATCTGAGCATATCTCCAATTTCCTATTCCATAAGGTGGGCACAACAGAGAAGGCACGTCCCCTGGGACCCACCAAATGGAGCCCCCTACCTGATCGTACACACAGCATGTCTCTTCTGCCAGATCTAATGGGGCAGGCTGAGATAATTGGAGAGAGGCGGTCCCTCAGACATCTGGTCCCATGCCATGAATGACTTTAAAAGTCAAAACCAGCATAGAGATGTAAAATTTCCGGAAATTTTGAAGCTCGGAAAAAACCCCGTTTTTTTTCGGGGGGGGTTTGGGGGGGAAATGGAAATTTTCGGAAAAATTGAAAAAAATGCTACATTAGCACTTTTTTGTCTTTTTAAGATTGAAAGTCATTCTGTTACTTTAGGAACATAAAATATGACTATGGACAATTTGACTTGGCATAAAAGTATCACAACTAGCATATTAAAAAAATATAGGGTAGCCAAACAATGATCACAAACAGAATTTACGTT